>CAMZMU010000053.1:6093252-6368240 GCA_947311845.1 Poa pratensis | reverse complement strand
GATTTTTTAGGACAACAAGCATGAACTCAACATTGACCGGTCAAAACAAGTAAAAAAAACATTGAGCGGTCAAAATCAAAACCGCATCACCAATTCCCAGTCACTAGAGAAAATCAAAACGAGAGTCAATCCTCGTCGCCCAGCACTAGTACGTGCAGTGCAGCAGCACGGCAAGGCAGAAGTAGGCAACAGCTCCTTCTATACTCTCATCCTCTGTCGATTTGTCAATTTCCTCGATTACGACTTGGGCGTTGAAGAGGAGCAGGCGGACCACGGAGCAGAGAGGCGAAGGTTGTTGGCTGTCAACGTCGTGGGCGTCAGAGCGGAGGCGTAGGCGTGCCATGGAGCGGTTAGGTGCTGGCTCTTGCGAGGCGGCGCGGAGACTGCGACGAGGAGGCGCTGCCGCCGGCCGGCCAGAACGCGAGAGAGAGCGAGGCGCAGGCGGACGAGCGGCTCTTCCGCACGCGAAGGCGACGCGGAGACTGCGGCGGAGAGGCACTGCCGCCGGCCGGCCAGAACGCGCGAGAGAGCGAGGCGCAGGCGGACAAGCGAAATAGAATGTACATGAAAATTATACGCGTTCACGAGTAGGTTCCATTCATGTATTCGATTTTGAGTTTCACCAATTGTAATTTCTTAATTTTGAATCAATTTTCGTATTAGAAAACCCGGTAAACAGAATTTAGGTTTGACCAGATTTGTAAACCGCGTGAACAGAATCTTGGTTTGAACAAATTTAGAAAACCTTGTGAACGAAAATTAAGTTTGAACAATTTGAAAACCCGGTAAACATAATCTGTGTTTGAAGAATTTAGAAAAATAAGATGAATGAACCTGTTTTTGAACGATTTGGAAAACGCAGTGAACGTAATCTTAGTTTGAACAATTCGAAAAATCTTGGTGAATAGAATCTGGGTTTGAACGATTTTGAAAAGCCAGTGAACAGAATGTGGGTTTGAACGGATTTGAAAAACCCGGTGAACAAAATATATGTTTGAACCGATTTTGAAAACCTGTTGAACAGAATCTCGGTTTGAATGGATTTGAAAAACCCTGTGAACATAATCTATGTTTGAACGGATTTGGAAAACCTGGTGAAAATAATCTAAGTTTGAAGGATTTGGAAAACCTGTTGAACATAATGTTGGTTTGAACATATTTGGAAAAACCCGGTGAACAAAATCTAGATTTGAACGTATTTGTAAAAAAAGCTGAATGGAATCTAGGTTTGAACAAATTTGGAAAACCCGATGAACGGAATGTGGGTTTGAACAGATATGGAAAAACCTAGTGAACAGAATTTTGGTTTGAACGGATTTGTAAAAACCCGGTGAATGGAATCTAGGTTTGAACAGATTTGGAAAACTTGGTGAACGAAATGTAGGTTTGAACGGATTTGAAAACCCCGCTGAACGGAATTTATGTTTGAACGGATTTGGAAAACCCGGTGAACGAAATGTGGGTTTGAACGATTTTGAAAATCCATTGAACAGAATGTGGGTTTGAACGGATTTGGAAAACCCGGTGAATATATATAGGTTTGAACGGATTTGGAAAACCTGGTGAACAGAATCTCGGTTTGAACGGATTTGAAAAATCCCGTGAACATAATCTATGTTTGAACGGATTTGGAAAACCTGGTGAAAAGAATCTAGGTTTGAACGATTTGGCAAACCCGTTGAACAGAATGTTGGTTTGAACGGATTTGAAAACCCCACTGAATGGAATCTAGGTTTGAACAGATTTGGAAAACCCGATGAACGGAATGTGGGTTTGAACAGATTTGGAAAAACCGGTGAACAGAATTTAGGTTTGAACGGATTTGTAAAAACCCGGTGAATGGAATCTAGGTTTGAACAAATTTGGAAAACTCGGTGAACGAAATGTAGGTTTGAACAGATTTGAAAACCCCGCTGAACGAAATTTATGTTTGAACAAATTTGGAAAACCCGGCAAACGGTCTAATTTGAATGATTTGGAACACTCAGTAAACGGATTATGTTTAAATGGATTTGGAAAATCTTGGTAAACGGAATCTAGGTTTGAACGATTTGGAAAACCTAGTGAACGAAATCAAGATTTGAATGGACTTGGAAAACACGGTGAATAGAATCTAGTTTTGAACGATTTGAAAAACCCGGTGAACATAATCTAGGTTTGAGCGAATTTATAAAATCCGGTGAATGGAATCTAGGTTTGAACTAATTTGGAAAATCCATTGAACGAAATAAAGGTTTGAATGGACTTGGAAAACATGGTGAATGGAATCTAGGTTTGAACGATTTGAAAAATCCGTGAACGGAATCTAGGTATGAACGGATTTGGAAAATCCCGGTCAACATAATCAATGTTTGAACGGATTTGAAAAACATGACAAACTGAATATAGGTTTGAACGAATTTGAAAAACCCGTTGACGAGGGGTTAACTCATCAAATCCCATGGTTAGGACCTAGGGTTGAGATTATGGGGAGAGAACGTGGTAGTACTGGTAGTTTCGTCGGCTGACAAGCAGAGGCAAAGATTTACCCAGTTTCAGGCCCCTCGGGTGGAGATAAAGACCCTACTTCCTGCTTGTCTGTTATTGATCGTTCGGATTATGCGATTACAGGGGAGCTCTGGCGAGATGTCGATCTCGCTAGGGCTTTTGGTGGTTCGAGTATGGCTTGTCCCAGGTCGGCGCCCCTCCCAGCCTTTAAATAGGCTGGGTCTCGGGAGTTCGTAACCGATCTGGTTTACATGTAAGGAAAGTCCTACCGACTATGACTATGTCTAAATCTTGGAGGGTACTCCCTCTTCTTTGGGCCTCCTGTCTTGGCTTCGAGCAGGCTCTTCGTGATTGGGCCTCAGTCGTTACGTGCACCAGGTACCCTCATGGTAGGGTACCCGAGATGTATATCCATGTCAGTAGCCCCCGAGTACTTGTCTGACTCGAAGAATCGGGCATGGACTCTTTCGTAAGTGCACGTCATATGCTTTGTATTTTGTACATTATAATTGTAATTCCTGTATGAATAGCACATGTTGGCTATGTCGAGGATCTCATCGACTGTGGTTTTTGCTTATGATGATCAAGGGATAATAGCTTAGCAAGCCCAGTACACTCGACGGATCGGGACTGGTTAACTACACATTCGGGTAAAACCTTACTAGCTTTCAATCAAACCCGAGTCCCCGGACTCGAATCTGGAACAAACTGGTCAGATTCGACTAGGCCGCGGGGGTCTTACTGAGTCGATCTGCAGTATAGCTTTGAATTTTACCCAATGCGTCCGTCAGGATTTTTCATCCTGTCTGCTGACACGGAAAGTATAAGGATTAACGTTGCTGGAACGGTCCTTAGCCCAGCTCGAAAGTTCGGCGGGTCTTACCTTTGCACTATGCGTGCAGCATCCGAGATATTTGCGACGGACGCAACTCGGGAATATTTCGAGTATGATTTTGTATATGAACTGAGTCGATCCTTTTGTCGACTGTCACTTTGTCGTTATTCTATCGGGTGCGCGACAGCGCTCCCGATGGGAGTAGCCCCCGAAATTGTGCTTTATTGCTTTGCAATGGAGTATAATCTCAGATCTTTTTACACTTCATATCTTAGTCGAAGAAATTTTTAACGTAATTCTATCGGGTGCACGACAGTGCTCCCGATGGGAGTAGCCCCCGAGATTATGCTGTATTGCTTGTAATGGAGGATAATCTCAAAATCATTTTATGTTGAGCATCAACAGTCGAAGAATTTTTTTGATATGCTCCCGATGGGAGTAATATGCCTCAGCCGAAGGAACGGTCGAGTTACCAAATGTGCCTTAACATTGTTTTTTCACACCCGACCCAAACTTAGGCAGTCGAGTGACCGATATGCGTTGGGCGGACTCGAATGTAGTTCTGATCAGAGCGTTTGAGATGACGTCAGGGATGACGTTTTTGGCGACTGCGCTGCCTGACACGCGGTGGCGTGCGTTATGCTGTGATGGATGGGACGTGACACATAAGTGGGCCCATTGTGCAGCGCTGACCGAACGACGGTGCCGTTTGGACTTGATTTGACCGCTCTGGCCCACTTTTTACGGAGGCGTGATGATGGCTCCTATTTTTGCGTGCGTAGTGGACGGAGTGGCCGGCGATGGTTGCCCTCCGTGCTTGCCACGTGTACGGCGGGATGGCGTGCGGAGAGCACGATTATGATCTGGACGGTTATGATCTATTTTGATTTGTGGTAAATAAGGGGGGACAGCGCTGGCATTACTTGTACCTGCCATTTGCTCTTCGCGCCGCCCCTATTCCATCTTCTTCCTTGCGCTCTGCCATTGTTCTTGCGCCCGAGCTCCCGCTTTTCCCCCTAGCCACCACCGCCATGGCGCCAAAGAGAAAAGCTGCTGCTGCCGACACGCATGCGACCGAGGCGGCCGCTCTGAAGGGGAAGAAGACTGCGGCTGGCGCATCTGCGCCCGCCGTCGACCTCAAGAAGACCGACGGCGATTGGATGAAATCCACCATCAAGGAGGCGCACCTGGACAAGTTTCGTGAGGAGGGAATGCTGCCACCCGCGGACCAGCTGTTCGTCCGCGCGCCGTCGCCCAAGGAGGTACTCCCCGAGCCTCGCGCTAACGAGCTCGTTTGTTTTGCGGAGTTTCTGCCTAGGGGTTTTTCGCTTCCCTTCCATGACTTTGTTCGTGGATTGATGTATGCATACGGGGTGCAAATCCATGATTTCACCCTGAATGGCATTATGCACATTGCCTGTTTTATGGTTTTGTGCGAGTGCTTCTTGGGAGTTTCCCCCAGCTGGGCCCTCTGGAAGTCGATCTTCATGGTCCGGCCCAACAACCGAGGCGGCCGCACCTATCCTGTTGGCGGCTTCGGGATCCAGGTGCGCAGCGACACCCGCTACTTCGCCCTGAAGCCAGTCGACTCGGCGCAAGGGTGGAGGAAGAGGTGGTTCTATGTGCGCGTCGACCAGGAAGGAGTCCCGTCATTTTCGACTGCTGGCATACTCGCGAGGACGAATGCCTGGGACCACCCGCTGTCGGCTGAAGAAAAGGCAGAAGTGGCGCCTCTGCTTTCGAAGATTGGAGAGCTGCTAAGTAGCGTAACTGGTGTGCATTTGATTGCCACCTTTGTGAAGATGCGGGTGTGGCCGCTCCGCATTCGCGCCCACCCATGTGGGAGTACGAGGGTGCACTCGACGCCACCCGAATGAGCAAGGACGAACTGTCGAAGAGCGAGCTGGTGTCACACGTGCGGTCCATCACCAGCACAAAATCCAGCGAGTCATGCAACGTCGACTGCCTTGTCACTCCTTATGGTCCCGATAGGCCTTTGGAGGAGGTTAGTGAAGAATCATGTTTATGATCTCCTGATTTTGTTATTTTGTTGCGCGTCTTTGCAACTTTCGACTTGCTGTATTTTGTATGCAGGGACACTCGACTGCTTCATCTCTTCCTCCTCTCCCAGAGAACGGCCTGACTGCGGAGACAGAGGTGCAGGAGGTGCAAGAGGTACGAGCAAAGGGAATTGATGACTCGCCTCTTCCATGAGCCACCACTTCGCCTGCAGAGGAAGTCGAAGAAGAGGCAGAGGAATTGCAGACTCGCAAGCGTCATCGGGTAGCCCGAGTTGTGTCTTCCTCCACGAGTTCACCCGCGAAGGGGTCAGATGTGAGAGATGACGGAGACTCGGGCTCGTCTCCTGCTGCCACAGCGGCTCCTTTAAATGTGAGCTCGTTGAACTCAGCTCCTCCTCCTCAGTCGGGTGAGGAGCTGCTTTTTGGAGGTCCCAATTTTGACAACCTTGATAGTGAGGAGGAAGAAGAGCACAGGTATGCTCCTGAGCTTTTTGTACTAAAGTTTTTGTTTGTTGATTTTTGTGCTTATGCTGTATTTCTTCTGTCGCTCGCAGTGCTGAGACTGTGCGTCCAACGACTCCTCCATCCGAGAAGATTACGACCCCTGAGCACCCGGAAGTCTCTCACGTGGCTCCGGAGGTCGTTCAATCAGCAGCCACGACTACTGCTATTGAGACGGCCAAGGCTATGAGTGCCGCAACTCCGGAGGTCGGGACATCAGCCGCGAAGCCCGCGCCTTGGACAGAACACGTAAGTGTCTTTTTATCGAGTCCGCATACGGGACTAGTTATGTATAACTTATGCTGGTTTCGTGTGCTTGCAGCCTTACTACCTCAACTTGGTAGAATCGGGCAAGGCTTTTGTCCAACTGGAGCAAGAGAGGGACAGTCCGCGCACCAGCTTGGAACAACTCACTCATAAGTGTATTTTGATTCATAACCCGAAGTTACTTTTTGCACTGTCTTTGCTTAGTTGAGTGTTTGAATTACTTCTTGCCATCAAATTCAGATGACAAGGCATCAACTGAGTCTCGGGTGAAGGAGCTAGAAGATGCACTCGCCAAGCAGCGTGCTGAGTCGAAGAAGGCTTTGGATGATGCCGAGAACTCCGCTGCCTTGCGCGAGAAGGAGTATGCTGAGCGTCTGGCTAGCCTCACCCGAGACGTGGGCGGCGAGTAAAATTTGCCACTTTTTGTTTACTTCTGATGCCGCTGAATGTTGTGTAAGAGTTTTCTGTTCTTTCTGATTTTTGAAGGAGCTGTTGGCGCACCGGCACCTGTAGACCAGGCGAGTGGCGATTTGTCCCTCGACCGTGCTATTGGCGACTTGGACACCGTCTCTGCCCAAGCTAAGGATGCACTCGCCAAGTCTACGAGCACACTCGGCGCCGTATACAAGGGCGTGTTCCCGTCTGGCCAAACTCCGTCGACTGTGGATGGCTTCGCCGACGTCCTAGGCCCGGGAACCTCGGCTATGGCGAATTTTGCACGCACTTTGACGGTACGCTGCTCAGAGACTACCCTCAAGCTCCTTTTGGGTCATGGAATAGAGGGTGACTTCGAAGCCGCTCTGTCTGATTTCCCTCGGAAGCCGGGCGGGAAGCTGGTGTCGCTGAAGCATGTGAACGAGCCAGCCGCTGAAATTTTTATGACTACCATGGAGCGCCGGTCAGCAGAGGTCGCCAATCGCACGCGTAGGGTTAGATCGGAGTCTGCATCGTAGACTATAGGGCCATCTTCCCTTTTTATGGATTGTAATTATACTTTTATGATATCGCGAGCATGCGTATGCTTTTGCCACACTTGTATGGATTTGGTCCTTGTTGCGTTTCTGCCTGTAAGGCTATGTGCTATTACTCGCCTAAGCTTTGTGATGAGTTTCGCATATCTGACATGAGATTTTTATGATGTTTGGAACGAAGCGGGCAGCCGCTACTTCCTCTGGCTCATCGCGACATCGTGCTCCCACTCGATCTCGAGCTCAGGTGGCAAATGATGCCGCAATAATGCGTTATATGAAGGCTCGAGTCGTAAAACTGGAGCAAGAGTTGAAAGTACCCAGAGCAAGCTGGATAGGATGAGGGCGAGGCCTGCTTTACCCACTCAGCGAGAGGACTATGTGCTTGGCGAGATGGAGATCGTGAACAGACAACTCGAGTGTAAGCATGACTGCCTTAATCTCAAGAATTCATAGTCTGTCCTTTTTGTTGATCCAACGTGCCTTGTTGCAGGTTTTGTTCCAGACTTCCAGGCGGAGCAGGCTCGTGTTGATGAGCAGTTGAGCAATGCGACTGACGAACCAACGATGGGCTGTCAGCATTTTCGCTTGGATAAGAACCGAGCACGCATACTCGCAACTCTAAGGATCGAGTGTGGTGGAGCACTATGCTGCTCGAGTTATGCAGGTCGGCCTTCAGTCGAATCAACCAGACTCTTTTCCCGACAGGGCCGCAACCTCAAGGAATCCATGCATTGCTCGGGCTTTTCCAGAGTGCAGGTCCTATTCGAGATTTTATCACCCAGAAGCTTGTGGATGGAGCCAACGCAACGATGGCGTATATCCGGAGCAAGCGTCCACATATGCAGCTATGTCCACCCGTGCCTGGATCGACTTTTCACAGTCGCAACTTGACGAACAGTCGAATATGCGAGGGTGATGATTGAGTGTTATCACGCTCAACTTATGGGCCCTGTTCTACCAGTTAAGGACGAACCGGAAGATTAGGGTATTTATGTATATAGGACAGCCCCCGAGTGTAAATTTGCCACTCGTACATAGTGTATATTTGTTTATGTGTATGTACAGCCCCCGAGTGTATCGAGTGGGGTTTATGAAAAACACTTAGTATGGAACATGAATTGCACAGCCCCCGAGTGTTCGAGTGAGGCTGTGAATTTTTGCGATGTTTGAAGCTTCAACTCATGATTTTGAGCAACTTTTTGTTTATGTATGATTTTATGACCAGCCCCCGAGTATTCGAGTGCGGCTGGGGTATTATGTTTGAAGAAGGAGCGAAAGCTCATGCTTTGAGTAGCGCAGCCCCCGAGTATTCGGGTGAGGCTAAGGTTGTGCGAATAAGTTATGCGAGTAGTAAGCAGGGAGAAATATGAGGAATCATTGACTATATTCCATTTTTGAATGTTAAGCTGCAGGCCGCCTCATTAAAAACCTTCCAGTCCCCGTAGGTACCCTGGTAAGGAAAAGAGCGCGTCTGAAACCTGCAGCCATCCGACATATGTGCCTATTACATTGTGCGACTGAGCAATCTAAGCATAGAAACGGCGCAGCTGCGCAACGTTCCAAGGATTGTGCGAGAGTTCCTGTCTTCGCGTGCTTCAGTCTGTATGCTCCACCACCAATGACCTCGGTGATGATGAAGGGTCCTTCCCATGGAGAAGCGAGTTTGTGCACCTTCTTTTGCTTCAGTCGAAGTACCAGGTCGCCAACCTCGAAGGACCTGGTACGCAGTCGACGGCTGTGATAGTTGCGGAGGTCTTGCTGATAGACAGCTGTGCGTGCTAGCGCGTGTTGCGTGCTTCTTCGAGCAAGTCGACTGCATCTTCGAGTGCTTCATCTGCATCTTCTTCGTTGTATGCTTCGACTCTTGGTGCATTGAATCTTACATCTGATGGCAGGATTGCCTCTGCGCCGTAGACCATGAAAAATGGGGTGAATTGTGTTGAAGCGTTGGAGTTGTGCGTAGGCTCCATAGCACAGACGGGAGTTCTTCGACCCAAGCACCCGCGGCTCTTTTGAGTGGCACCAGGAGGCGTTTCTTGATTCCACTCGTCACGAGTCCATTGGCTTTTTCGACTTGGCCATTGGACTGCGGGTGTGCCACAGATGCATAGTTGAGCGTGATGTCTTGCTCTTTGCAGAAAGTTCGGAACTCTTCAGCCGTGAAGTTTGTACCGTTATCAGTGATGATGCTGCTTGGTACACCGAAGCGGTATATGATGGATTTTATGAAATTGACTGCTGTAGTGGCAGTCGAACTTGTGATAGGGACTGCTTCAATCCACTTGGTGAACTTGTCGACCGCCACCAGAAGGTGAGTATGCCCTCCATGGGAGGATTTTTTGAGTGGCCCGACCATATCGAGCCCCCACTGGGCGAAGGGCCAGGCCAATGGTATTGTCTTCAACGCCGATGCGGGTGCGTGCGGCTTTGTGGCGAATTTTTGACAGCCGATGCACCTTTTGACTATGTCCTCCGCGTCTTTGAGTGCTGTGGGCCAGTAGAAGCCTGCGCGAAAGGCTTTGGCTACGAGTGATCGACTGCTGGCGTGATGCCCGCAGGTACCTGCATGAATATCACGAAGGATGGCCTGGCCATCTTCGAATGCTATGCAACGTTGGAACATACCTGATACGCTGCGCTTGTATAGTTCGCCGTTGATGACGGTGTATGCTTTAGATCGTCGAGTGACGCGTCTTGACTCTGTTATGTCTTCAGGTACCTCGCCGCGGAGTATGTATGCGAGGAAAGGTTGAGTCCAAGTTGGCTCGATGAGGAGTACCTCGACTGGCGGGTCCTCTGTGCTAGGTGCTTTGCTCTTGGCTGGTGCGGCTGATGTAGGAGATGTTCGTTTTTCTTGATGGACCTGTGCTCGATGCGCTCGAGGAAGACACCAGGTGGAACTGGTGCTTTGGTCGCGCCAATGTTGGCTAGCTTATCTGCTTCTTCGTTCTCGCGCCCTATGTGCCGCAACTCGCAGCCTTCGAAGCTGCCCTCCATGAGGTTGTACAGGTCACGGTAGGCGATCATGTTATCTGCGATTGCATCGCAGGCCTTCATTGTTTGCTGCACCACAAGATTCGAGTCACCATAGATCATCAGTCGAGTGCACCCGAGGGCTTTGGCCATCCTCATGCCATGGATCAGGGCCTCGTACTCTGCTTCGTTATTGGATGGGAACTCGAATCCCATCTGCAGGATATAGCGAAGCTTGTCGCCTTTTGGTGATATGAGGATGACACCTGCGCCTGCGCCTTCGTTCTTCTTTGAGCCGTCAAAGTACATAGTCCATGAGTTGGACACATCTGGTGCTCCTGGCAACTGAGCTTCGATCCACTCGGTATGGAAGTCAGGTAAGACTTGTGCTTTGATGGCCTTCGGGTAATCATACTTGATATCTCGTGGTCCTAGCTCGATGAGCCATTTTGCGACTCGCCCAGTTGCATTGGGGTTTGTGAGGATGTCTCCGATCCCTGAGGTGCTGATTACAGTGATCGGGTGCTCTGCGAAGTAGTGCGTCAGCTTCCTTGAGGACATGAACACGGCGTAGGCCAGCTTTTGATAGTGCGGGTACCGCTGCTTTGATATGGAGAGCACTTCACTCAAGTAATAGACTGGGCGTTGTATGCTTTGGGTGTGTCCCTCCTCCCTGCGTTCGACTACCAGTACGGTACTTACCACCCTGTTAGTTGCGGAGACATATAGGTATAGTGGCTCGTTCCCTTGGTGCGACGAGGATTGGAGGGCTTGTGAGGACTCGCTTGAGGTCCGTGAAGGCTGCTTCGGCTTCTGGCGTCCACTCGAATTTGTCTGCTTTCTTCATCAGTCGATAGAACGGGAGTGCTTTTTCGCCCAGTTTGCTGATGAATCGACTGAGTGCTGCCACTCGACCCGCTAATTTTGCACGTCATGGAGCTTTGAAGGCCTTTGCATCGTCAAGATGGCCTGTATTTTCTCCGGGTCCGCCTCGATTCCACGAGCCGAGACTAGATACCCCAGGAGCTGCCCGGCTGGCACGCCGAACGTGCACTTCTTCGGGTTGAGCTTGATGTGGAAGCGTTTGAGGTTTGCGAACGTCTCTCGCAAGTCATCGAGTAGTGTGTTTTCCTCCCTTGTTGTGATGACGATGTCGTCTACGTAGACCTGGACGTTTCGCCCAATTTGCTTCTTGAGGCAGTCTTGCATCATGCGCTGGTAGGTTGCGCCTGCGTTCTTGAGCCCGAAAGGCATGTTGTGTAGCAGTAGACCCCGAGTGGGGTTATGAACGCCGTTTTCTCTTCATCCTCTTCCTTCATCCTTATCTGGTGGTAACCTGAGTAAGCATCCAGGAAGGACAAGCGAGCACCCGGCGGTGGAGTCGACGATCTGGTCGATTCGAGGTAGTGGAAAGTGATCCTTTGGACAGCATTTATTGAGTGCTGTGAAATCTACGCACATCCGAAGGATATCTGTGTCTTCTTCTCTACAAGTACGGGGTTGGCCACCCATTGTGATTTCTTGATCTCTCTGATGAAACCTGCTGCGAGTAGTCTGTCGACTTCGGCTTCGACTGCGGTTCTTTTCGGGCCGGATATGCGGCGCATTGTTTGCTTGACTGGTTTAGCATCTGGAAATAATTGGAGAGAGTGCTCGGCGAATTCCCTGGGAATACCTGGCATGTCGGCTGGACACCACAAATATATCCCAGTTCTCACGGAGGAATTCGACGAGCGCGCTTTCCTATGCGATAGGCAGACTCGACGAGACATTGACTGTCTTGGTCGGGTCAGTCGGGTGCACCTGATGCGATCTTGTGTCATTGGTGGCATTGAATGCTCTGTCGACTGCCACCTTTTTGTGCTCCGGCATAAGTGTTCGATCGTTGGAGACCGCTAGATCGGCGAGTGTTGCTTCCATGCCGAACATCTCAGAGATTTTGCTAAACTCTCGGTCGCAAGAGTCGGACTTTTGGAAGTTTCCCTTGACTGTGATTACTCCTTTTGGTCCAGGCATCTTTAGCTGGAGGTATGCATAGTGTGGAACCGCCATGAATCGAGCGAACGTCGGGCGTCCAAGTATGGCGTGGTATTGTGATTTCCAGTCGACAACTTCGAACTCAATCGACTCTGTCCTGAAGTGGTTCTTGTCCCCGAACGTTACGTCGAGTTGTATGGTGCCTTTGGGCTTATTGCTTTGTCTGGGACGATACCGTGAAAGGTATTTGAAGATCTTGGCAGGTTTTCGACTGACCTGTTCATTTTGCGGAGCGTATCTGCAAAGTGATGTTTATGCCGCTGCCACCATCCATGAAGATCTTGGACATGGCGTAACCTCCAATTTGGGCGTCAAGTACCAGAGCAGAGTGCCCTGGACAAACCACCGATGGCGGGTGGTCCTCTCTGCTGAAGCTTATTGCAGTCTCGGATCCCTTCAAGAATTCAGTTATGGCAGGAGGTGACATGACCGCCATGTTTACTTGTCGAGTGCGAAGTTTTTGCTCCCTTGGGGTGGAGGGTACTGAGGTTCGTCCACCCGAGGTACAGGTTGTATGGCAACCGCAATGTTTCCGCCTGCGTGAGGCTGTGCAGAAGTGATCCCACTAGTCGTATGTTGATGGAGGTAGAGCCTTGAGCCAGTCGCGGGCTGTGCCTTCGAGCATGAGTCGTATGTATTGCATGGCTGTGGTATTCGTGCCTCGCTGGCACGAGACAGCCAGTCTGTAGTCTTCCAGCCATCCTAAAGGTTCCTGTCGACCCGTGTATTTGGGCTGTTCAGATGTGAGTTTGAACCCTTTGGGCATCCGTGTCTCGCGAACGCGTCGAATGAAGCACGGAGCTCCGCATGACTGAGGCTCCTGATCAGAGTACGAGTCGCTACTGTAAGATCTGCGTGATCTGCTCCTGGACCTGCGCCGACGTGAGCCGCTTCTTTCCTTCGAGTGGTGGCGGCGACTACTGCGATTATGCTCTTCAAGACGCGTGTCAACTATGGCACGATCTCGACTCCCTCCTGGAGTTGTTGGGATTTGGCGTATGGCCTTTGCTGCTAAGGCGAGTGATTTGATCTGTTGGCGATATAGTTTTGCATTGGGGTCATCCGCTGGAGGCTTGATTGCCTCTAGATATGTTGCAGCAGTAAAGAGAGCACCCGCAGCTGTTTTGGGTACTGGCACTCCCTCTTCGTCGTATGTCATGAAAGAGTTGCCTACACTAGTACAGAACGACACATCGGATACCCCTCTATGGCAACGGCAGGAGTTAGGCGACGGTAAATCGCGACATCCCCGCGTGCCCGCACTGGGCCGTAAAGCAGGCCCACAACAAAGGCAACGGGTGAATAGTGGAATATATGTTGGCAACGGAGTTTGGTATAACTCCGTTACCGATGTGTGCTCATCGCACACGGATAGTTTCGTAATCTCCGTTGCCATTAGAAGCAGCCCGACAGCCGGCCTATAAGAACCTACTATGCCCTTCACTCTCACTCTCACTGTCTCGCTTCCAACCCTAGCGGCCGCACAGTCTCCTCTCTCTCCACTCTCTCGCATGGCTTCCACCGTCGGCGCTGGTAGATCCGGCCATCGCGGCCGTGGCCGCCCCACCCTCCGGGCCTTCAGGCAGCAGCAGCGTCAGCTGGTGTTACGGGACGAGCTTGCGGAACAGGCCGCCGCCGATCCGGCCCCCGCGGGCCGGTCCCGCAGCCTTGGCGCTCGTCCGCACGGTGAAGGCTCCGGCCGCACCCGCTCATTTGGCCACCATTGCAGCTACCGCGAGATCCGCCAGGCGATGTACCCCGGCCGCCATCCGTCTTCCTCCTCCTCCTCGTCCTCGTCCTCCGACGAGGAGGAAGAGGACGAGGAAGAGGAAGAGGAAGAGGAAGAGGAGGAGGATCGTGATCTGGAGATCGCTTGCCAACTCTCCCGCGCCGATTTCGAGCGCGAGGACGCCAAGCGTCGTCAGGGCGAGGCCGATCTGGAGGCGGCGGTCCTCCTCTCCGAGGCGTCGACCCAGGTCGAACGCGCCGAGGAGGCGGTCTACCAGTCTGACCTCCGGGCCGCCATAGCCCTCTCTTTGGTCCACGGCGAGGGCAAGGCGCCGCCAGGGGAGGCCGGCGCTAGCTCCGTCGCCGGCGGCGACGCTAAGCGAGCCCGCCTCGCCTAATGTAAGACCCCAGTTCAGTAGGATAGCTGTTTTCTAGTTGTAAGTAGCTAATTGTTTATCCATAGATTTGTTCTGTTTTTAGTAGGCATTGTTTACACGTAGATTTTAGCTGTTTTCTAGTTATAAGTAGCTAATTGTTTATCCATAGATTTGCTCTGTTTTTAGTAGGCATTGTTTACACATAGATTTTAGCTGTTTTCTAGTTGTAAGTAGCTAATTGTTTATCCATAGATTTGCTCTGTTTTTAGTAGGAATTGTTTACACATAGATTTTAGCTGTTTTCTAGTTGTAAATAGCTAATTGTTTATCCATAGATTTGCTCTGTTTTTAGTAGGCATTGTTTACACATAGATTTTAGCTGTTTTCTAGTTGTAAGTAGCTAATTGTTTATCCATAGATTTGCTCTGTTTTTAGTAAGCATTGTTTACACATTGATTTTAGCTGTTTTCTAGTTGTAAGTAGCTAATTGTTTATCCATAGATTTGCTCTGTTTTTAGTAGGCATTGTTTACACATAGATTTTAGCTGTTTTCTAGTTGTAAATAGCTAATTGTTTATCCATAGATTTGCTCTGTTTTTAGTAAGCGTTGTTTACACATAGATTTTAGCTGTTTTCTAGTTGTAAGTAGCTAATTGTTTATCCATGGATATTCTCTGTTTTTAGTAGGCATTTGCTCTGATTTTAGCTTTGTTTCTGTTATGCCGATGATTAAAATTAGGTGACACCGTGTGATCCGGGGGTGGCGCTAGTGATCCTTGTGATATGCATAAATACACATCGATCTTGTGCATCCTACTTGGCTCGCTTTCTCCATCCCTGGAATTTGTGTGTCTAATCTACCTATATATGAGGCATTGTTTAGGCTATGTTCTAGTTGTAATTAGTTCTATATTTTCTGTAATGCCGATGAAGAAGCATATGTCTTGTGTATAGAGATGAAGGAGCTTACATTTTGATTTTTTTCATCTCCTTTAGGGCGAGGAGGAAACCTGGAGACTATGCGGCGGCCGTGAAGACGTAGGAGCGGGGCTCCGTCCACACGGTCCACTGTAGCCGGCGCCTCCAGGAGCAAGACTTTTGTGCAGTACTAAATAGGTAGAAGAAGACCACGCAATGAAGCTGGGCGAAGAGGAAGGTGAAGAACCGGCGGCCGTCAAGCAGGAACCACAGTGCTCCATCGACGGTGCAGCAGGCGTCACCGGCTTTTTTTTGTTTCCTTTAGCCCTCATTACAAACGGTCAAAAACTAATCTCCGTATCTGATGTAAAGACTAAAGGCAACGGTTATATATTATGCCCGTTGCTAAACTTATTGCAAACGATAAAAATCTCCGTTGCCGTTGTGAGGCTTCACATCAGTGACAGAGGCGGGGACACGGACCCTTTCTCCGTTGCCGAAGGGGTTTTTGGCCCGTTTCCGATGTGTCGTTCTGTACTAGTGCTAGGTTGCGGGTGAGTGCTGCCCTCTCATCTGGCGCGACGTGTGACAGACTTGATCTGGGTCTTGTGTCTGCTCGCCCGGTGGAGCTCAGGGAGAGCTGTCTTCTTCGCGCACTCGACAAGCTAGCTTGCTTTTTACGTTCTTCGAGTGTTGCTCTGATCTGCTGCAGTCGAAGTGACTCCTGCTAGTTGAAGTACTGGAAGGTCAACATCTCCTCCCGTGTTGCGTCTGCTGGCATCATTGTGCACTCCTTGATGACTTTATCTGCTTTTCCTGCCATCTCAGCAGTAATTGTGAGATTTGTGACTCCATCCGGCATAGGAACCGTGCACGGGAACTCTGTAGGCCTGCGACTGGCCGCAGCATCAGATGATTCTGCGGCGAAGGCAACGTAGACCTGCTGGGGTATAACCCGAGGGTATGAGTATGTGTTTTCGCGTCCCGTCATGGACTCGACGTCCTCATTGAGGCTTATGTCGGAGTCGATACGCCTATCGAGTGGTCCGTCTGGACGGATCTCGCTGTCGATGTCCTCATCGCTTATGCTCATCTCGGCGTCGGTGAAGTTGTGATGAATCTCGAAGTCGAGGTTGGTGTTGGTGCAGATCTCGGAGTCGACGTGATTGTCGATATGAGTTTCAGGCTCCCCGAAGTTGCTGAGGGAGATCCCGCAGTCGAAGCTATCATTGAGTGGAAGATTGAGCTTGGTATCGTTTGTGCGGTATGCTGATTCGGCCTCCTCACCTTGGAGTTCTTCAATGAGCTCGTTGATCTCTCGAGTCGACATGGTTGTTGCAGACGAGCAGGCTGGGAGGATCGACGATGGTATGGACGCAGATGAAGGATCCACAGTCGAAGGAGCCGCAACCGCTGGAGCCTCGGGTATGGAAGTCGCGAGTTGGCGTGGATCTGTCAAGTCCTGCGTACCAAGCTTGTTTACGAAAAAATTGAACGAACCAACGGTTAAACCCAAACCTGACTCGAGACCAGCGAACGTCTCCTGGAATTCTGGCGAGTGCGGCTCAAAGTCCATCAGAAGATCCGATGTGCTTTTTGCAGGTGAAGCTGGCGTGCTGCCGTTTGTCGAGTGAGTCGGCGAGTTGCCGTGTGCCGCCCGAGTCGGCGAGTTCTGATTTGTTGATGCCGCCGGCGAGTTTCTGTTTGTAGATGCGATCGATGAGTTGCCGCTTTCCGATGGAACCGAAGGAACCGTGAGTCCAGCACTATTCTTTTCCACAGACGGCGCCAATTGACGAGGGGTTAACTCATCAAATCCCATGGTTAGGACCTAGGGTTGAGATTATGGGGAGCGAACGTGGTAGTACCGGTAGTTTCGTCGGCTGACAAGCAGAGGCAAAGATTTACCCAGGTTCAGGCCCCTCGGGTGGAGGTAAAGACCCTACTTCCTGCTTGTCTGTTATTGATCGTGTGGGATTATGCGATTACAGGGGAGCTCTGGCGAGATGTCGATCTCGCTAGGGCTTTTGGTGGTTCGAGTATGGCTTGTCCCAGGTCGGCGCCCCTCCCAGCCTTTAAATAGGCTGGGTCTCGGGAGTTCGTAACCGACCTGGTTTACATGTAAGGAAAGTCCTACCGACTATGCCTATGTCTAAATCTTGGAGGGTACTCCCTCTTCTTTGGGCCTCCTGTCTTGGGCTTCGAGCAGGCTCTTCGTGATTGGGACTCAGTCGTTACGTGCACCAGGTACCCTCATGGTAGGGTACCCGAGATGTATATCCATGTCACCCGTTGAAATGAAACTTCGTTTGAACGGATTTGGAAAACCCGATGAACGGAATGAAAGGTAAATAAAGGAAAAAAAGAAAATACGAATGAACCAAAAATAACAGTGAACCAAAAATGTAGTGAAAACCAAAAATAATAGTGAACCAAAAAATGTTGGTGAAAAAATATTGAATCAAAAATGTCGGGTAAACAAAAAATAATGGTGATCCGAAAAGGAAGTAAAATTTGGATGAACCAAAAAAGTAGATCGATGAGTCCAAAAAATGTTCATGGGTTAATAAACATATCCAACATTTTAGTAAAAAATGTTCCGGGGTCCAACAAAATAAAAATAAAAATGAGAAAATAAAAAAGAAATTAGAAACGAACAGGAAAATAAGTAAATAAGAAAATAAAAAAGTGCAGAAAAAGAAACAAAAAAGGAAACGAAGAAAAAAGATAAATAAAAGAAAAAGGAATATTAGTTTTTACGTTTTTTTTGGGAAAAATCGATTAAACAATGAAAAAAATCAATTAAAAAGTTTAAAACATGAAAATGGAGTACTAACTAGTTTGTGTTTTTTAAATACTGGATCTGACTCATTGGAAAAGTCGGTGAGAGAATCACAAGCAAGTGTGCAGTAGCGAATAGCGATCGGAATGAATAAAGAAGGAAAATAAGCTACAGTGTTCGACAAAGAAGCAGAACGCCCACACACGGAAACTGGGCCGGGCCCATGAGCGACAGGGGGTACGCGGGAGGTAATCGCTCCCGCAGTACGCGGAAAATAGGATTTGCCGTGCAGCACGATGACGGGATAACCTTTGGTTGATTTGGGTCAGACCTAAATAACCTAAGGAGTTTTTAGGTGAACCGTAAGGCCCATTGGGCTCTTTTTTAGCCTAACCATTGGTTAAACGGGAACCGACTCCCAATTTTAATCTGGCGGCAGCGGCCATTGGGCCATGCCTGTGTCCCTGGCGCGGACTGCCAGGTTATCTTTCCATGAACCCGCCGTCAAGCTGCAAGTTATTGCAATCTTGCTCTTTCCGATTTGGGGATCGTTACCTAGCGTGCAGATTCGCGTCCCGCGCGTCGACCAGTGCTCGATATGGAATTTGGATCGATTGATCCCGAATCAGGGGATGGGGCACCGACCAGGATAGTGGATTGACTGATTGCGAGTAGATTTTAATCTCTTGAACTTGATTTTTTTTTGAAACGAGGCAAAAGCTTTGCCTTTATAATAATATAGAAGGAGAAAACATAGAGCGGCCAAGGCCAAATCGAAAAAAACATTACATTTTAAGTTGTAATTTCGGCCAAATGCTTCGCACCAGCAAGAATCCAGTTCTTGCTCTCATCCTTTATCTTCTGCATCAGGGTGGATGGCATCACATATTTATTGTTGAAAACACGCGCATTACTTTCCTTCCATATCTCCCACGTGATCAGCGTGATGGCGGTTTTTAGCCCCATCGGGAATGCAGTGGGTGCTCGAGACGCCGTCACCCAATATTGAAGCACCGTGCCACGTCCGGCTCCCATGCAAAAGGGGAGGGAGGGACATGACAGCCATGAGGCCGCAGCCTGCCAGATTCGCTTGGAGAAGCGACATTCAAAAAGGATGTGGCGGGCAGTCTCCGGTTGACATTTGCAAAGTTGACAGACCTGTTGGTGTGGCCAGCCCCTTATGGTAAGACGATCAGAGGTCCACAGCCGATTTTGTTGAACTTGATTATTGCTAAACGGATGATGCCATATGTGAGTATTTATATACAAGCTTATTTCTCGGTGAGGCAGTGACGGTAGGCTTTTTTTGTATACTGACCGGAGCCAGGATTAGAGAAAGCTCCGGCCAAAAACTAAACGCTAATAACTACCCTGAAAAGTACTTCATGACATGTCAAACCATAAAAAAAAACATGGCTCCATCGCACAGCACAATGAATGTAGATTTTGAACTCAATGCTTAACAATCCAACGAAGTAATTTGTTAATTTATTTCAACAGTAGTTGAGAAACCAAGACCTTCAAATTTTAGATCGAAGTGGCGCATGACGGCGTGAGTGAGGAATGCATAACCAATCAGCAGGATACCAACTGGCGGCTCCAAGCTGAACTCACACATGCAAATCTATATACAGCAATCATGGTACACCGGCAGGCGCAGCAGTATTGATGCCCAGCTCCTGTTTTCTCTGTGTCAAATGGTCTTCTGCTTTTTTCACGAGATCAGAAGAGAGAGGTCTCAGAGCAACCCCGTGACAATCACGGTCGACGCCAGCAAAAAGCATACTGCTCTCAAGCCCAGCCATCCTCTTTGAAGCCTTCAGTAGTGTTCCGATGATATTGTGCTTCTCAATCACTTGGACGTTTTGATCATGCGGGATGAATTCTATAACCATCTCGCATGTAAGCTTTTGTATCGCCAGGCACGCAGGGGTGGCGTACATGTTGTCCTCCACCATCTTCTTGAGCCTCACTACAAAATCTTCCAGGGCAAACGGCTGCGGCTGCGAAATTAATATTGCTGAAAAATTAACATTACCATTCGCACGAACCGCTGCGACTAGTGATAACAGCTCTGCTTGCAGCCTCCTCTCCCGACACTACTGGATGTAGCTCCTCCTCCGTAATGCGGAATGCTCGACTTGGCCACCGCCACTTGGGTTTTCTATGTCGTTTCTGCTTGTTGTAATGCAACTGACGACACGCTCCCATAACCTGGGCGTAGCTGTACTACTTGCTTTTGCTTGCATAGGAAGCAATTCTTCGAGTACCTTCATTTATATTGGCCCATATTATTTTGGTTTGATGCCAAAAACTTGTGGTGTGCGATTGGTGCTATAAGTAATTTGATTAGTTCAATTAATTAGAGAAAAGGAACAACGCTCTGTGTCATTCAGGCATACATTTCGTAAGGTTGGTTCCTTGACATAGTTGCTCATATTCTTCAAAATGACTGCTGCGCTAATACGACAGCCCGTGCTGATTTCTACTTCCACAGTATTTGTTGCACTTATTTCGCATTTGATGGTCTCTATTTTCGAGTTGAGAAATTCACTAAGACAATTGACAACATCTTCTCTTTCGAAGCTCTTAATAACCTCTGAATCACTTGACAGCATGGCTAGTGCTTCACCAGCCTTTTCTTTAAGTCGGCATGCAGTTTCCTGAGCTTCTTTCATCTTCTTCTCCGCAAGTGCTTCTGCGGCTTGGTCCACCTTTTCTTTTTCTTGTGTTTGCGCTAACGATGTTGATAATGTTATTTGTTGCCTTGTAGGTTGTTTGTCGATCTTCCTTTTCTCATCTTTCAGATAGTCTACCATCCAATCTTTAGTAAGGAAGATGTGTAGCACACTTTTGATAAGTTTTTCTCTTCTCCCCGTAGCAGAGCTTGCTGGATGATGCAAGAATATTTGTGTAAGAATCCCTATAGCATGCATCTATAGCTCTATGATCCTGCTGTTACTCTTCATATCCATCTCCAGAACACCCTCCAAGTTGCTAGCTGCATTATAATCATCTGCAATTAGGCTGCACATCTCTTCGCCGGTGCTCCCTGGGGAACCCATGAGCCGGCTCACCACTTTCAGTGATCCGTCTAGTACCTTGGTCTATGCAGCGTTGTTCTTGATATCTTCTACTAATTTGTCTGAGCTGACAGGTGCAACTACTCTTGAGAGGAGATCCTTGGTGTTGCATATGAATCTGCAGTTATGTCTATCGTGGGCCAAGTTCTCTAGAATTCTCAAGCCTGGCAAAACCAGATCCTCATCAATTTCTTCACCATTCCCCATTTGCTTGCTATCTTGCTCTAGGGTACCACCATTCTTCGGAGCACAGTAGTTCTTGCAAAAAAAATCTAGGCAGACGTAGAATATGATCCTGAAAGGGTTTTTCGAATCCCGCTGGTTACCAACTAAAAAAGATATTATGAAATTCTTCTTTTTCTTCCACTTGCTGCGCCCAATTAGAAAGGGCAAGTGGAGAGCTTCTTGATCACCGGTGTTATGACCTGAGCTGTCAAGGAGAGAGGATATGCATTCTAAGGCTCCTGGAAATTGAGCAAGGTTGAGGTGACCAGCAAGATGTTCCACAATCCTTGCAGCAAACCATCTCATCTCTCGTTCAGCTGGGCTTCTCCAAGCAAGGGTTCCGATTAGGTTCTGAATTCTTTGTCTCGGTGACCGAATCAACAGCTGGGTTATCGGTACTGACATATCCTCATCAATCAGCATAGTTAGTACCCTTCCTCCAGACACACAGTCCTCTGGTAAATGCGAATCCAGCAAGCCGGCACCATATGTAATCAAATTCCATCTCCTTGTGGACCCGAGGTTGCTTGCACACATCTGCTTTGTTTCATGCAAGTATCCATCAAGTACTTCAGGTATTAAACCATGTTGCAGGCTAACTATCTCCACCAAGTCTTCATCAGCAGCCGATTCGATTATCATAAACGATATGTATATTGCACCGTGAGCAAGAGATACATAGTAGAGTAAGTTCAATGCCGGCTTCAAGTTTGCTTCACTTGCATCTCCACCAATGCTGTTATAGTCTTGCTCTGCTATACGAATCACCGACAGTGTAACACAGATTATTGGTCCGACAACAGCAAAATACGCGGCTGGGGAAAATATGATGAACATGGTGATATATAATATTTTTAATACCAGTATATACACTTGTCTCTTCAGCCATTTTCTCATAGGCAATTGGGTATGTTCATGATGATGCTCTTCTCCCCATGAGAAAATTTTGCCAGCGAGACGAATAATCCAGTCTCCAAAGAACGCAAAGCGATAACCTCCCATCCCGTCTGATAGCCTGTCACTTGTTCCAATTAGAGCAGGACACGAGTTGAACATAAAATTAAAATGCCAGAAAAAATGGATAGGCTATGCAGTACTGGGAGTATTTTTTTCTTTTTGCGGGGAAAAGTGAATGTATCTATTGTTACTAGATAGTTGCATCCCACTATCTGTTTTTTCTGTTCTCCCAGTCTGAATTTTCGCTGCCCATCAGATCACAATTTAAAGACACAAATTCCTTTCTAAAGATCCAAGTTTTGTTTTTTTGCATTAAAGGATCCAAGTTGTTTGACTAATTAATCTCTCCCTGCATCATTGCTTCTGCAATTACTTCCCTTCACCACCCCTCCAACTTCCCATCCTCAGACCAAGCCATATTGATCCATTGCCGACCTGTGTCATCGCTCGATTTACTACACGTCATCGGCTCATCGCGGTGTCTGCAAGGATCAGCAGCGTTGGGGTCCAGAAGCGCCTGCAGCAATCGGTACTGGCGAGCCGGTGACCACATGCCTACCCGGGCATCGCCACCTTCGTCGTCTCCGCCTTAGCAGCTGGATGCCTATGTTTCCACATGCAAGTTTGCTTGAGACTCCGACAACAACATCCATGTTCCTTTCATCCTTTGCATCCAGTATTATCGATCTGCGAATCCATGCTTGTACCCTTCTATGTGTTCCAACGGAGCCAGGGTATTACAGTATGGTTGTTGATTTCTTTTGATACTTGCTTCTGTTTTTGTGTGTCGCAAGGATGTTTGCAAGGCGCTTGATGGAACGTCCCAACTACCTAACATATTAGATTTTCACATATTTAAGACCTTTTAGATGGTGAGAACCTTAAGCTCTACTCTCCTTTTGTCTCCAGATTTTTTCTCAGCTTAGCTACCAACTTATACCTTCTCGCTCCTTCTTTTAATTTTTTTTACGGTTACTTTTGTGCTATGTTGATCATCCCTGCTATTTGTGTCTTTTAGTTAATTTGCAGGATTCTATTTTCCCATTGCAACTAACCTGTGCAGATTCAGTGTTCTGTATCTCCGTTGTTGTGCTCATACGGTTTGCGGCCACTAAATTTGACAGATTCTAGTAAAGCTGATTTATCCATATACATATATTCGTCGATCAATATCACATTTCAATTTTTTAGCTTCTAGGGATGATCTGGTACCATAGATAATTAACCTCTGAATATTTCTTAATCTATCTTGTTAATCAGGAACTGAATGGCAAGCACTAACCCGGCAGCCTGCACGAATGCGATTTTTTTTAGATAAAGAGTGTTTATTAATATCGAGAAGATACAAATTACACACAGCCTCTGCAACAACGCAATAACCAGAGCTATTACGAATGCACACAGCCGAAAGACAATAATAAAAAAAGAAATAAAAAGAAAAGTCCCGCTAAAGAGTTACAGTCCTTGCAGCAGCCGCACAACCACCACCAAAACAACACCTGATGTCCCATTCTTCAAAAGCAACGCCTTCAAGAAGAACAGTGCCAGGCACAACCAATTAAGGCCAGACCTTGGGTTTTCGAATGCGATGGTGGTCAGATTCCGAAAGTCGACCCCCTTCAGATCGGTGACGAAGCCGCCAAGGAGGACAACAGTAGCCCACAAGAGCGTCAGGGCGCCGATGCCTTGCAGGCCAATTCGGGCCAGCACCACGAGGACCGCGTATGTGTTGATGATCTTAACTTCTGGCCGCCGATGAAGCTTCTCCTCCGAAGGAGCGTCCAGCTCATCTCCCAGGCCCTGGAGCTGCTGCTTCTTATTCCAGTTTCCAGATGCTCCCCCGCTCCGCCATACTCCGGTAGCCATTTTCACCCGTGCTATGGTGGACAAGCGGTCTATGGGTTCTCTTCGGTTTTCACCTTAAACCTTGTTTGGCTCCTAATTTGGCTGTAATAATAATTTGGGTCGGACAGAGAGAATGATGAGCTAGAAACGGTATCAGTAACATAGGAACCGCGAGCTCAGATGTAAGCAAAGAGAACTTCTTTAAAGAAAGATTCTCGAACTAGAGTTATGAGAGACCCCGATAAGAAACTGTTGGCTTCTAGGATCGGACTGTCAGCCGCCGTGGAAGCTTGCCGTACACCAGCAGCCACACACACATTATTCTTATCCAGTTTTTTTTTGAGAGAAATTATTCTTATGCTGTTATGCAGTTGCTGCGTTGCTTCTCAAGAAGGCTATGACCTGATGGGCCTTCATGGGCTGCACAGTCATATGCCTTGTAGCCGGGATGAAAACGGAGCGGATACGGACGGAACTGGGTGGTGCCACATTTGTTTTCATATTTTTTTGCGGAAGCAGAAACGAATACAGAAACCCCGGAAACAAATACAGAAACAAATATTGTCGAAAACAGATACAGACCGAATACGGTGCAGACACGGAACAAAAGCAGATGTTTGCCGGAACCAAGCGACCCCTTGAATAATGCAGGAAAACTCAAGCAAACCAACAAACTTATCAATTTAATAAGATGAAATAAATTAAAGTATAATATAGTATTTCTAAGTTATCAACTTTGGCAAAAAAATATCTACTTTGTCCCTAAACCTAGTGCAACACTGAAATGCCGAACCGGGAATGCCTTGAGAGGGAGATAAAATGCAAGTACGTAGGGGCTAAACATGGTCACTTCATATATTTTACTTTTTTTATTTAGATCTTTGGTTCTGTCTCGGTGTTCTCACTAAAATTGTTAGCCCTGCTGCATTCAGATAGCAGCACTTAGCAAAAAACGGAAAGTTCCGTATTGCCGGAAACGGAATTTCCGTTTTCGTGGTCGTTCCGCCGGAATACGCTGTTCCGTTTCCATTTCCGTTTCCGCATAAAAGTTTCCGTTTCCATTTCCGTTTTGCAAAATTCCGTTTTCACTTCCGTATTTTCGTTCCGTTTCCGTTTTTCCGCAGAAAAGTCGGAAAGTTTTCGCTCCGTTTTCATCCCTACATGTAGGTATCCAATACTACTACCCGTAAGGGCTCGCTTGGATGGCCGCTTGAGAAAACAGCTCCGTAATATTCTACCAGCCAGCGCTAGATTTTTAGGAGGGCCTCGGTAGGTCTGTGTAAATTTCTGATCGGTTTGGCTAATATACGACCAACCAATCGAGGCCTAAAGCTGTAAGTGTTATTTGCTCCCGAACTCCAGTGCTCCCTCCAGTTAAAAAAATGTGAAAATTATATTTATGAGTTTCAAAAAATTCTGAAAAAAATCATAGGTAATGGTGAATCCCATAAACGTGTAAAATTTCAGTTTGAAATACTTTATATTATGGGCTATACAAAAATAACAAAATATGGTAAAACTTAGAGATTTGGAAATAGGCATATTTAGATCCAGAATTTGTCATTTTTGTATAGCTCAAAATACAATGTATTTGGAGTTGATATTTTATACGTTCGTGGAATATATTATTGGCTACTCCCGGATTTTTTTTCAAATTTTTTTGAAACTCATAAATATGATTTTCAATTTTTTAATTTGGAGGGTTCACTAGAGCCCGGGAGCAAAAAGTCTCTACCGGGCCTAAAGGTGATATATGTTTATCATTCCTATCTTGTCACAACCAGATTGACATTCCTTACTTCCTTAGTCCCTAATCGTTTTGTTAAGCAGTCAGCAATCTGTCATTTTGTTAAGCAGTCTGCAATCTGTCGTCTAGAACTCACATACTCATTTTATGATGCCAACATCTAGTTTCTCTTTGATAAACGATATGTCTATTTCCAAATGCTTAGTTCCACCATGCTTAAATGGATTGTTTGCTAGGCTTATGGCTGACTTTTATCACATCACACATTCAGACTTTCTTCTCCTAATACCGTCGATTCTCTTAAGAGGTTACTTACACATATTCCAGAACATGTTTATCACAACAGTATTCTATTTTCTATAATCGGGAGGGAGACAGGCATCACGCACAAAGTACAAAGTAGAATCTATTCAGTTGCAGCAGTCTCGCGGATCTCCAAAACAGACAATGCCAACGCCAATGCCAACGACAACAACCCTGGATTTTCCAGCAATTTAAGACGACGACCAACTCATAGTACAACTACATCTTGCTGCTGCTGCTGACGCCCCGGCGTGTTGGCCCCATCTCCCTCGCGAGGTTCCGGAGCACGTACTTCTGAATCTTGCCGGTGGACGTCTTGGGCAGCTCGGCGCGGAACACCACCGTCTTGGGCACCATGTACCCGGCCATGCGGTCCCGGCTCCACGCGATCACCTCTGCCGCGCTCACCGCGGCGCCTTCCTTGAGGCTCACGAACGCGCACGGCGTCTCGCCCCAGAACTCGTCGGGCCGCGCCACCACCGCCGCCTCGTTCACCGCTGGGTGGCCGTACAGCACCGACTCCACCTCCACGCTGCTGATGTTCTCCCCGCCGCTGATGATCAAGTCCTTGGACCGGTCCCGGATCTCCAGGTACCCGTCCGGGTGCATCACGCCCACGTCCCCCGTGTAGAACCACCCGTCGTCACGGATCGCCGCCCTCGTCGCCTCCTCGTCCCTGAAGTACCCCATCGTCACGCACCCGCCGCGGAGCATAATCTCGCCCATCGTCGCGCCGTCCCGCGGCACGCCGCGGCCGGTCTCGCCGTCCACGATGTCCACCTCCGCCATGCCCGGGGTGCGCACGCACCGCACGGAGGCTATCGGGTCCGACGCGGCCAGCCTGTTCCACTCCCCCTTCCACGCGCATGACAGCACCAGCCCACCCGTCTCCGTTAGCCCGTACCCGTGGCTCACGTCGAACCCGATAGCCTCCGTGCGGTGCAGCACGGCGGCAGGCGGGGGCGCGCCGGCCGTCAGGATCCGCACCTTCCCTGGCAGCGGCTTCCGCACTCCCTCAGGCGCGTTCGCCAGCATGTTCAGTACCACCGGCGCCCCGCAGAGGTGCGTGACCCCGCGGGAGGCGATGGTGTCGTACACCTCGGCGGCGTCGACGCGGCGGAGGCAGACGTTGGTGCCGCCCACCACGGCCATCCCCCAGGGGAAGCTCCAACCGTTGGCGTGGAACATGGGCAGCGTCCACAGGTACGTCGGCCGCTCCGGCACCGCCCACGACACAAGCGAGTCGAAGGTCACCACAAAGATCCCGCGGTGGCAGTGCACGACGCCCTTGGGCGCTGACGTGGTGCCGGAGGTGTAGTTAAGAATCATCGGGTCCCACTCACTCTCCGGCCGCAGCCACGCGAACTCCGGGTCCCCCGTCTCTAGAAGCTTCTCGTACGTCGTCAGGACCGCGGCGGGCGCCGGAGGGAACTGCTCCTCCTCGTGAGGGTCCTCCACGAGCACGACGCGCGGGGCCGGGTGGCCTGGCGGGAGGAGGCGGAGCGCATCATCGAGGACCGGGAGCAGAGCCTGGTCGACGAGGACGATCTTGGAGCCGGAGTGGCGGAGCAGGACGGAAACCGTGCGCGCGTCGAGGGGCGTGTTGATGCTGTTGAGCACCGCGCCGCTCATCGGCACCCCAAAGTGCGCCTCGTACATCGCCGGCACGTTCGGCAGCAGCACGGACACCTGGCAAAATCAATTCGCGCCATCGATCGAAGGCGCACAGATCAGCTCAATTCAAATTCAATTAACATGGTGGCCGAATCAACGGAGTAGGGGATGGGCGTGTTCTTACGACATCGCGGCGGGAAACTCCGAGGGAGACGAGGGCGGAGGCGAGGCGGAGGCAGCGGCGGTAGGTCTGGGACCAGGTGAAGACGGTGGAGTGGTAGACGACTGAGGGGCAGTCCCCGTACACGGTGGCGGCGCGCTCCAGGAACCCCAGCGGCGTGTGCGGGCACGAGTTGGCCGGGTTCGCGCCGAGCTTGTCCATGGCCGCCGGATCCGGAGCGACGACGACGACGTCAGCTGCGAGCTGCACGGGCACTTACTACTCGTGGCTGGATGTTGTTGGGAGGACAGAGCAGGCTCAGCGGATCAGGGCGAGTGACCCGAGGCTTGGTTTTTTTAGAAATAAAGGGCTCCTCGCCCCAGTTCCATTTCAACGCGAAACGAAACTTACAGACAACCATTTTACAGCTTTCGGGGAATAAGACGACAGAGATGTCGCCCCAGAGATGCAGAAGCTAAAAACAAAACACCAGGCAAACTAAGATCTACTGATCTTTTGCTTGATGCGGAAAGGAAACTGGACCTAAACAATCCCAAATGCAGACTTAACCGCTGCATCCAGGGTTTTGGCCAGCGCTCCACAACACCCACCTAACGGCAGATGGATTCTAGACCACTCCAGTCAGTATGATCTCCAAAAACGCCGCCCTCAAGAGGGAGAACGGCACCGAAGGTGTCGCAAGCATCCGATCCGAAGCCCGGATCAAGGGTTTCCCCGAAGATCCCGAGAAAAGAAGTTGTAGCTGCAAAAATGATGCCTTCGCTAGGGAACGACGCCAAGATGCGCTGCCATCATCCGCCTCGATTTTCACCGGCAGTCGCGCAAGTCCAAGCCAGGTGCTGATTGGACAGCGATACAGCCGTCGCCGACGGATGTGCAGACCGGAGGTGCTAGATTGAGCTCCAAGGGACCCAGATCGAGCGATCCTCGTCGCCGCACAGACCGTCGTCGTTGCCGCACGCCAACCGCCCCCTTGCCGACTGGAAACCCATATCGCATCCCACAAGATCGCCGTCCGCCGCGACGCCACTGCTCCGGACATGCCACCTGCATGCCGGAGAGCCTTGCCGCCGTGGTGCCCGACGCGCACCAAGTCCAGGGCCGAGGGTGCCGTCCCGAGCCGACAACCCTGCGCGCGCGGAGGCGAGAGATCCCCCCCGTCGTCGGCGTCGACCAAGCTTTGCCCGGTCGAGCCCCAGGCGGCGGCGGGGAGGGAGGAGGAAGGGGTGTGGGGAGGGGAGGCGGCAGCGGCAGCGGCAGCGGCTAGGGTTTCCCTCCTCATCGCCTCACGGGGGCGACGCGAGAGGGGTGAGGCTTGGTTTTCCCACGATACAAGAAGGGCGAGCGAGACGGTATGGGGCCCGCTCGATGGGAACCGACGGCCACAATCAAGTCAACTATTTCGAATAAAATAGCCACATTTTTTCGATCTCTGAATTTTTTGACGTGGCTTAGTCAACGTCATGGATAGTTTGATTCCTCTCTTGCATTTTCGTCTGAGATGCCAAACTGGACTTTTTGTTTCGTGACCATGTTTCAACATTTATGATTGACCAACATTTGTTTTGACTAGTACGGAGTACAAATTTTGACACCAAACATCCTGCCAGTCTGAGTTTGATCGAATCAGACTAGGCTCGTCTCGGCTCATACATCAGTTTTGAGCGAGCTTAGACAGGGTCGAGTTAAAGATCAAGCTGTAAACATTGGCTCGTGCTTGTCATGTAACAATTTCGAGTCGATCCAAGAATTCATATATTCAAAAACATTTGTACTATCTGGTTAAACCATAGAAACACCATAGCACTAAAAATATTGTTCCAATCAAAAAAACTTTAATATAAATTCTTCTCTTGTCACATTGTTTTCAAGACCTAGCTTAGTCAATGAATATATGCCACTAGTATAAGATTGTCGGAGCTCATGAAGTTCCATTTTGTCTGATATGCCAAACTAAAGTTGTTACTCCCTCTGTAACATACTTATAAGAAGCTGGCAATGCATGCATGTAGGTATGACAACGTCTTATAATTCGTTACGTAGGGAGTATTTCCCTTCGGCAACATTTCAACATTTAACCAACATTTTTTTTTGACTCGTATACACTTTTGGCATCAACATGTTACCACCTCCGTTAGTAAATAGTAGTACATGTTACGGAATGCGGGCAATATATTACTAAGTTTGACAGTTGGTATATGGATAAACAGGTAGATGATTCCTAAAAAAAAAGATTTATAAGGTGAGAGTAGTTTGTCATCATTTTATTTCAGAAATAAAATGTTTTAATTTTCAATTTTATAGATGTAAAAAAAAGTAATGGCCAAGATACATATGAGCACAAGTTTTGTTTAGACAAAATACAACTTTATTATAAGTGCATTTCTTTTTCGCTGAGTGGGGATTGCATGACTGACTGACTGATTGACGGCCAGCATGGACTCCATGTATAGGTGTTTAAGGATCGATATTGTACGGGTTTCTCGTGGAGTTTTTCCACACTTAAATCTACGGTTTTATCGAGTTCTTCTCGATTCAGAAGAAGTCGATTTTTTGAGCTTAGTGAAATTTGCAGCTCACACTTTTTGGGTAATACGTACTTCTTTCTAGAAGAAGCATAACGAAATTGCAAATCCACATGTTCTATATATGTTCACGCACGCAGAAAGTGCAGACATAATCCAAAGACGTATGTGTATTACTCTTTTCAGCAGATGATCATGACGGGTACTGCCAGCCTAAGAGATGAGCTCTATCTACTCCGTATCTACTTAGGATCAACCAACCACGTTGCTGCCACGTGCGACGTGCCATGTCTATCGGAAGGAAGCACGTGATGCACGGAAGTGGTTGCTCTCGGAGTTCCGTGTAGCTGGGGTTCTCATGAATAAGTGAATAACCACCGGCTGTCTGTCTAATCCCGCCGTGTTTCTTTATTTTCTCATGTGTCTAGCTTGGAGGTGTAAAAATCCACGAGATCATCCGTGACGTCATCGTCGTCCTCGTGAGCGTTCGTTGTTGCCGGGGCGGGCAGCAGCGATGCGGACGGAGGATACCACTGTTGCGATTGTGAACTTGTGCTTGACCGACCAGAAGAGCCTAGTTCAGATCGACAGCGATATATATATCGAAAGTTTTTGTTTCCAACCGCGTAATAATGCTGATCGACCACGACGAGCCGACGAGGACAGTAGTATTTGGAGAGATCGTGTTCAGACCATCGCGAATTACGGCTTTGTTTCCCGACGCAAGTGGGACTGTTCACTCTGTCTGGACTCTAGACATATTCGGCCTGAAGAACGCAAGTGTGGCTTCAGTTGCCTGCGCCGCGCGCGGCCCTCGTTTCTGTTCTAGAAGCTTTTCATTCCGGCACAATAAAACGAGATGTTATCCTAAGAAATTTCAGTTCCTATATTTTCCTTTGATCCAGACGGACTAGTATAAACACTCTCATGCATCCTAGATTCCTCTAAGCTACATTTTCGTTGCTATATTCTTGTGTTTTAGAAATCTCAAAAAATTCAGAATGAAAAAACATACAGACAAATCTATACTTCTAGCATATACAACACAAATTTCGTCAAAATATATATATGTATATGTGATGTACACACAAAAAAAAAGACAAACCGGGAGATAAAACAAATGAGTTTTTCTTTTTCTTTATTAGAGCTACATTATCCTACGTACAGAGATTTGTGAGACTCTACATATAAATACTGAAGCTTTGGTTGGAGCGGACAGAAGTGATTGCTTCAAGCACTTTGTTGAAAGAATAATCCAACGGATTAATGGATGGAAGGAAAAGAATCTCTCTTTGGGAGGTAAAGAAATATTGTTGAAGGCTGTAGCACAGGCGATCCCGGTTTATGCTATGTCGGTGTTTCAAATTCCTAAAGGTGTTTGTGAAAGTATGATGGATGCTATTGCTCAGTCCTAGTAGGGTGATGACGAGAACAATAATAAGATGCACTGGTATGCTTGGTGGAAGTTATGCTATCCAAAGAATGAAGGGGGGATGGGCTTTAGAGATTTTCATTCCTTTAACCTTGCTATGTTGGCCAAACAAGGTTGGAGGTTAATTACTGCTCCAGATTCTTTATGTGCTAAAGTCCTTCGTTCTAAGTATTTTCCGCAGGGAGACATTTTATCAGCGGGTCCAAAAGCTGGATCTTCTTTCACGTGGCAAAGTATTCTGGCAGGATTGACTACTTTCAAAAGAGGATATATTTGGCGTGTGAGCAATGGTGAAAGCATTAATATTTGAAGCGACCCCTGGATACCTTCTAGCCCGAATAGAAAGGTTTTATCTAACCGAGGTGATGTTTTTTATAACAAAGTTTCTGAATTAATTAACCCAAACATAGGTCAGTGGAATGAGCAGCATGTGCGTTCTATTTTTAACGCAGTAGATATTCAGAGGATACTGCAAATACCTTTAAACAATCAAGGATTTGAGGATTTTATCGCTTGGGGACTTACTAAACATGGTCAATACACAGTTCGGACCATCTGCTGGTCAGCTTTCTTTACCAGGAGGATCAGTGACTAATCCAGTGTGGAAGAGCATCTGGAAATTAAAAACTCCAAGCAAAGTTAAAATATTTATTTGGAGAGCCCTACATGGAATTATTCCTCTAAAGAGTATCCTAGTGAATCGGCATATAGGCACCAGCGGTCAGTGTCCTATTTGTGTTCAGAGTGCTGAAGATATACGACACTTATTTTCAGTGTACAACAGCCCAGGAGATGTGGATGAGTCTGGGTCATCATACGTGAGGCGATGTTGGCAGATCGTTTGGGATCAGCAGTCCTGGAGTTTTTGCTGAGGCGATCAGACAATTCAATGCCGGGACTGAATATTGTAGGTTTAAAGGAAACAATTTCTGTTACCTGCTGGTATTTATGGTGGATTCGTCGCCGGCGAACACGCAATGAAGATGTGCCCCCTCTGTACAAATGTAAATCTCAATACTGGGAATTACGACTAATGTGGCCAAAGCTACAGGCCGTGCTAGACCATCAGGAGAGGAGAAGTGGAGCAGGCCTGAACCTAGGTGCGTAAAACTAAATGTTGATGCATCTTTTTTTCCTGATACATGTACAGGAGCTGTTGGGACGATATTGCGAGATTTCCAGGGTGCTTTCATAGCGGCGTCTTGCCTTTTCCTCCAACATATTCCCTCAGCAAATTTGGCCGAGGCAATTGCTATGAAAGAGGGCCTTTCCCTGGCTAATATGATGGGATACAGTAATATTATTGCGGAATCAGATTCACTTGAAACAGTGGAGGCTCTAAATGGGGAGTCTAGATGATGGAATGCATCGGCGGCTATTTTTGCAGATTGTGTAGATTTCTTCGCGGCGATTGGAAAAGTTGAGTTCAAGCATTGTCCTAGGGAAGCAAATCAGGCAGCACGTGAGATAGCTAGGTTTAGCTTTTTAAATGATCTTTCTTGTAGTTGGGTCGATGAATCCCCTAGTTTTTTTTTAACAAACTTGTAAACGATGTAACTATTGTGGATGCCTAAAGCAGCAAGTTTCAGACGCACTATTTTCCTTACCAGGGTACTTAAGTGGACTGGAAGATTTTTAATGAGCCGGCTTGCTAGCTTAATATATTGTGATTTAAAGTTTCAAAAAAAATATGTCAATATTTTGTAGCTTTAAATACACCATATTTCGTAGCGAAACTTTGTATATACATAGATCATATCAGATTAGTATGATTCCACGTACAAACATCAATCTTCTGGGAAAACCTCTAAATATGATTTTATTTTTCGTTTTTCCCAAAATATGGGGGTCCCATGGAGCTCGGGACCACAGTTGACGCACTTGATTTTCTCTGATTACTTTCGTGTTTGGGGAGATCATTCATTCATTCTGAGGTATACGAATGTTACGACAGTTCCCTTTTATTGCTGTATTCGACTCTGTTCTAGAAGCTTTCTGCGGGGGCGTCAATTATTAGATGTGGCTTTTCTCTCATCAATCTTCCGGCCATTTTGTTCTCGAAAACGAAAGGTTCTCGCCGCACTTTGCAGGATCAACTTTGGCGACATCATCATTATATATAAAGAATATTAATGTAACTTAGCAGCTTCTCTCGCGGTCTTCAGTTTATTTCTAAAACGCATAAGCTTTTCCTCGCAGCGTCAGTGCTGAATTTCAGTCTAGTAATACAAGACGGCTGGTGTTATGTACCCGGTCATTGCCCGCTTGATCAGGCCACACGGCCACGTCGCTATTGACCAATGACCACTTCACTTTGCAGACTTTGTTGACCATATCACCTCCATTTCTCTTGTCTTCTCGACACACACAAAAAATCATTCGCACTTATTATAATGAACAGTAAAAGTAAACAATTCGAAGATGTTCTTCTCAATTTCAACCTCAGATAATAACAGTATAAAGTACAAACACATAGAAAAAAGCAGGTGCAAAAATCATAAAAGAAAAAGGAAAAAGAAGAAAAGGAAGAAACAAAAAGAACATGTCACGATGTTTCCTATGGTACACCTCCATGAGGTTCTCAGACCGTCTTGTACTCGGCGACGGAGATCTTTGCCGGAGGGCCGCCCTGGACGTACACGATGTCGAGCTTCGCGCCGGCCTCGAGCGTTTTGATCCACGACGGGAACCCGTATATCTCCTTCTCCTGCGTGGCGGAGACGCCGTAGATGTCTCCCGTCAGCTCCTCGATCCGCAGCTTCAGGTCCGTGATGGCCTGCCCGCACGTGTTCTTCGCCGTCACGGCGTGCCGGTAGTACTCCACGCCGTTTTTCGTCCACGTGTCGGTCACCGTGTGCACGAATTCCAGCGGCGCGCCTCCTTCGTGCGACGCCGGCGGCTGGTATCCTGGGGTGCTGTCGCCCGCTCCGGAGGTGGCGGGTTCGCCGGATAGGCGGGCGAAGACGCCGCACATGGGCGCGGCGGAGACGAGGGTGGGCTCGGCGCTCTGGTAGTTGCACCGGTCGTCGACGAAGGCGTCGTTGACGTCGGGCCCGCCCAAGAGCGCGCCGGTGAGGACGTTGGGGTCGGCGCTCGGGCTGTTGTAGTACGCGTCGAAGCCGTCCATGCACCCCACGGTGTCGTTCACGGCGTAGATCGACGGGATGGACGCGCCGCGGTGGTGCACGTGCGACGGGAACTTGTCGCCGTACCCGACCATGTAGCTCATGGACAGCGGGTTCTTGCCCAGGACGTAGTCCGCCTGTTTCCTCGCGAACCCGACAATGTCCGCCGGCTTGACCTCGCCGTCGGGGCACTTGAGCGTGTCGCCGGACTCGGCGAGGTAGTCGGCGTAGACGGTGAGGAGGAAGGCGGAGGAGGAAACGTACTGCATGTTGTTCCATTCTGCGACGTAGAGGAGGCCGCCCGGGGTGATCTTAACGTTGTTGCCGCCGTTCTTCTGGAGGCAGGCGCACATGAAGAACTCGGCCTTGGCCTGGAACTGCTTCAGCGTGTCGGCGTAGTCGCCGCCGCCGCCGGCGAGGAGCACCTTGGAGAGCAACACCTGGACACCGGCGTACTTGTTGTCCCAGGAGAACTCGCGCACGGCCCACCCGGTCCCGCCGAGGCTCTCCGCGTTCCGGACGACGTAGTCGAGGTAGTTGTCGTCGCCGGTGGCCTCGTACAGCCACACCGCGGCCCACAGGAGCTCGTCCTGGTACCCGGAGGTGGAAGGGTAGAACTTCTTGGCGCACGACAGGGTGTCGTCGTACCTGCCCCTGAACGTGTCGGCGAAGGAGAAGAGCTGCTTGGCGTGCATGAGCAGCAGGTCGGCGTACATGGAGTCGTAGTGCCTGAAGGCCTTGGCGGCGGCGGCGAGCGCAGCGGCCGTCTCGCCAGCGACCTCCGAGCCCGGGTTGCTGCAGTCGATCTTGAACGCCGTCCTCGGCGTCGACATGTCCTCCGCGCGCTCCCAGCACAAATGGTCGCTGTCCCCGTCCCCCACCTTTGATTTAATTAAAACAAAAAACAACGTGTGTGACACTGGGCTGCTGTGGGCTTAGGTAGAGACGGGTTAGTTGGGCTTTTTAGGAGGTACCTGGACCCATAGGACGTTGGGCTCGGTGTGGGCCTTGAGGAAGTAGTTGGTGCCCCAGCGAATGGCGTCGAGGGCGCGGTTGAGGTCGTCGGCGGCGATCATCTCCTTCTCGAACTCCAGCACGCCCCACGACAGCATCGTCACCGCGTAGGCCATCGGGAACCCGAACTTCACGTGGTCGCCGGCGTCGTAGTACCCGCCGACAAGATCAACCTGGATACATGTACATCCATATATAAGCAAATGTATGTATGTGTGTCAGAGAGCTACGATCGACTGGATCGGCATGCGTACCCCCTGTAAGTAGCCGTCGGTGAGGCCGGAGTCGCCGCGCCAGTGCACGGTGCGGTCGGCGGGGAGCTTGCCGGACCGCTGCGCCTCGAAGAACTGGAGGCACTTGTCGAACGCGCCGCCGTAGTCCATTGGCGACGCCGACGCCGTGGATGCCGCGAGGATGAGCAGCGCCACCGCCGCCGATGTCATCTTCAGTCGCGCCATGGCTATTATCTCGTTCTTGTCAGGGGCAAGGCCGTCGTGGTAATGCTGGGAGTGTCCGGCGCGGCGGGTGGGGCTTTATACGGGGCTCGTGGATCCAGGAGTGGCCGGCCGCGACCGACATGGTGGTGCGTGGTGCTTGGCACGTAGGGGGGCAGAGGGGAGACGAACTATGCTGTTTGAGCCATGCACGTCTTCAAGCCAGAAATGGTGGTGTTCAAAAAAAAATAAAGCCAGAAATGGTCGCACGCACAACGGAGAGGGCTGGCCGGGATCTAGTGGGGTCGCCGTGTCAGACACCGATCGGTAGGGCTGGGATCTTGCTGGGATTTCCGTGGATCATTTAAAAACGGCTGACCATTAACTCTTCTTGTTTGCGATAATCACAACAACTTTTGCGGGAATAATCACAATACTGTTACTATGGTTAATAGTTCATTAATTTGATTCTCAGGCATTACATTAATTGATCATTTGTTAGAGGTGCATTATATTGTGGCGTCATCTGAACGTGGGATTGGAGCTTGGACTCTTCTGGCCGTACAGAGCCTCGAAGATGTGGGATCACGTCTGTCCGGCGTTTTCTAAATGCTTTATTGAGAAATCTCACATAAATGGTTGACCAGTACAATGATTTGTTTGCTTCTATTTGTTGGGCTTGATATATGTGGTTGGTCAACTCGTACGTGTCTTCAAGGCTTCAAGACGAAATTATCCAAGCCACAATATAGTGTAAGAACAAATCATGAGAATGTGCGAGAGCACCACTTAAAGCCGATTATTTGGCTGGTTTCATGTGGCAATGTACATAATGAGGATGCGAAGATTTTTTTTGATATGAAGGGTTTGTTTCACCACAATTACATAATAATGGTCCCAACGAGTACGTACAACTCTGAGCCTCTGCAATGACATGCGCACGATCCACAAAACTCAAGAAGAAATTCGTCAAACCAAACCCAACACCAGATCACAAAAATAAAAATAACATTTGAGATAATAACCAAAGTAAACTATCTTTATGAAGTGACGTCAAAATGAAGCCTCTTTTGATCGTGCAAAGACCATGGATACGAGAAAAAAACTTTCGTTAAGAGCCACCATTCCGCGAAATCAAAGTTCTAGAGTCGTCGTCGACCTAGTTTGCAAGCATAAGCATGTGTAACAGTAATACAAACACAATTCATTAGGTCTCACGACTCTAGGAAGAATATCCGGCATATCAGTGGGCGTTTGCTTGCCAGTTTTGCCTAGAGGCCTTGCAACACAACTGGATATGAAGAAGTGACATATAAATATATGATGATGATAGAGCCAATATGTATCATTCGTGGAAATGCAGATGATGACGATTTTTACATGGTCCTAGAATGCACCAAGGCACAAGAATTACGTGCTGGTCTTCGCGTGAGCCGAGTTTTACCACTAGATGTCACTCCCGCTAGTTCAGGAATTGTCTATGCTATATGGACATGACATGCTAGAAGGAAAAAAACATTGTTGCTCTCATGTTTGCATTGGCGAAGCGAACTTCTAAACATTGGGTGTATAAAGTCCACTAAAAGTCGCATTTACTTAGATTTCTCCTAATTTATTGATATATATTTCTATATGTGCTGATAATATGTCAATATAGATTTACACATGAACTTTTACCAAAAATTATGGCCGTACATTAATGGACACATGTCTTAATCTAGCTCTGACCATTTATGGCACCACCGAAAATGATGCAATCTTTGGAGACAAATACAACTAGGTAGAAGCCTTGGTTGAATTATTGGACTCTTGCAAGGTAGGATTCATGGATAAATGTCTAAAAATGATGGGGGTGGTGATGCTCAAAAGGGAAGCAACCATGCTGCCAATGCATGGGGTGTCAAAGGCAGATAGGGGATAAATGCGAACTTTTGATCATATTGTGGAGCACTACAATGGGCCATCGAATGGGTGGACAAAACTCAACATCCACATGTCATGTTTGGAGTCAGGAGCTTGAGATCTGGGCACTGTCACACTCACACATAGTTGAAAATCTTGTTAACCTCATAGGGAAACCCGTTATACTGTTAGAACCAACTTTGTAGAAATATTTATTTTGGTTTTACTAATTCACGCTTTAAATGAGAGTTAAGTTAGAGCTCATTCAGATTCAGAATCGTCAGATTTGGATCATGATGCATGCACCATAAGAATTACAATTTGGGTTATCACTAGGTTTTTTTAGTTGAAAGCAGGGTCACAAACGAGGAAACTACCCAGCACGCTGGATTTATTTTGTGATTCGTGCTAGTTATAACAATATGACTTGCAATTAAGATTTCTTGACATGACCTGATTGAGAACTACTCTGCACTTTAGTTTTCATTCGGTTGAAAATTAGTCACACCCATATTAAGAAACACTCCTTTACCAAAAAAAAAAAAACTGTAACACTAACCAAAGCCCGCAAAAAAGAGATAAAAAAAAAGATCGTATCTACGGCCCACGACACGTTCCTATTCCTCCTTGAGAAAAAACTCCTATAACTGTCAAGAAAAAAAAACAGAAATAACTTTCTATATGTCTCACCGGAACGTGGGTCCCCCCGATCAGCCAGAAGCCGCTGCCCGGCGACCCGGCCCGCAATCCCTTTCTTCTCGCTTCCCCTCCAAGGAAGGAAAACAGGCGAGAGCCGGCGAAGAGTCGAGTCAAAATCTCGGAGAGACCAACCAACCAACCAAACCGCCCTCCTCCTCCCTCCTCCACGGCGCAGCAACGACCACGCCCAAAATCGGCAAAATCCCCACGCCCCTCCTCCCAAACCCTAGCGCCAATGCCCCGCTAAGCTCCCCGATCGCCCGCCCGCCCGCCATGGATCCGGGCGGCATGCTGCTGGAGGACTTCGGGCAGCGGGTGGACCTGACGCGGCGCATCCGCGAGGTGCTGGCCAACTACCCGGAGGGCACCACCGCGCTGCGAGAGCTCATCCAGAACGCGGACGACGCGGGGGCCTCCCGCGTCCGCCTCTGCCTCGACCGACGATCCCACGGGGCCTCCTCCCTCCTCGCCCCGGCCCTCGCCCAGTGGCAGGGCCCCGCCCTGCTCGCCCACAACGACGCCGTCTTCACCGACGACGACTTCGCCAGCATCTCCCGCATCGGGGACAGCAAGAAGGTCTCCCAGGCCTGGAAGACCGGCCGCTTCGGGTACGCTCCCTCCTCCGCCCTTCCCCCCACGCTCTCTGTCTCTCAGAAGTCAATGCCAAGCTTGCTCGGAGCTGTCACCTGCAATCCAAGCTTCCAGACTAGTGGAATTGAACTAGTGTGCATAGGCTGTTCATTTTCCAAGTCGTGTGGCATATAATCATCTATGATGCTGCTGGTTTGTGTTCTGATGCCATGACTGTTGCAATGTGTTTGATGGGCATGATCACTAGCGATTTTATTAGGGAATGTATGTATCACAATGCTCAGTAAGGATAGTGTGATTATGACCCTGCAGATAGATGCTCCTTTGTTCTATAACTGGGTTCAGTTTGAGTTCTGCCCGTGTCATTCGTTCTGCAATACTTAGTAAGGATAGTGTGATCGGCATGCATGATCATTGATGGTTTAAAAAGGGAATTTATCAGCATAGTTAGTAAGGATAGTGTGATTTTGACCCTACAGATGTTCCTTTGTTCTATGATTTGAGTTATGCCCTTCCCATTCGTTTTGCAATACTATTTGCCTTTTTACTCAAGCACACACAGGGAAGAGAATGTTCATTATTCTAGTTCTAGAACTCAGCCCCATGCGTTTAGCAAGTTGTTACTATCTGGAAATTTTTTGAAGCATGTCATTTGTAGCTTGTGGCTTGTAACTGTTTTATCAATGTTCACCCCTGTAATAGCCCATGATTTATGTTTCTGCAGGGTTGGTTTCAACTCAGTGTACCACTTGACTGACTTGCCATCGTTCGTGAGTGGCAAGTATGTCGTCATGTTTGATCCCCAGGGCGCTTACCTCCCGAACGTGTCGGCGGCAATCCTGGAAAGCGCATAGACTATGTCAGTTCTACAGCAGTGCATTGTACGGCGATCAGCTCTCACCATATCGAGCGTTCGGCTGCGACATGAAAGCGCTGTTTCAAGGAACCCTGTTTCGTTTCCCTTTGAGGAATGCCGAGCAGGCATCATCTAGTCGGTTATCGAGACAAGTGTACACGGAAGATGATGTCTTGTTTCTTTTTGGTCAGCTGTACGAAGAAGCTGTATACAATTTGCTTTTTCTTAAGAATGTCCTCGCGCTTGAAATGTACGTGTGGGAGTCTGATATGAGTGAGCCGAAACTAGTGTACTCTTGCTCCTTGCGATCACAGGATGACAACTTGTCATGGCATCGCCAAGCTCTAATCAGGTTATCTGGCGCTTCTACCGGATCCTTTGAGCAAAACATAGATTCCTTTTCTATGGATTTTGTATCGAGGCATTCCTGGGAGACAAGTTTGAGAAAAAGAGCCATACCTATTTTATTGTACAGGGAATGGCATCCGCATTAAGTAAAATAGGTATTTTTGCAACTGGTGCTGCCAAGGAATATGATCTTCATCTACTGCCTTGGGCTTCTGTTGCTGCTTGCATCTCCAATGTGGGACCTGAGGTAATGGACAAATTCATTTTCACTGTACTAACCTAGATTAGATATGCCCCCTGTAACTATCTTGGAATTATTCTTTGTTCAGTTTACGAACCACTGACATTATTTTTACCTTTAGGCATGTTTTCTGCTGTTGATTCGTGATTATATTAGTTTTCATTCATGCATGTCAATAATTGTTTGTTTTTGTTTGTCTATGGAATGGAACTTGTGAGTGGTTGCCCGGACTGTAAAGCTTGTTAGTTTTCATCTGATTTTGCAGTTAAACTAGCAACATGGGTACGTGACTAGACCACATAGAGTTGTAGGTAATTGTAATGACCATTCTTTCATGGTTATTTGTTTGGTATATTAGGCTGTTGTTATCTGCTGTTGCTTAATTAAAAATCACATTAACAGCAATGCCTTTTCTAAAAGAGGGTTTATGTAACTCTTTTTTGTTTTAAGTTCACTGAAACCTGTAGACTAAAAACTTCAATAGTGAGTCATAGTTTCTAGAGCTACAAATTATTTGTTTGATTTATATTGCAGAATGAATATCATGGTCTGGCACGATAGCCATTTTTTTCTGAGACATGACGCATTATTTCAGTGTTTGGTTTTTGTTTGTTAGCGTTTTCTGTTTTTATGCTTTATGGTAATTACTGAATTTTACAGGATAGTAATCTCAGACAAGGTCATGCATTCTGTTTCCTTCCTTTGCCAGTAAGGACAGGGTTATCTGTGCATGTGAATGGTTATTTTGAAGTTTCTTCCAACCGGCGTGACATTTGGTATGGAGCTGACATGGACAGGGGTGGTAAGCTTCGCTCTGATTGGAATAGGCTATTGCTGGAAGATGTTCTTGCTCCATTATTCAGAGAACTGTTGCTGTCGTTGCGGACACTTTCAGACTCCACAATATTGTATTATTCCTTATGGCCAACTGGTGTATACGAGGAACCCTGGAGTATTCTTGTGGAACAAATTTATAAAGGTATCTGCACCTCTCCAGTTTTGCACTCAGAGATCAAAGGTGGGACATGGATATCACCGGCTGAGGCTTTGCTTCATGATGAGGGGTTTCAAGAAGCAATGATCTTAGTGAAGCTCTTGTGTTGTTAGGCATGCCCGTTGTTCGTGTACCAAGTGGAATTGTTGATATGTTTTCGAAATTCTATGTGAAGTCTATGCTAAAACGTGTCACTCCTGCTACAGTCAGACATTACCTCCAAGATTTTGCAAACCTTGGTATGTTGGAAAAATCTCATAAGCTAATATTACTGGAATATTGCCTTGATGATCTGGATAGTGCTGATATTGGTAAATGCATGAATGGCCTCCCACTGATTCCACTAGCAAATAAGCAGTATGGGATTTTTTCTGACATTTCACAAGAGAACCACTACTATGTCTGCAGTAAGACAGAATTTGAGCTTCTTTCTGCGTTGGTGACAGAATAATTGACAGAAGCATCCCCCTTTGCTACTAGAAAGGCTGTATCAGATAGCAAAAAGTTCTCAGGCAAACATTTCACTCATTGACGGTCCAATCTTTCTTCAGTTCTTCCCCAGGCTATTTCCTCCTGGATGGAAGTGTAGAAACCAAGTTCCTTGGGATCAATTATCGGGTGAATCATCTCCTACGGTAGACTGGTTTAAACTTTTTTGGCAGTATATGGGGAGCACTCTTATGACCTTGATTTGTTTAGTGACTGGCCTATACTGCCTTCTATTTCTGGACACCTTTACAGAGCATCTACAGTATCAAAGTTAATTGAAACAGAGTCGCTATCTAGTTTGATGAAGGAACTCTTGGCCAAGTTAGGTTGCAAGATACTAGACACCAAGTATGTAAGTGCATATCAACAACTGTCTCATTACGTGTATGGTGGCGATGCCGCCGGAGTTCTTCATTCAATCTTTGGGATTGTTTCACTAGGGGAGTCGATTTGCATGCGCTGTTTCAACGCATCACGCCTGGTGAGAAAAATGAACTGTACCAGTTTCTTTTGGATCCAAAATGGTACTTAGGAGTCTGTCTTTCTGACATGAACATAAAGCTATGCAAAGAGTTGCCCATCTTCAGAGTATTTGATGGAGGATCTCCCAGTTCTTATGGCTTCTCCAATTTGTCCCATTCAAGAAAGTATATGCCACCCTTGGTGTTCCTGAGCACCTACTCAACTCTGATTTCTTGTTCTGTATATCCCCAAGCAACGAAGATATCATAATGAGGTACTATGGTGTTGAGCGCATGTCAAAATCAATCTTCTACCAGAGGTATGTTCTGAACAAGTTAGATCAGTTGCAAACAGAGGTTCGTGATTCAGTTCTACTAACCATCTTACAAGATCTGCCCCAGCTGTCCTTGGAGGATCCAAGGTTTAAGGAAGGTTTGAAAGTCCTTAGATTCGTCCCAACTATTAATGGGACCTTGAGAAGTCCTCAATCTCTTTATGATCCTCGGGTGGAAGAACTCTATGCTCTTCTCCAGGAATCAGACTGCTTTCCCAGTGGCTTATTTGAAAACCCAGAAGTTCTTGATATGTTGCTCTGTTTAGGGCTTAGAACCTCTGTTTCTACTGATACTATAATAGAAAGTGCCCGGCAAATTGATTCACTCGTGCACAAAGATCAGGAGAAGGCTCATTCAAGGGGTAAAGTGCTTCTTTCATATCTTGAAATTCATGCTCAAAAGTGGCATGTACATAAGGCATTTGATGTCCGGAAGAAGTTAAACATGCTTGTGAAAGTTACTACTGCTCTGAGGCCTCGTGATACGTCTGGAGGATCTGATCTAGATAAGTTCTGGAGTGACTTGAGAATGATTTGTTGGTGTCCTGTTTTGGTCACTGCACCAAGCCCAGTGCTGCCATGGCCTTCAGTATCCTCAATGATTGCTCCACCTAAGCAAGTAAGGCTGCAGGAAGATATGTGGATTGTTTCTGCTAGCTCACGTATACTTGATGGTGAATGCACTTCCTCAGCTTTGTCTTACAGCTTAGGCTGGTCATCTCCTCCTTCTGGAAATGTAATCGCGGCTCAGTTGCTTGAGCTGGGTAAGAACAATGAAATTGTGACTGATCAAGTCCTTCGGCAAGAATTAGCTTTGGTGATGCCTAAGATTTATTCGTTGCTGACTAATTTGATTGGTTCTGATGAAATGGATATTGTCAAAGTGGTTCTAGAGGGCTGCAGATGGATTTGGGTGGGTGATGGATTTGCGGAAGTTGAGGAAGTTGTTCTAAGTGGCCACCTTCACCTCGCACCTTACATTCGTGTCATTCCAATTGATTTAGCAGTTTTCAAGGACTTGTTCTTAGATCTTGGCATAAAAGAGCGTCTCGACCCTGTGGATTATGCTAGTATTCTCACCAGAATGGCCATGAGGAAAGCCACGGCTCCCTAGAAGCTGAAGAACTAAGAACAGCTGTCTTGGTGGTGCAGCATCTAGCTGAGTTCCGGTTTCAGGATCAACAAACACTGATATATTTACCTGATTCTTCGGCTAGGCTCTGTCTATCTTCTGAACTTGTATTTAATGATGCCCCTTGGCTTCTTGACTCTGGTCATGACATCATCGGTAATGCATCGAGCATTGCTTTCAGCTCAAGAAGTATGTTCACAACTTTGTGCATGGTAATATTTCTAATGATGTGGCAGAAAGGCTCGGTGTTCGCTCTCTTCGCCGTCTCTTGCTTGCTGAGAGTTCCGATTCAATGAATTTGAGTTTATCAGGGGTTGCTGAGGCTTTTGGACAACATGAAGATTTGACTACAAGACTCAAGCATATTGTTGAGATGTATGCAGATGGTCCTGGGATTCTCTTTGAGCTGGTACAGAACGCTGAAGATGCTAAAGCTTCTGAGGTTGTGTTTCTATTGGATAAAACCCAGTATGGTACTTCATCCATTCTTTCACCTGAAATGGCTGAATGGCAGGGGCCTGCTCTCTACTGCTTTAATGATTCAGTTTTTAGTCCACAAGACCTTTATTCCATCTCACGAATTGGTCAAGACAGCAAACTTGAGAAACCTTTTGCCATAGGAAGGTTCGGTCTGGGCTTCAATTGTGTATATCACTTCACTGACATGCCTGGGTTTGTTTCTGGTGAGAATATTGTCATGTTTGATCCACATGCCTGTTATTTACCAGGAATATCTCCTTCTCATCCAGGTTTAAGGATAAAGTTTGTAGGACGGAGGATCTTAGAACAGTTCCCTGATCAGTTCACACCATTCTTACACTTCGGTTGTGACCTGCAACAGTCATTTCCAGGTACACTTTTCCGGTTTCCTCTTAGGAATGAAGCCGCTGCTTCTAGAAGTCAAATAAAGCGTGAACAATATGCAACCCAAGATGTAGAGATGCTTTTCTCTTCATTCTCTGAAGTTGTATCTGAGGCTCTACTTTTTCTCCGCAACGTTAAAAAGATAACTTTGTATGTCAAGGAACACGACTCCCAGGAGATGCGACTTGTTCATCGTGCCTCGAAGCATAACAGTTGTGAGGTGTCCAAAGAGCCACATTCACTTAATACGATGCTTGCATATGTACATGGAAATCAATCATCAGGAATGGATAAGAATACTTTTTTCAATAAGTTGAATAAGACAAAAGACAGCGATTTACCCTGGAGTTCTCAAAAAGTTGCTATTCTTGAGCAAAGCCCTACTGCCCACTTTGTGCATTCATGGATCTTAACCGAGTGTATAGGTGGGGGTCATGCTAGAAAGCTGTCAACTGCCTCTGATAGTAAGTCTCATTTCTTTGTTCCTTGGGCATCTGTTGCTGCATATCTACATTCTGTGAGTGTGGACGATACCAAAGAACTGTCTGGTGAAGCTGAAGTCAACCGTGACGATTTTGTTCTCAAGCATTTAGCTCTTCGATCTTCTCAGGGCAGGAATTTATTTGAGGGTCGGGCCTTTTGCTTTCTGCCTCTACCAATTAATACTAGCATACCAGTGCATGTAAATGCTTATTTTGAACTATCTTCAAATCGGAGGGATATCTGGACAGGAAATGACATGGCTGGGGGAGGAAGAGTGCGATCGAATGGAATCTTGCACTGCTTGAAGATGTAGCCGCTCCTGCTTATGGCCACCTCCTTGCAGCCATGGCAGAAGAGCTTGGTCCCTCTGACCTGTTTCTCTCATTTTGGCCTACTGCTGTAAGTGTGGAGCCATGGTCTTCCATGGTTAGGAAGCTGTATGTATCAATTGCAGAACTTGGACTTCATGTTTTGTATACAAAAGCTCGAGGTGGCCATTGGGTGTCAACAAGGCAAGCGATTTTCCCTGATTTCAGTTTCTCAAAGGCAACTGAGCTGACAGAAGTTCTCTCGCAAGCTGGTTTGCCTTTGGTATCTGTATCCAAGCCGATAGTAGACAGTTTCGTGAATGCATGTCCATCAGTTCATCTCTTGAATCCTCATTTGCTAAGGAATTTGTTGATCCGACGGAAGCGTGGGTTCAGAAGCAGAGAAGAGGCCTTACTTGCTCTGGAGTATTGCTTGAGTGATATCGATGAGCCTTCCCTTTCTGATAAATTGCACGGATTGGCTCTTCTTCCTTTGGCAAATGGATCATTCACAACATTTAATAACCGAGGGGAGGGTGAAAGAGTATTCTTCACTTCACAAATGGAATTTGACTTTCTTAAGGATTCCATACCACATCTTATTATTGACAACTCTTTACCAGATGGCGTTTTGAAGAAGTTGTTTGACATAGCTTCTTCTGCACGGTCAAACATTTACTTATTTACTTGCAATTTCCTAGTTGAGCTGTTGCCCAGAATTTTGCCGCCTGAATGGCAGCAACGCCAAGCAGTTATCTTGGTTTCCTGAACAACAAGGCCACCCAAGCGTGGAATGGATGATGTCACTTTGGAATTTCTTGCTTCATTCATGTGAAGATCTTTCAATATTTGCAAAATGGCCTATACTACCTCTTGTAGATAGCAAGCTTATGCAACTTGGCAGTGCTTCAAATGTAATAAGAGATGATGGGTGGAGTGAAAATATGCACTCGCTGCTTCAGAAACTGGGCTGTTTCTTTCTGAGACCTGATCTGCAGATAGAGCATCCACAGTTAGCTAATTTTGTTCAGGAATCCACTGCAGCTGGTGTTCTTAATGCTCTGCATTCTGTTGCTTCTAATGTCCAGGATATTAAAGAACTGTTCGAGAGTACTTCATTGGCAGAAACACATGAGCTCCGCAGTTTTATTCCAGTCAAAGTGGTTTACAGGAAATCAGATAAACACATCACATATGAATACAATCAGGAACCTCCCTATATTTGAATCTTATAAATCTAGGGAGCTTGTTAGTTTGACAAATCCTAGAAAGTGGCTTAAACCTGATGGCGTACATGAGGATCTGTTGAATGGAAGCTTTATAAGAACCGAATCTGAAAAGGAGAAGTCGATTTTAGTATCATACTTTGGTATCAGGGAACCTGAAAAGGCTGAATTTTACAAGGACCATGTGCTTCCTCGGATGTCAGAGTTTCTATCACAGCCAGCTGTTCTTTCAGCAATTGTTCGTGATGTGAAGCTGTTGATAGAAAACATAGTTCTGTGAGAGCTGTATTGTCTGAAACCCCTTTTGTCTTAACAGCTAGTGGAGCATGGCTGCATCCTTCCAGGTCTCTCTCTCTCTCTGATGTGAGAATGTTATTTATGTTGGTAGACCTTATTTGATTTTCTTGTATGCTCCAATAGCTTTTTTATTTGCATTTCCACTAGATGAGGTGTCAATAACTTAAACATTGATTTCCATTTCCTTTTCTTTTGTCCTTTACTCTCTAGACTTCAGTATAAATAAAGTAACACTTGTAATTCTTCAGGCTTTATGATCCTCGTGTGCCAGAGTTCCATAAGTTGCTGCACAAAGAAACCTTCTTTCCTTCGGAAAAGTTCATGGCAACTGAAATGATTGAATTATTGGCAAGTTTTGGACTGAAAAGAAAAATGGGTTTCAGTACTTTGCTTGACATTGCAAGGTCAGTTTCGCTGGTGCACAATTCAGGACAAGACGATGATGCATTTGCACGTGGACAGATGCTACTTACCTATCTAAATGTGGTTGAATTAAAGACGTCAAACATGGGAACAAGGACACCTTTAATGAGGATGGCGATCTGGAAGCTTCTAAATCTGATGAAAATTTGGAAGCAGAAAATAAAGGGGATAGTGTGACCCAGACCCAACTATTATGTCTTTGTTCTCAAACTTGATCTTGACCTACCAGAACATGAGTTTTGGTCAGAGCTGAAAAACATTTCCTGGTGTCCTGTCCATGTTGCACCATTACTCAAAGGTCTTCCATGGTTCATATCCGAAGATGATGTAGCAACCCCAGTCATTACAAGGCCGAGATCACAAATGTGGCTTGTTTCATCAAAAATGCGGATACTGAGTGCTGATTCTTGTTCGATGTATCTGCAAAGAAAACTTGGTTGGTTAGACACACTAAATGTGAACATTCTATTGTCCCAGTTAGTTGACTTTCCAAGTCTTATGATGAACTCAAGATGTTTTCTGAAGACACAGCCATCGATGCTGTCCTACAAAAGGAGATCAAACTAATCTACTCGAAATTACAAGATATCGTTGACAGTGGTGATGTCAACATTCTAAAAGAGAATCTGGATGGAATTCCATGGGTTTATATAGGGGACAGGTTTGTGCCTCCAGATGCACTTGCTTTTGAATCACCTGTGAAATATCATCCTTATCTTTACGCAGTTCCGTCTGAACTGTCGAATATAAAAGTTTACTCTTCAAGTTGGGTGTGAGGCAGACATTTGATGCAATAGATTATCTCAATGTACTTCGTCGTTTACAAGGGGATGCCAAAGGAGAGCAACTGTCTGCAGAGCAACTGAGTTTTGTTCATTGTGTTTTGGAAGCATTTGTGGATTGTTATCCGACAGTCAAGCAACTGATGCTTTACTGAATTCGTTGGTGATTCCAGATTCATTTGGTGTCCTCACACCTTCGAGAAACCTTGTCTATAACGATGCACCCTGGATGGATACTGATACCAGTTCAAAGCATTTTGTGCATCATAGCATTGGTAATGATCTGGCTAATAGACTAGGGGTACGATCTCTTCGCGGATCTTCATTACTGGATGATGAGCTAATGAGGGATTTGCCGTGCATGGAATATGCTAAGATAAGCGAGTTGCTGGCTCTGTATGGTGAGAGTGATTTCCTTTTGTTTGACCTTATAGAGCTAGCTGACTCTTGCAATGCAAAGAAAGTGCACCTAATATATGATAAACGAGATCATCCGAAGCAGTCCTTGTTGCAGCAAAATCTAGGTATGCTATAAACTATCTCTGTCCAACAATTTCAATGATATTTTTCTTTACCCCAAAACAGTCTGCTATCAGTGGTTATTATTTTGTTCTTCTGCTTATCATTATACGCTTAATCCTATGACTGCGAAGTTAATTGCTCATATATGGACCTATTTAATGTATGTTTAATGATTTTTTTCTGAATTTTTTTAGGTGACCTCCAAGGTTCTTCATTGACCGTGGTCTTTGAAGGAACCATGATAAGCCGAGAAGAAGTTTGCAGCCTCCAACTTCCTCCTCCTTGGAAACTGAGGGGAAACATTCTTAACTATGGTTTGGGACTTCTTAGCAGCTATTTTGTATGCGATGCCTTGACTATTCTTTCTGCTGGCTATTTCTACGTTTTCGATCCTTTGGGCTTGACTGGTGGTGTGACTTCCACTGCTACTCATCGGCCAAATTCTTCTCTTTAATAGGTGCAGTTATTACTTCAATTCTTACTTTCGCTGAATTCATAAATTTTCACATTCTTGTTGGTTAGGAATCGTTAGAGCATACTCAAGTATCCAAGTAAGCTCTGAGCCAAGGCAAATGAGGCCTGCATATATAAGATCCTTACAAAATCTTGGAGACACTTTTCTGCCTCTAGAAACTTTTTAGGCTTTTGTGGGGAAATTTCTTATGACTTGAAAAGTATAATCACTGGCGTATGCTTCATTCAAAATGTTCAGTATTAATGGACTAAACATTGAACATTAGAATAATTTGTGCCACAATTTGCTGAAAGACTTTGAACTTCTAAATCTGATCAAGATGTTAATCCTTAGATAGACCAACTTTTGCATTAATACTTGTAAGTCACAAGGGGCCACCAGCTTAAATTTATATACCATCCTATGTTTATATTTGTTTTTTACATGATTGGAAATTAGACTAAAAACGAAAAAGAAGCTAAAGAAATATATTTCACCATCTGCTGATCTGCACCAATACTTGTAAGTCACAGGGGCCACCAGCTTAAATTTAGATAGGATATAGCATCCTATGTTTATATTTGTTTTTTACATGATTGGAAATTAGACAAAAAACGAAAAAGAAGCTAAAGAAATATATTTCACCATCTGCTGATCTGCACCAACTCCTTTTGGGCAGAGGGCTCTGTTGAGGTTCAAAACTTAATAAACCCATTAATCCGCTAAATTTACTCCCTCCGTTTTAAATACGTTGAGATGTGTATTATTCCATGTCTGCTGGATATATTATTTATGCTACTACAGTAGTTCATCAATTGAACTGTTGCATTACTGTTTCGCAAACTATATGCACATGTGAATTTTCATCATTAGTTCATTGTTGTCTATATTAGTATATTTTGGATAAAGTCCTCGTTTAGTATCAACTCATGTTTTTTATACTTTGGATGAAGCCCTTAACAAGTGCTGGCCTTTCAGGAAATGACTTGGTTGAGAGATTTCGTGATCAGTTCCTCCCAATGCGTGTTACACAGGAGGCTTCATTGTCTTCTGCAAACTCCACGGTTATTCGGATGCCTTTATCATCAAAATGTCTAAAAGAACTTGAAGCAGGTTGCAACAGAGTAAATCAGATTTTTGATCGATTTATACAGAATCCATCCAGTACTCTCTTGTCCCTGAAGTCAGTCATGCAGGTAAGAATTATTTGGGGATGGCTTGCACACTGAAGTAGTACCTCATAATACTTTCTGTACATTCCGTTTAGTGTTTCTGCTGCAAAGTTTTACAGCTTGTGTGTTTCTTCACTTAGAATTAGTCAGTCTACTATTGCATTTCATATGATGTGACCACGTTAATGTACTTTAAACTTTAAATAAGACACTTCCATTTACAGTTCACTATTTATTCCCTTAAGATGAAGTTTTACATTGTTGTATTTTCTTTAATTAGGAGCCTAGCTTATATTTCAAAATCAACATTCTATTTCTTCCAAAATTTCTAAGCAAGCACTTCCTTTATTTGATACATGCGCTTATAAAGCACTGGAAATGGTTTGACGTATTGCTGCTTGGTATTATATTTTCTTCTGTTTTATTAAGTTCTCTTGGGATTATTTGGGACTGCTATTATATTTTACTCCCTCCGATCGAAATGTTTTAGTAGATTTGTTCAGTGCATGACGTGAACATGTTATAGAGCTGGATCAGAGGGACAATATTTGTTATGGACTAAAACATCGGATCTATAATGTTATGACAGAAATGCCAGAGCCTTACTATCTCTGTTGATATTTTGGATGTAGACTAATTTGTAAAACAGTATTGCCATATGGTTACTTTTTTATGAAGTTAAAGTTACTATTTTTATTTATACATGGCCAACATGTATAGTCTTTCTATAGATAGTAGTCATAACTGAAAAGGTTTTACTGCATCCACTCGACAGTAACTTCAATATGGAGTGCTGGAACTAGTAAAAATCCGTTGTTACAATACAGACATGGCATTCTATTTCAGACGTAGTGTCGATAAAGCCTCAGTAGATGATTTGACAGCATAATTTGTAAAACTCAAACATGGTCCGTTGCATTTATTGAGTGCTGTCAATGTGTTTTGGATCAGGTATCTTTATCAACATGGGAGGATGGAGCCTCTCAGTCAATCCTGAACTATTCCGTGCTTGTTGACCCATCAGTAGCTACTCTGAGGAACCCATTTTCGGAAAAGAAGTGGAGAAAGTTTCAGTTATCCAGAATATTTGCAAGTACAAGTGCAGCTATCAAAATGCAAGCTATAGATGTGCAAGTGATTGAGAGTGGCTGCAGTTATATTGACAAATGGTTTGTTGCCCTCTGCCTTGGATCAGGGCAGACACGGAATATGGCTCTTGACAGGTTTGTCTCTTTGAGATCATACTATAGTTGTGAACCTTTTGTATATTAAAATTCCATTTGCCTTACCTACTTTGACCATTTCGGCATTTCCAAAGAAACTTCAACACATATTGTTAAGTCTGTCTGCTGATGAAAGTGTGTTATCATGCTGATTTATTTCTGTTTCAGACGGTATCTTGCCTACAACTTAACCCCTGTTGCTGGAGTAGCAGCACACATAGCTCGAAATGGATTACCAACCAATATAAATGCATCCAGTTGTATATTATCTCCTCTACCGCTATCTGGGTCAATAAGCATGCCAGTCACGACTCTAGGCCATTTCCTTGTGAGGCATGACGGCGGACGCTACATTTTTGGCAGCACACATGATAGATCTTTGCGAGAACTTGAAATGGACAGAAACAGATTGGTTGAAGCATGGAATGAGGAACTTATGCTATGCGTGCGTGATTCATACGTTGATATGGTCTTAGAATTTCAAAAGCTTAGGAAAGACCCTCTATCTTCTGCTATTGAGCCAAGGTGTGCCCACTCTCTGAGTATATTTTACAGGCTTATGGTGATAGAGTATATTCCTTTTGGCCAAGATCGAGACAACCTACAGCTGCACTCACTGGGCATGATTCTACTGTAACTAATTTGAATTCACCAAGAACATCGAAAGCAGATTGGCAGTCCTTGATAGAGCAAGTGATAAGACCATTCTATTTAAGGTTGGCTGATCTCCCTGTTTGGCAACTTTACCGGGGAAATCTTGTTAAAGTGGGTGAGGGTATGTTCTTGTCTCACTCAGGGAGTGGAGATGATGATAACCTACCATCTGCTACTGTCTGTAGTTTCATTAAAGAGCACTATCCTGTTTTTTCTGTTCCATGGGAGTTGGTTAGTGAAATTCAAGCAGTTGGAGTTACAGTAAGAGAGATCAGGCCTAAGATGGTTAGAAATCTACTAAAAGAGTCTTCAACCATTTTACTTCGATCGATTGAAACATATATAGATGTTCTTGAATATTGCTTCTCAGATATGGACCCATACCGGTTTTCAGATCTACATAGACCTGAGCAGTCACACCTTAACAGTCAACTTGCTGAACCCGTGAATTCTTCCGTACCACATTTTATGCCATCTTCAAGCAGCTCCTCGTCTTACCACACAAGTACACAGAGGCCAGGTACTTCTGGGGGTGACGCACTTGAAATTATGACATACTTCGGAAAGGCCCTATATGACTTTGGTCGGGGAGTCGTGGAGGATATCAGCAAGACCAGTGGCCCAGCATCCCATAGGGTCCAAGCCGGTGAGAATAGTGTGTTGTCATCTATCATATCTGAACTCAAAGGTGTCCCATTTCCGACGTCAACAAAATGTCTAACAAGGCTGGGAGCTACCGAACTTTGGATTGCCAGTGAGGAGCAGCAGCTATTGATGCGCCCCTTGTTGGATCGCTTTATCCATCATCAATGTTTAGGAAAACCCTTCCTGAAGCTGCTGCTCTCCACTCAGGTTATTCATGCGCCTCTGAAGTTGAAGAGTTTTTCTCCTCACTTATTATCAGGCCATTTGAAGCACATTTTTGATGAGCATTGGGTACGTGCAGTCGAGAGGAAGCCACAATGGGTTCCCTGGGACAGTAATGCTGATTTTTTTTTTTTTTGAACACCTTTACCGTAGGGAAAGATCCCTACGGTTAAATTTTATATATGGGATGAATCAAGTACAGTACAGCTTACAAAAGGTGCTCAAAAAGTTCAGGGTGGTTGATAGGGGAAAAAAGATAACATAGCTAAAATACTAAAGCTCTAAGCCACAAAAGAAGGGGCTGGATCGAGTCCTGTTTAACACGGTGTTGGTGGAGCAAAAGATCTGCCTGGAATTTGACTTTCCACCGCCCGAAAGATGGTTGTAAACCCTGAAAAGTAAACTCATTACGAATCTTCCAAATGTTCCATGTGGCGCAGGCAAAGATCTCCAGGAAGCATGGCCCTGTGAAGTTAGTTCTTGCATGGCAAATATTATCCGACATAGGTAAAGCATGGTCCCAATGGATGGCAAGCGAGTTCCAGCAACGTGCAGCGAAATGACAGTAAAAGAAGAGATGATCACGAGTCTCCAAAGTGTCTTGCCCACAGAGGATGCAATGCGGACCACCATCCACCTGCCAATGTTTGCGGAGCATAAGGTCTTTGGTGTTAAGACGGTCGTAAAGCAGCAGCCAGAGAAACACCTTCAGTTTAGGGAGGCATCTAGATTTCCACAAAGTGTGCAGGATTGGGTGACAAGTAACCTGGGCAAATATAAATTTATAGAATCTTGCCGCTGAGTAAATATTACTCCCCCATGCATAGGATCTAGAGTCGGGATCCAAGTCATCAGGATTAAAAACCTGTAGCAACTCCATAAGTTGCTCGTACTGGTCATATGCATGTACCGAAAGAGGCAGTGCAAATGCATCTCCAATATGATTAATTCTCATCACTTTAGCCAGAGAATCATCTTCATTAAGTGCAAACGAGAATAGTTGTGGGAACTTATCACATAGCAGAGTGTCGCCGTGCCAGAAATCCTTCCAAATGAGAGTGCTGTCACCATTGTGGATAGATGATCGGGAGATGCTTCTGAAAATATCAATCTGGCTGAAAATATCCCTCCACCAAAATGAGCCTCTGCGGGATTGAGCATGAGGTCTGATTCATCAACCACTGGGCCAACTCCTAAATGGATTAGAAGCTTCTGGAAAATATTTAGCTCCTTGAACGGTGACCTCTCACTTTTGTCCGATTGGCCCTTGATTCCTGCTTTTCTAAACAGGCCAGTTCTGTGCTGTGTGAAAGAGTGCCATCTAATATTTGTACCTCCGGTGGATGATTCAACTACTCGGGCATTACATGTTGGGGTTGCTGATGATGCGGCTAGAGAGGTTGACACATCTGATCCACGAGGAGATGACACTGGTGAAGCTGAACAGAAGAGCACACTTGATACTGCATTCGAGTCAATGAACTCTAAGTTTCCATGGTTACCTGCTCTGCTTAATCATTTGAACATACCAATTTTCGATTTGACTTTCCCAGAGTGTGCTGCCATATGCCATTTGTTTCCTTCACGTGATCGAGCTCTTGGACAGACGATTGCTACTAAGTTAGTTTCCTTGAAAAATGCTGCTCATTTACCTTCATCACTCAGTCTATCAAGCGAAGATTGTGATAGACTGTTCACGTTATTTGTCCCAGAGTTCAGATTATCTAGCAGCCACCTTTATCAGAGAGACGAACTGGATGTCTTGAGAGAACTTCCGATGTATAAAACAGTTACAGGAACATACACTAGTCTGTTAGGCTCTGATCATTGCATTATTTCTCCTACAGCGTTCTTTCACCCCAGTGATTCCCGATGTCTTTCTAGCTCAGTTGATGGAAACTTGTTTCTTCAGGCTTTGGGGGTTGAACAATTAAATGATCAAGAAATACTAGCGAGGTTTGCTTTGCCTGGCTTTGGGAGTAAAACAGTTCAAGAGCAGGAAGAGATTTTAGCTTACTTGTGTGCAAACTGGAAAGATCTGCAACTGAATCCAGATGCAGTAAATACGTTGAGGGAGACTAATTTTGTGACAAATGCAAATGAGTTTTCTACAGAGCTATTCAAACCAAAGGAACTACTTGACCCTTCGGATGCTTTGCTGGCTTCAGTATTTTCTGGGGAGAGAAATAAGTTCCCTGCCGAAAGGTTCATGTCAGATGGTTGGCTTGCTATACTCAGAAAAGCGGGTCTTCGAACATCCACAGAGGCTGATATGATAGTACAGTGTGCGACGAAAATAGAAACATTGGGAAATGATGTGATGTCATCTTTAGAAAACCATGATGACTTTGACGCAGACTTTTCAGACAGAAAAAATGAAATCCCTTCAGAGTTATGGTCTTTGGCAGAATCTGTTGTAAATGTGATTTTGGCAAATTTCGCTACTTTGTATAATAGTGATTTTTGCCAAAAGATTGGAAAAATTGCATTTGTGCCTGCAGAAAAAGGTTTTCCAAGTATTGGTGGCAAGAAGGGGGGTAAAAGGGTACTTGCCTCTTATAGTGAAGCTATCCTATCAAAAGACTGGCCATTAGCATGGAGTTCTGCTCCAATTCTTACCAAGCAAGCAATTATTCCCCCTGATTATTCATGGGGAGCATTTCGGCTTCGGAGTCCTCCTGCCTTCTCTACAGTTCTGAAGCACTTGCAGGTTAATGTCGTAAAACACTTACAGGTTAATATAAAATTAATCCCTTCCCTTACCTTTTTGTGAAACTAAACAGACTGTTGGGAGAGGCAATGGTGAGGACACACTGGCGCACTGGCCATCTTCATCAGGGATAATGACAGTTGAAGATGCCTTTCTCAGGATCTTGCAGTACTTGGATAAAGTATGGGGGACAATATCGTCTTCAGGTAGAACATATATACAACTAATTCCTCTTACCTCACTGTATACGCCATAGATTTGTTTGCCATTCGTAATAACATCTTTAGTTCCTCACCTTTGCACTGTCTTCAATTCTAGTTACTTGTGGAGTTTGTTCTCCTTTTTTACTACTACCTCCGATCGGAATTAACTGTCGCAAGTTGAACACCACGTTTGTACTGTACTACTTGTCCGTCCGCGACAAATAAAAGCGATCGGAGGGAGTACAAGGCACCTAATGCCATACTTAACATTGCAACCAGTCCTGATTCTGTTCAGTGAGGATTCATACTTGAGTGCAATCATGCAAATTTTTGTGTGGCCTGTATGGCGAGACCACACTTGAAAATATCTAGATTTGATCTAACTAAATTTTCTTTTCACCTAAACTTGAGGACAGTAGATACTCCCTAGTTCTGTATAGGATGTGGTGAAATATCTTAATGGTCTGTTCTCTGCACCCACTCAGTATCCTGATTTATTTCTGCCAGAGTCATTCTGTTGCTGTGTGAGATTTACTTCTTGCTGATATCATGATGAACTGAACAGCTGTACCATGATCATGTTTGATGGTGGCAGTAAGAAGTCATAACTCATAACCATAAAGCTAATACTGCTAATAATAAACTTAGAAGTAATAACTCATAACGAGTAAGCGAAATCATTAATAACGAACTTACTAAGACATTCCCTTGAGCCTGTTCTTCTTTGATGCTATATAAAGAGAACCACATAAGGAAAGGTGGAATGAGTTTTTGCTGCTCTGTGAAAAAAAGATCCGCCATTAATCTAAACTGTTTTGTTGTTGTTTGGTCTTTGCAGAAAAAACAGAATTGCAGAATCTGGCATTTATACCAGTTGCAAATGGTACTCGCTTAATAGCAGCGAAATCACTTTTTGCTCGTCTGACTATCAACATGTCACCTTTTGCTTTCGAACTTCCAAGTCTGTATCTTCCATCCGTCTCCATTCTTAGAGAACTTGGGATGCAGGAAATTCTTTCGAACTCTTACGCGAAGGAGCTTCTCTTGGATATCCAAAAGGCATGTGGTTACCAGCGCCTGAACCCAAACGAACTACGTGCAGTGATGGAAATCTTGGACTACATGTGTTCAGGAGTCAACCAGGCTATCTCAGATGGTTCAGAAGGGCTTTTTGATTCTGTAATACCAGATGATGGCTGCAGGCTTGTCTCAGCTACATCATGTGTGCATATTGACCCATATGGTTCTCATTTGCTGAGTAATATAAATACATCCAGGATAAGGTTTGCTCACCCAGATCTTCCTCAGAACATTTGCAAGGCCTTGGGCATAAAGAAACTCTCGGATGTCATTGTAGAGGTATACTTCTCTAATGGGATCTGACATTTCTTTGCCAATTAGCATAAAAAAACTCTCGGAAGCAATGTTAATTGATTTTGCTTTTCAAATTAACTTAATTTTTTTCCCTTGTCAGGAACTTGATGGAAAAGAAGCACTTCAGGTTCTGGACAGCATTTGCTCAGTTACTCTGGATAGAATAAAAGAGAAGCTGCTCAGCAAATCTTTGCATGATGCATTAAGGATTGTGATGATCGGTATAACCAATCATTTCCCATCTTTTGAAGCACTCAGTATAGTGCAGATAGAATCTATACTGAAGGATATATCAGAGAATCTGCAGTTTGTTAAACATGTCCATACTCGCTTTCTTTTGCTTCCCGGTCTCCAAGATGTTACAAGGACTGCTCAGCATCCTTCTGTTCCTGAATGGTCAAGCAACGGAAAGCACCGAAGCATTTATTTTGCCAACAAATCCATGGGTCGTATTCTAATTGCAGAGCCCCCAAGTTTCTTGACAATACATGATGTTGTTGGAATTGCTGTTAGTCACAGATTAGGGGCGCCAGTGATCTTGCCAATCGCTTCGATATTTGCATGCCCAGATGGTTCAGAGAAACAAGTCCTTGAAATACTCCATCTAGGCACTGACATTGGAGTTTCAAAACGCAAAGGAAGCAACACCGGTTCCCTGCTGGGAGCAGAGCTATTATCACAAGATGCTCGCCAGGTGCAGTTCCTTCCTTTAAGACCATTCTATAGCGGAGAAATTGTGGCATGGAAGACGGGAAAAGAAGGGGAAAAGCTTAGGTATGGTAGGGTCCCTGAAGATGTAAGGCCATCAGCCGGCCAAGCACTTTACAGGTTTCCAGTGGAGACAGCTCCTGTGGAGACTCGCATGCTACTCTCCAGCCAGGTTTACTCGTTCAAGAGCGTCTCAATGGCTGACCTCTCTTCTGCACCTTTCCAACTGGACGGTGGTAGAGTGGCTGAAGTTGGACAACCGGGCCACTCGTCCATCAGTGCTAGAACTGACGTCACAGACGAAATGGTTAGTTTCCTTTTTTGTGCAGTATCTACTCTTTGCAAGCTGGACTGTCGCCGTAAAATCGTGTTGCTGTTTACAGGCTGCTGGGCTTGAATACGGCAAAGTATCTTCCACGGAGCTGGTACAGGCAGTCCACGATATGCTTTCAGCCGCAGGGGTGAGGATGGATGCCGAGAAGGAAACACTGCTGCAGACTACTCTTTCCTTGCAAGACCAGCTTAAAGAATCTCAAGTGGCTCTCTTGATGGAGCAGGTTTGTTCACTGCAATATCTAGTATTTGTCTTGAATGCATTTCTTACTGGTTGCATATCGTCATGCACCTCAACCAAGACAGGTTGTGTGCTTGTGTAGCATGTTTTTAAGGAAATTCCTTATTCATAATCTTGGTGGAAATCACTTCATTATAGCGCTGCATTGGCATATTGTGAAAGCTGCCTAAGTCTAGTCATTAGCATTGTAGAATCAGTGCTTGGAATTCTAAGCACTTGTTAGTTAATATGAAATTTGCATGTGGCACTGAAAAGTTGTTTGAACTACTTACTGTAGGAGAAGGCCGAGTCGGCGGTAAAAGAAGCTGATGTTGCCAAGGGGGCATGGTCGTGCCGCGTCTGCCTGAACGCGGAGGTCAACATGACTCTAATACCGTGCGGCCATGTCCTCTGTAATAGATGCTCGAGCTCGGTGTCACGATGCCCGTTTTGCCGGACGCAAGTATCCAGAACGATGAAAATATTCAGGCCATGAAAATATCTTAGGGACATGTTGAATGTTACATATCTTAGGGACATATGTTGGATGTTACGGGTGTGTCATCATGTCAAGCATGGAAAACAACGCCCCCCTGTGTAAATATAATAACTATAGCTCTTGTATAGCCACAACACATTTTAGTGCAGATTCGTTGCCAAGTCTCCTGTCACTCCCAACTTGTCTAGCAGTGCTCTGTTCCGACATGATACGAACAAGCCTTCTTATCAGAGATGCAAGCCGCAAGCTGGCCTGGTTTATGGCCGAGTGCTTCTGGAAATACAGCTTCCAAGATGCTTGCATGACATTTCAGGTTTTCTTTCTTTCAGGCTCATTGTATCTAGCTGCTGAAAGCGTTTAATAATACTCCGTAGTAGTTTGCTTGCAACTCGTGAGCATATCACTTTCGTGCTGACGAAATCATGGACCGCATAGGTTTATTTCTCAATCAATTTGATTAAGTCGTCCTTTTTTTCTGGAGCCTAGCTAAGCTGGTCCAAAATATCAGGGCCCAGGAGGCGGTAGCAGCTGCCTACTTGGGCAGAAGTAAAAGGCGAAGCAAAAAGTTCCAAAGCAGCACCGGAAAAAATCTCTTGTAACTTTCGCTCCACAACGTGTACGCATCATCGCCTTTGCTGAATCTTCTCCCACCATTCGCGATCGGGAAGCTAAGCAGAGTAGAGCAGCCATGCCCATGCCCGCGCTCCTACTCAACACCGCCGTCTCCCTCGCCAACCCCAGGCCGTCCTTCGGCTCCAGGCCCCGCCACCACCACAGATGCCAGGCCGCTTCCACCAGCACCGGCGGCTCATCGTCCAGCTCTAGCGGGGGCCGCGGGTCGTCGTGGGCGACGGACTACGACCTGTACTCTCTGCTCGGCGTGGAGCCCTCCTCGCCGCACTCGGAGATCAAGGCCGCGTACCGGGCGCTGCAGAAGCGGTGCCACCCGGACGTCGCCGGCACCGCCGGCGGCTCGCACGACATGGCCGTGGTGCTGAACGAGGTGTACGCGCTGCTGTCGGACCCGGCGCAGCGGCAGGCCTACGACCGGGAGCAGGCGAAGCGGTCCGAGTTCCAGGGCTACACGGGCCGCCCGCTCTACTCCTCGTGGCGCGGCGCCGAGGCCGAGTCCCGCGCCGTGTTCGTCGACGAGGTGGCCTGCGTCGGCTGCCTCAAGTGCGCGCTCCACGCCGGGAGCACCTTCGCCATCGAGTCCGTCCACGGCCGCGCCCGCGTCGTCGCGCAGTGGGCCGACACCGAGGACCGCATCGCCGACGCCATCGACACATGCCCCGTCGACTGCATCTCGTACGCCTCGTGTTTTTATCTGATTCAGTCTCTGCTTTCGAACGATTTGAGTTGATTTCGGTGCATCCGACTAGGATGGTTGAGCGGTCGGACCTGGCGGCGCTCGAGTTCCTCATGTCCAAGCTGCCGCGCCGCAGGGTCCGTGTCTCCGAGGCCAACGCGGCGGGGTCGCCGGACATCTTCGCCGAGGTCCGCAAGTTCAAGGCCAGGTTCCAGGAGATGGAGCAGAGGTCCACCACCAGGCAATCCGAGGTACTCCGTTTAATCCCATCCAGCTTCCTCGTGCTCCGCTGATCGACTACTGACAGAGTGTCAAGTGCCACTGCTATGCCTCTGCAGTCTGCACACGCTCGGCTCAGCTAATCTCGTCAATGGTGAGTGCAGGAGTCAGAAGTTGCGCGGCAGTCGAGGAGCTCCGCGGTTCAGACCATCATGTCCATGTCCAACTGGTGGTACTGGCGGCCATTCAGAGCTCCGGCCGGCGCCGCCGCGGCAGCAGTCCCCGCTCCTCTCCGCCTCCTGCCGCCACCGTCTACGCCCCCGCCTTCTTCAGCCGCCGACGACGCGGTGACGGAGAGGCTCAAGGAGGCGGCCGCGCGGCGGAAAGCGGAAGGCACGACGGCGTCGGCGGTGCACGCCCGGCAACGCGACGAGTACTGGACCCCGCAGCTGAACCTGCCGTCTTCGGCCTCGTTCCCAACGCCCGACGCACAGACCTCCGCGCCGTCACAGAGCCGCCCGCGGAGACCAGCACCTAGTGGCGGCAGGAGAGCGCCCGCGAGGAGCGCGAGGATCGACCTGACGGCGCCGCTGCTGATGGGGATCGTTGCGGCGGGGATCGCCGGGTACAGCAGGGAGGAGATGGCCGGATCAGGCGTGATCGAGGACCACATCGGCGGCGCGGCTGCTCTGGGAGTGGTCAACAGCTTCGAGCTCCAGGTCGTTCTGGCCGGCGTGACCTGGTTCGTCATCGGCGCCGCCGTGGCTGGGTTCGTTCAGGTTCTTGGAAGGACAAACGAATTCAGAGAATGAACGTGCGTGTAACATGTTTGGTTGCTAGTGCTACAGAACAAATGTATAGACCTAGCTAGTACTACGTATCGGAAGGATAAACGAATGTATAGAAGAATGTTCAGAATATGTCACGCAAAATGTTTTAGCTATTTTACATGTTGATGAGATGCAAATTAAAATTAGTGAATATAAATAGTAAAACGTGTCCACATACACGTATATACATATAAATCTAGAAATGGGTCAAAATATTTTATACTCCCTCCATAATTTATATAGGGCACAAAATATAAATTATATGTCATAAAAATTACCATTTAATTTATATTGGATTTTTTTAATAATATATTTTTTATAATAAAAAATAAAAATGTGTCCTATAAACTGTGATGGAGGGAGTATGTAGGATCGTAGGGAGTATTAGCTTGGCTGTTTTGGTGATGACCTCATGCTATTCAGCTTTTTAAGATTTACTACTCCATGCGATGCATAATAAGTGTCATAATTGGAAGAGAATCTGTCTCTGATAGGTTTGTTAGGAGGGTGGTTATATCCCTAATCCATCAGAGTTTAAATTTTAGGTTTGACACTCTGTTTCTTATTTAGCTGGAATATTCTTATATGAAAGACGACATTTTCGTCGACAACGAGACGTTCGTAGTGACTTCATTAATCTTAAAACCTAATCCGTCGGGCTCAGTCTTTCGGGGATGTCATAGGGGTAGCATGTGCGTGCATGCATTCATAACGGGTGAGGGTATACATGTGTTTGTAAGCATCTGCGTCGTACTGTGTTTTGGGAAAAAATATCATAGTTGAAACTAACCCAGTTAAGGACTACGCCATTTATTTTGGATCAGAGTATAACACTAAGCCTCACGTCTTAATACCTTATTTAGCATATAATACCATATTTAAAATGTATTTTCAGTTGAAGGGCTGTCGCCCCGATTTCGCTTGAAAAATTAAACCGATAGAAACCAAGATTTGACCCGACACTATTCCACGTCACATCCAAACGAAATTACTACTAATACGTGCTACCTAAGAGTGCAACAAAGCAACCTACCATACCATCCAGCCTCGTACTACCATTGTTTCTTGTTTCTAAATATAAAATGTTTTAGCATTTGTCAACATTCGCATTGATACAAATGTATCAAAATAATATGTGAAACATAACGAAATCAATTGCTGTATCGCACCACTCATTTTAGTCTTGGCAAGCCAACTTTATTGATGCTGTACTACCGTTGGTTGGCAGAGGGCTATGCCAAGCCCATTAGCATTCATCCTGGCCCATTTAGACAGCCTAGTACGCTAGTAGTCTTTAAAGTTTGAACTGGGTGGTGTAGCACCGTGGTAATTTAAGTTTGAACGGATATTTTCTCTTGTGCGTTAGCAGTACGCGGGAAACTGTGTGCAAATTATACTGAGTTTCCGGCTCACCTAGAAATTGTGTGTAAATTATACTGAGTTCACCAAGATTGAGAGATCATGATGCGTCCCTATTCTGTCTAGCATGCAGATGGTACAAACCTGACACGTTTTTTTATGGTTGCTAGAGTTATGTGGCAATGCAGATTTTTTAAGCATTACTGTTATTTATTCTCGGCATAATTATACACAGTTACATTTAAAATTTCGTTGTGGATTAATACACACTATTTCTATGTACTAGAACAGTAATAACTACAAAATATCTCCAAGTGAATGTTAGCACGGCCCGTTCGGAAGCTCTCCCGAGCTAAAACTCCGCTCCGCTCAGAATTTTTTTTGGCCTGCTGCGGAGCTCGTTTTAGGCCACTCCGCGAAATTAGCCCAGCGCTCCGTGGGCTCCGAGAGCGGCCTTTAAGGAGCGGAGGGCTTCCGAACGGGCCCCTAAGAACCATATGTGTATATTGGTTCAATATAGCCTCTGGTAGGACGGAAAATGCTCCGGTGCTCCCGGGTGCATGTGCTCCCGGTTGGAAAAACCATTTTCCCAAAGTTTAAATGTATGTAAAAATGTTGCGCATGTAGATCTCACATGTACCAGGTATGCGTCGCAAGTTTTACAGAAAAATGACTTTTTAGTTGGCCTGTGTAAAAAAGACAAAAATACGTCACATATATACTACTATATAGCACATAAATTTTATCTTTTTTACCGAGACAAAATAAATAATAATTTCGTCACAAAACTCGTGCACGGAGTATATGTTTTGTAAGTCATGTACAAAAATTTTTGTTCCACATTTTTTGAACATGGTTTGACTTTTTTTTGCAATTCAAACAACCGGGAGCACATGCCCCGGGTTCCATTTATCCACTCTCCCCCTGGTAGGACGCTGATGAGGTCAGCTCCTGATCCACCGTCAGTTGGAGGAACTAGCCTTCGACGTTGAGGCGTTTTTGCTTCCTCCATGGTAAACCCTAAACCCTCTAAATTAACTCCCGATCGATCCTGGGAGAGACCGAGAGAGAGACATAGCCGAGTGTTTTGTGATCAGCTGTCCGAGTTACGTCAGGAGTATATACTGCTACTGGCCGACTGAAAACCAGTCACGTACGGTATGGCTAACACAAACCGAACAACTCAGCTACGGACATGCAAGCCTATTCGAACTGATTAACATGCCAAGTGCCCGTAATTGTAGCATTTCCGCCAATGAACCTAGCTAATAACATGCAGATGGTACGTACAAACTGGACACCTTTTTTTCCTCAGCCCTAGGGCTTCATGGGTTTTTTTTTTATTAATAGCTACATATCAAACATACTTACATCAGGATGCAGCTTGAAAATAAATCTATATTTTTTTCTTTTTTTGTTTAATAAATTGACGAAATCCTCAGCATTGGCACTCCTCGTCGGAGCTCGAGGCGTCCACCGTAGATGGCGATGTCGTGGTGGAGCTCGAGGCGGCCTCCACGTCAACTCTGACTCGGATGCGACGGCCGTCACGGCGCTCGCGGCGCTGGCGGCGCCGTTCCTTCCGCCCGCTGCAAATAGACCAGATAAGGCAGCCCGTGAGTACTATTCCAGCCAGCCCGCTGACGAGCCTCTCGGCTCCTCTCGCCGAGATCCCGCCGCGGCCGGCGAGCGGCCGGTGCCGTTGGAGGAGGGCACCGCCGGGCACACGGTCGGTGTGCACGCGCCTGGCGCCGAACAATCCGCACAGTAGCAGCAGGCCTGGACCGTGGCCGGCGGCGAGTCCAGCAGAAGCAGCACGCCTGGATGATCGTCGACTACGGCGAGTCCGGCGATGAAGGAGCTGCTTGTCAAGGGACAATTGGGCGGCGGGATGTCGTCGTCCGCGGCAGGTATCGCTTGTGGGTGTTGTGGGGGGGTCCAAAATAGTTTAGGTCTCAGTCAAATTAATTAATAAATATAATTATGTCAAACTCTTTTACTTAAATATAATATAGTTTTATTATATATTACAATCTTATATCAAACTCTTTTTGTCACATATGTAGTCACAATCTAAATAAATCTTATGTGTATCTTTTTTATTGTAATTTATATCAAATATAAATTTACATAAGCTAAAAATTGAAAAAAATTGTACGCCTTCTCATTTTTTTGATGTACAACTAATAATTAATTGCTCTTAATATTTATGAGAAATGTAATATCTTAATACCGACTTGTGGTATCAACTTATAGGCAAATTTATAGAAAATTCTAGTGTTTATAGTTTGACTATGTCTAATAATTTGCATTGTGTTAAATAGCAATTCCTCAACACGTGCATTTTTTGTATTTGATATTAAGATATAAACACATAAATTAACCACTAATGATTTTTTTTTTATAGATTTCACAACTTTTACATTCATAATCTATTAGGCTTATCGAAATGTGTTTGCTATATTTAGTCTGCACAACTTCTCCTGTAAATTTCTCCAATAGAAAGTTGTGCATAATATTAGAACTGAAAAATAGTTACTATAGCTTCACTACGACCTGTAGGACTCCACTGAAGATAGACCAACAGTCTTGTTAAACTTGCCAATTTCAACGAGATTGTATTTTTTCACAGGAAGACTAGCCGGTTTTTCTCTACACAGTACACCGTTTGTCTTCGCGCAAGGTTTTTCTTGTGAAGATTCCTCCTATTGAACAAATAAAATTTTATGTGAATTAGTACTTTCTATGATATAATAGATAAATATATGATGGGTATGAGACTAAGTATATTATTTGGAGTCCTATACTCTCCGTGATGGTCATCAAGTTTGTCCGATGTCTGCGTTAGCCTCTTGACATGATCTTGTTGATGCCACCGCCAGGTGGAAATGAGTGCCCCCATTGCGGTAGTCACATGAGCCAATCATTTTATCGTTAAAATGTTGGCTGCACAATAGCATGTTTGTGTGCTACGTCACTTGGTGCTAGATCATCTATTGGCTAGTCATTACTGTTTGTTGGTATTGAAATGCTCATCCAGTCATCCTCTTCATGTACCACGCGAAACTGCAGCAACGATGCTCCCTGATCAAAACGATGAGCTCTTTTAGGTTGTGGGCTTTGTGGTAGCTAATCTTTATCTTCATTTAGTTTTCCTTGAATGTATCAGTATATTCATGTATTAATTTGGTTGGGTCCCTAGTCCCTACCACTTGGGGCCCTAGAGTGGTCGCCCCTCTACCCCACCCTTTAGGCCAGCCCCGACCGCTGCGGCCGGCGGGTGGCTGGACTAGCGCCCCCGTGATGTTGCAGGACGGCGTGGTCGGGCACACCATGGGCGTGCAGGCGCCTGGCGCGGGGCATTGGGAGCGGAAACTGTTGAACCATGCGTGTTGTACATTAACTCTGTAACGTTAACTGTAACTACCGATCCTATTCTGTAGCTGATTCGGTCAGAGTCTGTTGCAAGCACCTGCGCGTGCCTCTGCACACGACCTCACGTTCTCTCTCACCATCTCCCTCACGATCGTCTCCCCTGTATAAATATGTAACCAGGCCATGGAATAGAACAGTGCGAGAGTTATAACAATCTTCATGGTATCAGAGCATCCAGGCTCTTTCTCCCTTCTTCTCCCTAAACTCGTATGAGTGAGATCTCACGTTCAACAATGGCTCCTGAAACCTCTCTTTCCCTGATCCCTCCTCCCATCTCCATCCACTCCCTCCACATCTCCAACTACATCTCGTTCGAGCTCGACATGTCCGGCAAGAAATTCCGTAAGTGGCGCAACACCATTCTTTTTCTTCTCTCCCGTTACAATGCTCGTGATCATGTGGAGGAGGAGACAGCGCTGCATCTCGCCGATGAGGAGTGGCGCAAGGTCGACTTCACCATCTCCTTGTGGTTCATCGCCACGCTCGCCGACGATCTCCAGGAGGTCGTCATGTCCACGGACAACACCGCCTACGCAACCTGGCAAGCCATCCTCGCCTTCTTCACCGCCAACAAGGAAGGACGGAGCATGCATCTCCGTCGCGAGTTCCACGACCTCAAGCAGGGCGACATGTCGATCGGCGCCTACTGCAGCAAGATCAAGGCCATCGCCGAGGGCCTCGGCGACGTCGATGACCCCATCGATGATCGTCAGCTCACCCTGCGCATGCTCGACGGCCTCAGTGAGGCCTACGCTCTTCAGGCCGCCATCCTTCAGAGGCCTTTGGCCACCTTTGCCGATGCCCAGGCGCGCCTTCTTCTCGCCGAGATCCAGATCAAGAGCAAGGCAAGCACTTCTGCTGCTCAAGCCCTCGTCGCCAATGGCTCCGGCTCAGGCAACGGTGCAGATCGCGCTGATCGCGGTCAGGGCGGATCGGGCAACGGCGGCGGCAATCAGGGCGGTCATCAGTACGGTGGCGGCAACCAGGGCGGCTCCAACGGTGGCCGCGGCGGCTACGGCAACGGCGGAGGCCGTGCTGGCGGCTATGGACAAAACGGTGGCCGCGGCGGCGGCTACGGCAACGGCAACGGCGGCTACGGCAACGGCGGCTACGGCAACGGCAACTACGACGGCAACAGCTACGGCTACGGCGGCTATGGGGGCTACAATGACCGTGGACGTGGTCGCGGCCATGGCCGTAGACATGGAGGCGGCTACGACGGCCGTGGATCCCAGCACTACCAGCAGTACAACCACTACCAGCCGGCGTACCAGCCGCCAGCGTACCCGCAGCCGGCCTATCGCCCGCACTACGCCCCCAACAACACCACCAACATCCTTGGCCCCAATCCAGGCAGCCATGCTCAGGCGTACGCAGCTGGCTACGGCTACCTGCCGTCCGTCTATCAACCTGCTGCACCAACATCATGGGATCACGGCGCCATGATTCATGCCGCACCAAGCTTTGGCCCGCCTGAGTGGGTCATGGACACCGGAGCCACCTCGCACATCGCCAGCACCTCAGGTATACTCACCTCGTCTCGTTCTTTTCCAGAGCATAATTCTCGTCGCATAGTTGTCGGCAATGGATCCTCCTTACCCATCACTGCCACCGGTCACAGCCATGTCTCCTCCCCTCACAGATCCTTCCAACTATCAGATGTTCTTGTCTCTCCTAACATAATTAAGAATCTCATTTCTGTTCGTAAGTTTACTCGTGATAACTCTTGTTCCATCGATTTTGATCCGTTTGGCTTTTCTGTGAAGGACCTCGCAACCAAGACTACACTTCTGAGATGCACTAGCCACGGCGAGCTCTATCCTTTCCCTGGCGCCCCATCAACAGTCACCGCACTTCATGCAAATACCTCCGGCGATCTATGGCACCGCCGACTTGGACACCCTAGTCCCCAGACTCTAGCTAGAATTTCTCATATTTTACCTTCATGTAATCCTGTAGTTCCTTCCCCTTCTGTTTGTGAGGCTTGTCAACTAGGAAAACAGGCTAGATTACCCTTTCCATCTTCGATTTCATGTACTACCGCACCATTTCAATTAATACACTGCTATTTGTGGACTTCCCCTGTATCTAGTTTTTCTGGTTACACCTATTACCTTGCGATACTTGATGATTACTCACATTTTTCATGGACTTTTCCTCTCAAACACAAAAATCACACAGCCCCCACTCTTCACCGTTTTCTCACTTTTGTCCAAAACCAATTCAACACCACTATTAAATGCGTTCAATGTGATAACGGAGGCGAATTTGTCAACACTGCTCTCCGTACCCTTTTCTCCTCCAACGGGATTGCCTTCCTTTTTCTTGCCCACACACCTCACCTCAAAACGGGAAAGCCGAGAGACTCATTCGCACCACCAACGACATCGTCCGCACCCTCCTCATACAAGGCCATTTTCCTCCATCCTTTTGGGTAGAAGCTCTCAATACAGCCACCACTCTCCTCAACATACGCCCATCTCGTCCCATTCAATTTCTCACACCCCATTTTCTTTTATATGGCACTCATCCGACATATGATCACCTTCGTTCTTTCGGCTGTCTATGCTTCCCCAACGCCTACGCCACATCCACACACAAACTCGCCCCACGCTCCATTAGATGCGTTTTCATTGGATATCCTCGCGAACACAAAGGGTATAGATGTCTTGATCTGCAGAGTCGCAAAGTTATCGTATCCCGCCACGTCACATTTGATGAATCAATTTTTCCCTACGCCCCTGCCGCACCACAGACCACATCACCCCTCGCCACAGCCGATCCCCCACCTGACCAGGAGATCCCCTCCGTCCTGCGCGCCATGCGATCTGTCCCCGCATCATCCTCGGGATCCAGCGCCACATCCCCATCGGGATCCAGCGCCGTCAGCTTTCCCTCACCTCACGTGTCCCCTGGCGCATCTTCCTCGTCTGCCGTGCCCAGCTCCACGCCCAGCCAACCCAGCCCCTCCATGTCAACCTCTGACGCCCCCACTAGCTCCGCCCACGATCTGAGCCCCCCACCCACCACTCCTTCGCCGCCACGTTGCAATCCCTTGCCCCACCATGCTATTGCGGTAGATCCACCCGCAAACCCACACAGAATGCTCACTCGTGCCAAATCCGGATTCCTAATGCCTAGACGTTTGTTTGCTCTATCCACTACCACATCTTCCATCTCCCCTCTTCCCACAAACTACAAAACTGCCCTCAAAGATCCTAATTGGCGATTAGCAATGCTTGATGAGTTTAATGCTTTGTTAAAGAATGATACTTGGTGTTTAGTGCCTAAACCTGCAGGTGTCAATATTGTGACGGGGAAGTGGATTTTTCGCCACAAGTTTAAAGCTGATGGTTCTCTGGAACGTTATAAAGCAAGATGGGTGGTCTGTGGCTTTACTCAACAAGCCGGGATCGTTTATGGCGAGACTTTTAGCCCGGTGGTCAAACCAGCAACAATTCGAGTCGTGCTCAGCCTTGCTACTTCACATTCTTGGCCTATACATCAATTGGATGTGAAGAACGCCTTCTTGCACGGTACTCTCTCCGAGACAGTCTATTGTCAACAACCCGCTGGTTTTTCTCATGCCACCTTTCCCACACATGTTTGTCAACTCAAAAAGTCTTTATATGGTCTTAAACAAGCTCCACGGACTTGGTTTTGTCGTTTCACCACGTTTTTACTACCCTCGGTTTTATTGCCTCCAAGAGTGATCCTTCCCTATTCATTTATCACCGAGGTTCTTCCACTGCCTATTTGTTGTTATACGTGGACGACATTATACTCACTGCCAACACAACCCATTTTCTTCAGTCCATCATTGCCTCCCTAAACAGTGAGTTCTCTATGAGCGACCTTGGTGACTTACATCATTTCTTGGGTATCAATGTGTTGGAAATAGGCTTGTGTGTCCAGTCGACGTTCCTTCGAGTGTGAGGAGTCGACAAGTGTTTCGAGTGCCGACTTCGGGGTCTGTCCCAAGTCGACGATGTGTTCGACTCCAGGGCCTGTCCTGAGTCGAACTAGCTACCAGGTTCCTCTGTTACAGTGACTCTTTTGTCCTGTAGTCAGTGTCCTGAGGTGAAGCTTCTGCATCAAGTACAGAGTAGGACGTGCTAGACGTCACCTACAGTAGCTCCTAGTCCTGACATCGCAAACAGTGGCATGTCAGATAAGGTATGATCGGTCACGTCGTCTGTGATGTGACTGGATAGTTGACTTAGGTAGCCTGTGCAGCCCCTATTTAGAGGGAGGAATACGAAGGGAAAAATTGAGGCAAACCATTTCTTTGGCACACACTCCCCTCTCTCTCTCTCTCGAGCGAAAAGGTCTCACGGGCAACAATTGGTATCAGAGCCTGAGTTCTTGAGAGATCTCACCGGAGATGGGCGACGGAAAGGCGCTCTTACCGGCGGAGGTGAAGGAGGCCGCGAGCACGCTGGCAGTCCAGCGTGTTGTGCGGGAGGCCGGTAGTTCGTGGCCGCTGCTCACGCGGTCAAACTACGCGGACTGGGCGCTGCTCATGCAAGTGAAGCTTGAGGCACGCCGTGTTTGGTCCGCCGTGCACGATGGCACGGAGGAGCGCGAGACGGACCGGGCAGCACTCGAGTACGTGCTGCTCGCCGTTCCGCCGGAGATGATCTCCACACTGGCGTCGAAGAAGACGGCCAAGGAGGCGTGGGAGGCGATCAAGACGATGCGGGTCGGAGATACCCGTGTCCGGGAGGCGAAGGCGACTGCGCTCAAGAAGCAGTACGAGGCCATCAAGTTCGGCGACGGCGAGAACATCGACGACTTCGCCATGCGGATGTCGTCACTCGTGTCGCAGCTTGGGGTGCTCGGCGTCACCATCACCGAGCCAGACACAATCCGTAAGTTTCTCTCGGTCGTTCCCACGAGGTTCTCGCAGATGGCATGCTCAATCGAGACTCTGCTCGACCTCGACAAGCTCCCCATGGAGGAGCTCATCGGCCGCCTCAAAACGGCTGAGGAGCGACATGAGGCGGAGAAGCCGGAGGCCAAGCAGGCTGGGAAACTACTCCTCACGGAGGAGGAGTGGTTCTCTCGGATGCGCCTGCAGGATGGAGGTGGATCCTCCAGCCATACCGGACGCGGCGGCGGCAAGCCGCGCGGTCGCGGTAGAGGCAACTCAGCTCGTGGAGCTGGGAACCCTGGCACGTCGAAAGACACGTGCAGGTACTGCGGAGTCGCCGGCCATTGGGTGCGGGACTGCCGCAAGAAGAAGCGCGAGGAAGCACACCTCGTGCGCGCAGAGGGTGCAGGCACACCTCGTCCGTGGCGGAGACGATGAGGATGACAGCGCACTCCTCATGATGGAGACCTGCACCATCGCGACTGCCCCACAGCTCCCTGCTTCGACTCGCCAGGCGGAGTCGAGCACCTCGGAGGCGGCACCCTTGTCTCGACCGGTGGCAGAGTCAGCGACTCGACCGGTGGCAGAGTCGGAGGGATCGTCGACTCCTCCGAAGGAACTCGCGCCGATCCAGTGGATCGCGGAGTGGGACATGTCGACTCGGAGGAGTCGACAGCATCGTCGAGTCAGGAGGACTCGGCAGGATCGTCGAGTGGCAAGCACTCGACTGCCCCAGCTCGGGAGGAGCTGGGCTCGGCGACTCGAGAGGAGTCGGCCGTCTCGGGTCGCAAGGATCCGGGAGTGTCGAGTCAGGAGGACTCGACAGCCTCGTCGGGTGGAGAGCACCCGATAACTTCGTCGAGTGGAGAGCACTCGACTGCGTTGGCTCAGGAGGAGCTGACCATGGCAACTCGGGAGGAGTTGGCCACCCGGCTCCAGCAGCCGGGAGTGTCGGGTCGCAAGGACTCGACACCCTCGTCGAGTGGAAGCACTCGACTGCGCCAGCTCGCAAGGAGCTGGCTGACCCGACTCGCAAGGAGCCGGTCCTCCTCATGCTAGAGGAGAAGGCGCAGGTGAACCTGGCGCAAGAGGGGGACGCCAAGAAGGGCGTCTGGTACCTCGACTCGGGCGCCACCAATCACATGACTGGTGACCGCGCCGCGTTCGCGGAACTCGACACAAGCATCATTGGAACTGTAAGTTCGGTGATGGCTCGCGAGTCGAAATCTGCGGGCAAGGGACGGTGCTCTTCGTCTGCAAGTCAGGCGAGCATCGGGCCGTCACCGGGGTGTACTACATACCCCGGCTGAACACGCAGATCATCAGCCTGGGCCAGTTCGACGAGAACGGCTGCCAGGTGCTGATCGAGGATGGGATCCTTCGAGTGCGTGATAGGGAGCGGCAGCTCCTGATCAAGGTCAGGCGAGAGCCGAACGGATGTACAAGCTGCACGCGCGAGTCGCGCAGCCAGTGTGCCTAGTCGTGGGCACTGGCGACGACCCGGCGTGGACTTGGCATGCGCGGTTCGGGCACCTCAACTTCGACAGCTTGCGCCGACTGGCGAAGGGCGAGATGGTGCGTGGCCTCCCTCTGGTGGAGCACGTGAACCAGCTCTGCGACGCCTGCCTAGCAGGGAAGCAGAGGCGAGCCCCATTCGCAAAGCAAGCGAAGTTCCGGGCGAAGGAGCGACTCGAGTTGGTCCATGGCGACCTCTGCGGGCCGATCACCCCGGCCACACCGAGTGGGAAGAGGTACTTCCTCCTACTGGTGGACGACCTGTCGCGGTACATGTGGCTCGCCCTTCTCTCGACGAAGGACGAGGCCGCAGCCGCCATCATTCGACTCCAGGCGGGAGCCGAAGCAGAAACAGGCTGCAAGCTGCGCACGCTGCGCACGGATCGCGGAGGCGAGTTCACCTCCGGGTCCTTCACAGCATACTGCGCTGAGCTCGGGATGGAGCGTCACCTGACGGCTCCGTACTCCCCGCAGCAGAATGGCGTCGTGGAGCGACGCAACCAGACGATTGTGGGCATGGCCCGCAGTCTGCTGAAGGCCAAGAAGGTACCCGGAGAATTCTGGGGTGAGGCAGTGACGACGGCCGTGTTCATCTTGAACAGGTCGCCAACCAAGAGCGTGGACGGCATGACGCCGTTCGAGTCCTGGCATGGCCGCAAGCCGAATGTGAGCTTCATGCGCACGTTCGGGTGCGTGGTGCATGTCAGAGAGACGCGCCCCGGGCTGAAGAAGCTCGACGACCGGAGCAGGCCGATGATCTTCGTCGGGTACCAACCTGGGACGAAGGGTTATCGGGCCTATGACCCGGTGACTAACCGCGTGACCATCACGCGAGATGCCGTGTTCGACGAGAACGCGAGCTGGGACTGGAGTTCGCCGGACACTCCGGTGAACACCTTCGGAGTCGACACTTCGCGGTTGAGCACATGGTGTTCGAGCCGCAACCAACTTCGAGTGACGGGAGTGCGGGTCCAGCACCCGACTCGCCGACTCCAGACTCGCCAACTCCTGGAGTGGGGAGTGCATCCCCAGCTGGTTCTCCAACAACACCGGAGCACCCGACAGCCGAGATTTCGACTCCGGCTGTCTCAGGCGTCGAGTTCGTCACGCCACCCTCGAGGTACTCAGGTATGCTCGATGGAAAAGACGACATGAGCTTCGACCACCGGTTCCGCACTCTGCAGAACGTGCTCGAAGTGGGTTCGGCCCTTGAGCCGGACGAGGAGCTCCACTATCTCGCCTCCGAAGAGCCAGGCTCGTTCGATGAGGCGAAGGTGCATGCCAGCTGGAGGCAGGCGATGCAAGAGGAGCTGGAGGCCATCGAGTCCAATTCGACTTGGAGGCTGGCCACCTTACCACCAGGTCACCGCGCGATCGGCCTGAAGTGGGTGTACAAGGTGAAGAAGGATGCGCATGGCGCAGTCCTTAAGCACAAGGCTCGCCTGGTGGCGAAGGGCTACGTGCAGCGGCACGGGGTCGACTACGACGAGGTTTTCGCACCCGTGGCCCGTCTCGAGTCCGTCAGGCTACTGCTAGCCGTGGCGGCGAGTGCGGGGTGGGACGTCCACCACATGGACGTCAAGTCAGCCTTCCTCAACGGCGAGTTGGAGGAAGAGGTGTATGTGCAGCAGCCAACCGGCTTCGCTGCAAAGGGGAAGGAGCACCTGGTGCTTCGACTCAGCAAGGCGCTCTACGGCCTCAAGCAGGCGCCAAGGGCATGGAACACCAAGCTCGATGCATGCCTCGTCACGCTCGGCTTCGCAAGGTGCGAGTCGGAGCATGGCATGTACGCGCGAGGAGCGACTCCGAGCCGGCTCTTAGTCGGTGTCTACGTCGACGACTTGGTGATCACAGGCTCGGATTCCAGCGACATCGACAGATTCAAGCTGGAGATGCGGAGCCTATTCCAGATGTCCGATCTCGGGTTGCTAAGCTACTACCTTGGCATCGAGGTTCGACAAGGACCCAGCGGGATCGATATCTCGCAGGGTGCCTATGCCCAGAAGCTGCTCGAGAAGGCGGGGATGGGCGGGTGCAACCCCGTCCACGCACCCATGGAGCCACGCTTCAAGCTGTCCAAGTGCAGCACGGCACCCGCGACAGATGCGACCGAGTATCGGAGCATCGTCGGGAGCCTCAGGTACTTGGTGCACACGAGGCCGGACCTGACCTTCGCAGTCGGGTTCGTATCGAGGTTCATGGAGGCTCCAACTCTGGAGCACCTCGCGGCTGTGAGGCACATCCTACGCTACATCGCCGGGTCTCAGCGACTCGGGTGTAGGTATGGGAGGAGTGAAGGTGCACCGCGCCTGGTCGGCTACAGCGACAGCGACCTGGCGGGCGACGTCGACTCGCGCAAGAGTACGTCGGGCACCCTGTACTTCCTCGGGTGCAGCCCAGTGACCTGGCAGTCACTCAAGCAGAAGGTCGTGGCTCTGTCGAGCTGCGAGTCGGAGTATGTGGCGGCTGCCACAGCTGCTTGCCAGGGGATCTGGCTGGCTCGGTTGCTGTCCGAGTTCAGCAACGGCGAAGCTGAGCACGTGGTGCTCAAGGTCGACAACAAGTCGGCTATCGCGCTCGCCAAGAATCCCGTCTTCCACGAGCGATCAAAGCACATCGACTTGAAGTACCACTTCATTCGAGACTGCGTGGAGGCGAAGAAAGTCGAGCTGGAGTTCGTGCCCACCGAACACCAACTCGCAGACATGCTGACCAAGCCACTTGGTCGAGTCCGCCTGGCGGAGCTGCGGACAAGGATAGGCATGGTGGAGGTGTCTCCGGAACTCAAGCCTAGGGAGTGATTGTTGGAAATAGGCTTGTGTGTCCAGTCGACGTTCCTTCGAGTGTGAGGAGTCGACAAGTGTTTCGAGTGCCGACTTCGGGGTCTGTCCCAAGTCGAGGATGTGTTCGACTCCAGGGCCTGTCCTGAGTCGAACTAGCTAGCAGGTTCCTCTGTTACAGTGACTCTTTTGTCCTGTAGTCAGTGTCCTGAGGTGATGCTTCTGCATCAAGTACAGAGTAGGACGTGCTAGACGTCACCTACAGTAGATCCTAGTCCTGACATCGCCAACAGTGGCATGTCAGATAGAGGTATGATCGGTCACGTCGTCTGTGATGTGACTGGATAGTTGACTTAGGTAGCCTGTGCAGCCCCTATTTAGAGGGAGGAATACGAAGGGAAAAATTGAGGCAAACCATTTCTTTGGCACACACTCCCCTCTCTCTCTCTCTCTCGAGCGAAAAGGTCTCACGGGCAACACAATGTACATCAAAATGCATCCGGCCTGTTCTTATCCCAACAGCAATATGCCCTTGAGCTTCTTGACCGTGCAAACATGAGTAACTGCAATCCCATCTCCACACCCGTTGATACACGCTCCAAAGCTTCGGCTACTGCTGGCACACCATATTCAGATCCATCCCGCTACCGCAGCATCGCTGGCGCCCTCCAATACCTCACCCTAACTCGACCGGACATCTCCTATGCGGTGCAGCAAGTGTGCTTGTTCATGCATGCCCCTCGCGACTCCCACTACCAGCTCATCAAACGCATTCTGCGCTACATCAAAGGGACATCTCACTTCGGCTTGCAGCTCTATAGGCGCTCATCGACAGACCTTCTTGCTTACTCCGATGCTGATTGGGCTGGGTGCCCGGACACAAGGCGCTCAACATCTGGTTTCTGTGTATTTCTTGACGATAATCTGGTATCTTGGTCTTCAAAACGCCAGCCCACCGTGTCACGAAGCAGCGCTGAAGCCGAGTATAGAGCAGTCGCCAACTGCGTTGCAGAATCTTGTTGGCTGCGGCAGCTCCTGACTGAACTCCGACATCCTCCCAGACGTGCCACAGTAATTTTCTGCGATAATGTCAGTGCAATGTACATGTCCTCCAATCCTGTCCAGCACCAACGAGTCGTTCGTTCGCCTTGAATCGTATTCCAGACCGGAAATCCATCCCGTTTGTGCTGCATACCGCCGGAGGCCGGCCCAGTCTTGCCAGGCACTTTGTACGTGTTCCTCTCCATCATCTCTATGCAGTGCAGTTCAGTTTAGTCAGTCGCTAGAGTTTGTATAGATAAAACTATATACTAGAGTTATGTCAGTAATAAGTGAGTATCTAAATCTAAATGCCGACACAGACCTACAGTGAGATTGCTTCAGAGCAGAGTATGAGATACTGGAGGAGAGACAGACAGACAGACAAACACTGTGCACCACACTGAGAAAGTTTGTCCAATAATGTTTCACCTTTTCTCCCTCTTTTGCATTTTTAACTGAACTGAAGAAACTTCAGTTATCTTCTCTACGCAGTATAGATTTGCTGAAATAGCTAGTCAGTTTTTAGCCCATCTGCTCTTGTGTGTATACAAATACTAGGTGTAATACATGAACGTATTGAATTAGTAATGATTTTAGATGACAAAAATGGCATATGAGAGAGTGCAAAATTGTAGTTAGGCCTAGTATCCATTGCGCATATTTTTCAGGGGCGAACCAATCTTTTACTGGCAAAGTCCTGGATCCAATACTGATAAACAGGAAAGGTGCCCCATGTAAGAAGAGGCCGAAGTCATTCCACGAGAAATTCGGCTTTAGGGACAAAGGTTCCATCGGATGAACAGCAAGTGTTTTCTTCAGTGTATATATATTCTTCTTCCAGTTTTTATTCCTGGTGTAGTACGCATTATATTTGTTGTCTCCTCTTCTTTATATTCCAGGCGGTTTGTGATTTGATGAAACAAGCAATCAATCTGTGACCCCCAGAGGTACATACAATAATCATTAAATGAGCATTTAGGAAGAACATATAGTTGGTATTTCTTACATTCCGATAGAGGAGAGCCGAGTGGCGACTGCTGAAGGGGGATGGGTTCTCATCGGCAAGATAGGATTATAGACTGGGATATTGAAATCTAGATGTAAGAACGACTAATCAGTTTTTTTCTTTAATACCACTGATAGCTTGCGGCTCCTCTTTTATTATAGAGGTTTAGCCTCTTACAACTTATGTCTAAGAACAAGGAAGAAAACTAATATAAACAACCAGGTAGCTTGTAGATGAAGAAGTCTCATGACCAAACTACTTGCTGCCCTCTCTTGCACCAGGGGTTTATGATTTACATTTTGCTGATTTTCTCATATGTAACTACTATTTGTCCTTTGAGGTTCTATGTTTAAAGGCATCAATATTTTTTACCACAGCTTTTGACCTGAAAACCATGTCACCAACTCATCATTATACCATTAATTTGTTATATACCATTTACTTAAGGCATCTTCCTGTTGGGCGATGATTACGGTAGATCTGGTTGATGACCAAAACCAAGCCACCAATATTTTGGCCATGACGAAAACTAAAGCACCAATTGTTTGGCCATGACGAAACATAGCAATATCATTTTCCTGTTTTAATCCTCCTGCAAGATTAAGTGTTCAGTTCACGCAGTAGCTAAATTTGTCTGGGATATTGTAGCTTGTACTTTTGGATTTCAGTATTTACCTTCTAATTTGGATGAATTTTGTAGTGGGGTAATGAATTTTAAAGAAAAAAAGGACAAGCTGCTGATTGTTTCAAGAATAGTTTTCCTGTAGATATGTCTAGTATAATCTCTCTCAGGTTTCACATTTTATTCATTCTTGGGCTGCATTGCAGAGGACAGAACTTCGAGGTAGACAATTTGGTGGAGCTATTGCAATGTTACGAGTGCCTAATGAGATATTCAATAGAAGCAGTGGATGGGTGCTGGGGGTGACGAGGATGCTGTTGAGCTGGTTAGTCTGTGATCTGTAATAAGAAAAGGATGGGATTTCTTTTGTATCTTGTATAAGTTCAGAGGAAAACTTACTGTAGTGTGAAGTTCTAGTAGAACTGGGTCTGTCGAGACTTTATTTGCTTTGTAAAGCTTGTAGCCTGTGTGAGACCTTAGAGAAATCTTGGGCACGGTAGACATGGAAAAAACTGGTTGTATGAACCTCAGCTGCTAGCCTGGGTGAGACTAAGGGAAAGTTTCTGTAGTATAATTTTTGTGTTCAATTCCTGGGAACACATGTTGTGAGGTTTTTCCTGAAAATTTCAGTGCTTGGAAGATTGTTTTGCAAGCTGGCAAAGTTTGCACTTTTTCTCGTTTCTTTGGTATGTGCAAGTCGTGCTATGCGTAATAGTCTTGTGCCATTTGTGTAACATATGTTTCTGCCGTATGGCTGAGTGCTTTGTCTTAGGAGGCGTTGAGGATGACTAGCTCGAGCTAGGGTTTCCATTTCGCGAACTGGGGAATTCTTTACGACAGGGAGCCGAACGTGGTTGCCATCCACGTGCCATCCACCGTTTAGGGCCAAAATGCGAATTTTATCTCCGGCCGGCACCCATCTAGCGTCTTGGGCCAGGGCCCATCTGCGGGAGGTCACGAATTAGCCACTAGTATGACTTGTACTACTCCAGTTTTTAGCACTAGTATGATTTTATCTGGGCCCTTGGATGGACAAAAATAAAGGGCTGTTATTGATTTAAGGGTACCACAAAACATCTCATCTTCAGAAACAGCACGCCTGAACGGTTGTCGACGATGGTGATTCCAACAACGAAGGAGCTGCCTTGTCGAGAGGGAATGCGTTGGGTGCGGGGTTGTCGTCAGCGTCGTATGCGGTGAGTGTCGCTTGCAGCTGCGTGACTGGCACACACGCCGGCATCGCCGGGCACCGCATCGGCGGGCATGGCGGCAGAGCAGCCCGGGCACTGCACGCCGGTGCACTCATGTGTGTCGTCCGCGGCGGCGGCTGGTGTCGCCAAGGACGAGATGTAGACAAGGAGCAGTACAAGGACCGCGGGTGGCGTCGCCATGTGGGAGGCTGGCACTGCCTGGGGACGAGCGAGCATGGAAGGCAGCATGCAGAGCGGGAGGCTGCCTGCTGGTCGGCAAGGCGGAAGCAACGACGTGGTGTTGGTGGAGTGGTGGTTCTGTTTCCTGACTTGGAAGAAGAGGAGGGTAGAAATATAGAGCGGAGCGGCCCAGCCGGAGAAGGGGTGGCATTGGCATGCAGCTGCAGTGTTGGAGGGACATCAGCCGAAGACCAGCCGGCGTGATCGACCTGCTCCGCGACGTAGCCAACTCGCTCTGACTTGCTAGTGATCGAACGTATCGCCAGCTGTGGTTCTTGAAGCTAGCTAGGTACTGCGACGTTGAACCAGACATGCATGCAGAGCGGGGGAGCGAGAGGTCGGTCAGGGTGCCGTCGTCAGCCAAGACCATACCGAATGATGGATGGATGCCATGTTGGGCACGATCGATCGATGGATGGATCCGTTGATCTACCACACCGAAGGCACGTTAATGATTGTACTGAAGCGATCGATGCGGTCGTTGCTGCTAGAAATGGCAAGTGCACCAATCTTAGTGTTTGAAAATGTGCGTGGTACCTGGTACGTATTTTTTTAGCTATAAGGTGGTTGTATCCACCGTCCGAATAGATAGAAAGAGTTGACCCAGTTTATAAGGGAAACCGGGTCCAAAAACCATACAATCTGTACAAAAGAATGACACAAACGAAGCGAACCGCCGCCCACACGACCCAAATCGACAAACGCCACAACACACACCACCTGCTCCGGGCCGCCGCCCCGGCGTAACAACCAGATCGAGCTTCGCATCGCCCGAAAGTGATCCAGTCATGGTCGACGAACCGTCTGCCCACGCAGTCTTCATCAAGGTTGCCACCAAAACCACCTGTGCCGGGGCCGCCGCCCCGGTGTAGCAACCAGATCGACCTTCGCATTGCCCGAAGACGAACCAGTCGGGTCGACGAACTTCCTGCCCACGCAGTCTTCATCCAAGTCGCCACCCAAACACATGCAAATAACGGCTCTGCATCTTAGAACCGTCATAGCGTGGGAGCCCGAGGCCACCACCTCGGCGTACCACTACCATCCAAGGCCGCCGCCCCGGCATCCACCTCCCAGACCACATCGCCAACCTACCCACCCGCCGCAGACCCGCTGCACCGAGGGAGCCGGTGACTCCAAGACGACGCCTCCAACAAGGTAGTGACGCGTCCGTCACCGTCGCCTGCCCCCGACGGAGCTTAGGCTTTCACCCGGAGACCACCAAACCACTCCCGTCGGGCCGGTTGTCGAAACTCCACGACGATGCCAACAAGAAGGGGAACGACGCCCAAAGGACGCCGCCATCGCCGGTACCGACCGGAGTCGGTGCAAGACCTTCGTCCGGAACTCGAGCCGCCCGTGAAGCTTGGGGAGCTGCGAAAAGGGAGACCGTATCCGTGGCCGCTCACCGAGCTCCCCCCACATGCCGAAGCCACAACAACGCCTCCTAGCTGCCATGCCGGCACCTCCGACGCCTCACTGCCGCAGATCGCCATCAGCTGCCCCGCCACCATCCTGCCCCCCGCGCGGGCAGCCTCTGCGGAGACGACCTCCAGGACGCAAGCAACGAAGGCTAGCAGCTAGGTGTAGTACCGTGTGTGTGGAATCTCTTCTGACGCTGCAACGTACAGATGGTTTGGTTTCTGTACCGGCCCGATGAAGAGACACACCGACCAATTTTGCCGGCTTGAGAGTACTCGGGATACTGTTCATGTGAACGGTGCTCTACAGTGTTTTGCTCCGCGCTGTCGCTTTCAGATCGGACAGTCCGCGCAGTCTTATTACAAGAAAGTCATTACGTTTTACAGAATTTATGAAACGGTCCCCCAATATAAAGTATCGAACCGAACTCTAGCGCTCAATCTTCCTCATTTCTCCACTCGCCGCCGCGCTGCTCCGCTCTCCCTCTACTTCTCTCTCCTCTGCCTTTCCTCTCTATCCTCCGGCCGGGAGGCTTCACCCTCCCTGTCCTCGCCTGCTACCCGTGCACCGCCTCCTCGCCGGCAGCGTCATCCCCATCCCCCTACTCTTTCCCCGTGGCAACCGACTCACACTCCGACCGGCTTACACCGCCGCCACCACCATGTCCTCCTCTTAGCCGGTCTCGAACTCCCTCCGCGTGCACAACTCCTCACATGGGCAGAGGGCCCCGAGGAGGTGTTGATTTCGTTCGTCGCTGCCAATTTCAACTCACTTCCTTTTGATTTCTTTGCGATCTACTAGCTCCCTCTGCTTTATTGTGTTGATGTTGTTTTAAATATTTTCCATGTTGCGGATCTTCGATGCCAGAATTGGAGGCGGGTGGCCATGGAGCTGGACCCGGAGGTCAAGCGGAAGCCCAAGAGGGACACCGACGCTAAAGGAGGTAAACATGAAGCTAATATTGTGTATTTTTAACAACTTTCTAGGCATAAATTAATTTCCACAAGAGTGAGATTTTCTGTTTGAAAAGACAAAAGATGTAGACGATCAGTATCGACAAGTTGTTTGGTGCGAGGCTGGCGTACTGCCTTTTAAGTACCTAGGTGTGCCGATTCATTGTAGAAAATTACGTAATGCCCAATGGTATCCAATAGAATGTCGTTTTGGTGGAAAACTTGGGTGTTGGAAAGGCAAGATACTCTCATACGGGGACCACCTTGTTTTACGGTATTAACAAGTCTTCCTATGTTTGTGTTGTTATTTTCGGAAATATCCAAAGGAGTAAGGGAAAGACTCAACTTCTATAGGTTTCGCTTTTTCTAGCAGAGTGATGAGAATAAGCATAAGTATAGACTAACAAAGTGGAATATAATTTGTAGACTAAAAGATGGGACGTCTAGGTATTGAAGTTCTTGAAAAAAAAAACTAAGCAAATGGCTATTTAAATTGTTAAATGAAGAAGGGATGTGTCAGGAGTTGCTAAATAACAAATACCCTTCATAGTAAAACATAAGCTCAAGTCAAGATTTGTCCGGCAGATTCTCCATTCTAGGAAGGTCTTATGAGGGTTAAGGAGGAGGTTTTTTTAGGATAAAAGGCCACATGCCCGGCTTTGAAGGAGGAGTTTAACAGAGGTCTTTTTAAAATTGAAAATGGGATATCCACTAGGTTTTGAAAAGATACTTTGTTGATAGATTCTCCATTAATGAATCAATATCCAACTCTATACAACATAGCTCAACGGAAAAATGTTTTTGTTCATGATGTTTTGTCTACCGCTCCACCTTTAAACATGATTTTTAGAAGGTCCTTAGTAGGAGATAAATGGGTTTCGTGGTCTCATTTATGTCTTCGCTTGATGGATATTAGTTTGTCGGACCAGGACGATAAGTTCGTTTGGAAACTCACGAATAATAGGATTTTCACTGTTAAGTCTATGTATGAGGACTTAATGAATGGACATGGTGTTTATTTACGCAAATATTTATGAAAACTGAAAATACCGCTAAAGATAATTTTTGATGCGGTTCCTCAATAGAAAATTCTTACTCACGAAGGATAGCCTAATTAAAAGAAAATGGCAGGGATGTACAAAATGCTATATTTTTTTGGCTCAAAGGAGATGATAGTACACTTATTCATTTCATGCCCGTTTGACAACTAGTGTAGCGTGGTGTGTACAGCTCGTATAGTATACCACCATCAACTAATATCATACATATGTTTGGGAATTGGTTGAATGGTATTGACAAAAAGACCAAGGCTACAATTTGTATTGACGTTTCAGCAATATGTTGGTCGATTTGAAATTGTCGAAATAATCGTTTTTAATAGAATATCGAATTTCCACATTATGCAGGTTATCCACACGGTGGTACACTGACTGGATTCAGCTATGGGCATTCCCATCCTGAGATACTTTGACTAATAAAATTGGCCTTTATCAGAAAAAAGTGAACCTACTGCATCCACTATATTCAGTTTTACACCCTGAGCCCAGCTATACATAATACACTAGGCAAAAAAAAACTTTTGTTCTTCCCGATATGCTCCAGCATACTAAGCAGTAGAGATTTTGATTAATCCACTTACATCAAGAAAACCACAAATCTATAAAGATGGGAAAGCAGAGCATAGAACTAGAGCAGAACTGAACAAGCTGAGCACCAGAGTCCAGAAAATCTAGAAACCCGGAGGGAAGTAAATGGAACAGACAAAGAACAACTAGAAATACATATAGAAAAGGAGCATCTTCCTTTGATTTTGCCGCGTCTAGAGGAATCATATCCACTGCTCTCACGTGAACAGAGTCGCAGGTCAAATTGATATTCAAGGTAGTGACATTGGACGTAATGGTGCCTGAACCCTGCTGTTCGTCTGCTCGTGTGACTGAGGAGCATTTTCTTGACCGCCCAGGCTCTCATGCTGAGGAATGACAGCCCTATGCAGGCATGAAAATACCAACATTATATGGACCGCAACGTAGGCCAGCATGGCAGCTATCACTGCGACAACATACATTGATGTCTTCCACCCCCTGCTGGAGCCGGCTGCATATGCCACCACGAGGGCGAGAAAATCCAGGAAGATCGCCGTGTTCATCACCTTGAACCAGTGGCGGACCCAAAGGTGGTAGTTCTGCTTCTTGTTCCACCACTGTGATAGCAACAGCACGATGACAACAATGGATGCAACAAAGGAGGTGGAGTTGCTGTAGAAGAAAACAAGGTACCGAGGCCTCCTGTTGTCATACATGACCGGGTCGCCTGCGCTATACCAGCCGCTGTTGCTCTGCCAAGTTCCCCCGGGTGGACTCAGACCAGCCTGATATGTGACACTCGCCACAAGGATTCCTAGAAGCATCAGGTATTTGCGCTTGGCATGCTTTGTCTTTCCTACTTTGTCGTCATTCTCTGGCTGCGGTCTACTGTCTCTGTTACCTTCTCGGTAACCACTATATTGGAGCAGTTCAGCCAGCCTGATAGAGAGCACTTTTGGGTTGCTACTGTAGAGAACCAGTCCAGCTATGAAAAGGAGCACCACAGCCAGCAACACGAACGTGTAGATGGACGTTGTCAGACGCTGTGTGCTTCCGGCGGCATAGGCTCCCATCAGACCAAACGTGCTCATAGCCGTGCAAATATCAAGTGCGTAGCTTCGTATGCCTGGCCTATACAGATGCGGGTTCACAAGCAGGATGATGAGGGCGATGGACAGCATGAAGCTCCCCGAGTTGCAGTAGAAAAAAACATTGTAACGGTGGGGGGAGTTGTATAGGAGGTTCGGGTCACCTGCACGGTGGCCGCTGCTGGACCCATTGTCGTGGAGCCGGAAACCTCCCGGAGGGCTCAACCCGGCTTGGTAAGTGATCGTCGCAGCCAAGACCACAAAGAGAAGCAGCCTCTTGCGCCTCTTCTCCACCAGCTTGAATTCCCGGTCGGTTATGGTGTCCTCATGCTTCAGCGTGAAAAGGACAACATGGATCGCCACATAGACAAGGACGGCACCGGCCAAGGCCACGACGTAAATGCTGGTGCTTACGTCCCGGCAGCTCCCGGCAGCATAAGCACCCATAAGGCCAAACAATTCCAGTATCATGGTTGCCTCCAACACGGAGGTCTCGAGCAGAAGCTTGTTCTGGACCAAGATGATGGCGACCAAGGAGGCTGCAAAGGCGATTGAGTTGCAGTAGAAGAAGGCCTTGAACCTCTTAGCGTCTGTCGTCAGTAGGATCGGGTCGCCGGCCATGTGGCCACCCCCATTGTCGGGCCAAACGCCACCCGGCGGATTCAGTCCCGCTTGGTAAGTGATGGTTGCTGCAAGAGTGCTGAGCAATAGAACAAGGAAGCCAGCCTTGTCCACTATCTTCCTAGTAACAGAAGAGAAACAAAGGTCATTTTCGCAAACTGTAATGTGGTGCAGAGGAGTAAGAAGAAGAGGAGGAAGAACTAGAAGGTATGTGCTGCTGTAGTTACCTGCCATTACTACGCCTTGTTCTTCTGGCACCTGGTAACCTTGTTGACGCCGAAGCATAAAATTCTTGAATTTTGGTCCAGAAAAAGGTATGTGCTGCAGTGGTGCAGCGGCTTAACGTTGACAATTTGGACGCACTTACGGTTTCGATGCACCATTGGGGACCCACCAATTGAAGGAGTGCCATGATCATGAATACCAGGACGGCAACAACCAGACTAGAGACATAGACGGTGGTGTCAATCTCCCTGCAGCTGCCAGCGGTGTACGCGACGATGAGGCTGATCAGCGCGACGGTGATGCAGCCGTAGGCCAGATTTACACGAGGCCTCTTGTCGAGAAGCACCACGACGATGAGCAGCGACGCGACGAACGCCGAGGCGTTGAAGCACAAGAACACCGTCAGGCGCTTGCCGTGGCCATCCCCGAGGATCGCGTGGCCAGGGGCGTGGCCGCTACCGGCATCCCAGAAGCCTCCCGGTGTGCTCATCCCGGCCACGTAGGTGAAGCTGGCCATGAACGTTGCGAGCAGCATCAGGACCTTCCGGAGACGTTTATCGACAGTGGCGCCATGGGCAGAGTAGGTCCAGTAGGAGCCGTTTATCGACAGTGACGTTTTAAACCAGAACGAGGCCAACGCCATCTGGGCGATGAGGTAAAGGAAGGCGACACCCAGCAGCACCAAGGAGAAGATGGTGGTCGTCTTGTCCCGGCAGGTGCCCGCGCCGTATGCCCCCATGACGCTCAGCAAGTCCAGCACCATGGCGGCCTGCAGCGGCTTAACGTTGGCGATGTGGTTCCTCCTCTCGTGCCGTAGGGTGAGTAAGAGGACCATGACGATGACCACCAGCGACGAGGCGAAGGCGGTGGCATTGCAGTAGTAGAATGCCAGGTACCGGTGGTGGCTGGTGGTCCGGATGATGGAGTCGCCGGCGAGGCGGCCCGTGGCAGGGTCTGAGTCCTGCCACACGCCGCCTGGCGGGCTGAACGCCGAGGCATACGTCATCCTAACCACCAGCGCCGCCAACAGCAGGATGTACTTGCTCAGGTCCTGCATCAGCTCGCCGCTCTTGATCCCCACCTCCTCCACAGCTTGGAGGGACCAGTTCGAAGGTGGTGGCTCAGTGTCCAACGGCGTGGCCTCAATGCCTATGGCCAACTCATCATTTTGGGCGTCTTCGCGTGCTGCTGGCTGCTTGGTCTCCATTTGCGTAGCAAATAGATGTGCTGCATCGATTCTCGATACGCTGGCTGCTTCTTTCACCAGAATCTCATCTTGTTCTTCATCCAGATTGTCATCTGGTTCTTCATTCAGATTGTCTTGTGGTTGTTGTTTGCAGTATTCATCTGGTTCATCCTCCAGAATATCATCTGGTTGTTTCTGGTTGTATGCATCTAGTTCTTCCACCAGAATCTCATCTGGTTCTTCATCCAGATTGTCTTCTGGTTGTTGTTTGTAGTATTCATCTGGCTGTTGTTTGAAGTACTCATCTGGTTGTTTCTGGTTGTGTGCATCTAGTTCTTCCACCAGAATCTCATCTGGTTCTTCATCCAGATTGTCTTTTGGTTGTTGTTTGTAGTATTCATCTGGTTCATCCAGATTTTCATCTGGTTCTTCATCCAGATTGTCTTCTGGTTGTTGTTTGTAGTATTCATCTGGTTCTTCCTCCAGAATCTCAGCTGGTTGTTTTTGGTTGTATTCATCTTGTTGTTTCACCAGAATCTCATCTCGTTGCTGTTTCAGTCCGCTTCTCTCGTCACCATAACTATAATCCACCGGTTGTTTGTTGATTGTAGGGTTACTCGGATCATTAGTAACACCAATCCTCAAGGCATACTCTACATCAGCAGCTGCACCACCAAATTTTACTGAGATCCCTTTAAGGCCTGGCATATGCTCGATGCTGATTACTGCAGTACCATGTTTATGATGCTCGAAGAGAGGATGGTTGGAATATAGAACGAGTTTTCGGTCCATTTGAGGTATGGCATCAAAGACTAGCTTGAGCTTCCAGAGGTTAGGCATTGCATCCGCCTCGAATTTTAGCCAAGCTATACCACTCGTGAACCTCAACTTGAAGTACTTGAGAACTGAGAAACCGGCCTTGTCAAATATGATCCTTTGACAAGGTGCAATACGCACATACAGCGACAGAGCAGTGAGGGCAGGTAATCCTCTGAGAATATCAACACAGCTCATCTCCAGATCCCTCACTTCAATCTTCAAAATGCTTAGGTTGACATGTTTATCAAATAACCGAGGAATTCGTCTGAAAACAACGTGCTTGTGTGCCACGAATTCAAATCTCTGGATAAGGGGCGGAAGTATCGCATCATTCCATACATTGGATAGTTCGTCATTGCCACAAACCACAACATTGTTTACCGATGACCCTGCCCTCACTACTATAGTTTTCAGTTTGTGATGGCCTGAACTGATTATAAAAATCAGAGATCCCAAAATAAGTTCCACATCATAGGAAGCAGATGTGGATGGAGTGGTAATTTGAAGATCCTGCAGGTATTTCAGCTTTCCATCAGACACCAGACTCTCAATCCACTTCACCAGATTATTTACATCATAAGAGAGACTGAGGTGCAACAAGTGTGGCAGATGGATATATGGAACACAAGGTACTCCTCTATCCGTAGCAACTCTTGCATCCGTAATGTCTAGTGTCTCCAAACATTGTAGACCATGCTTCGGCAGTTTTATGCAGACATCGCTTGTTATTTTCAAATATCTCAGCTGAAACAGTTCTGAAATACTAGTAAGGTCTAGAGGGTCAACGTCACCACCATGATCAGATAGTTGAAGGTTTAGAACACAAAGAAGCCTGAACTCTGTAATACAAGGCATACACTCAAGCAAGCCAAAAAAAGTAAGTGATCGCACTTGTGGCTTTCTGATGTTTGCCGGTGTCTTGGCATATCTTGTGTCCCCGAAGAGGAGAGATAATCGACGGACCTTATGAGAAAGTGCCACATTCATTTGACTGTAGTCTATTGCCACAATAAAATTATATTCTGCAGACATGTGCGCAATAAGATCATGCACCACGTCATGCACTGCGCAGGAAACTACCTCATTGTTGAAGTTAATGCATATAGGCTGGATGAATCTTCTACCAATAAGTTCATCAAGATAGCTTGTTGCAACTTCCTTGATGTCTTGCCCTACTGTTGTGTTGATCAAAACTTCAGCCATCCATTGCTTCACCAAATCATCTTTGTAGAATGTGCTACCCACCGGATACATACTAAGATAGAGCAAGCATGTCTTCAGTTGATAGGGAAGATTATTGTAGCTGAGATACAGAACTTGTCTCATTCTTTCTGATGTTGAATCAGCCGAGAAACAAGAGCTTAACGACTGGTAGATGTGCTCCAACAGGTCCTCTGTGATGACAGGCTGGCTTGCTAAAAGACTAGCTATGCTGATTGTTGCTAGCGGCAAACCACCACATATTTCAACAATTGCAGTTAGAATCTCTTTCAACTGTTGAGGACAATGACTTTCAGAACCATAAAGTCTGTTAAAGAACAGCTTTCTTGAGTGATCTTCATCTAGAGGTTTCATCTCAAAAACATGCTCTGACTGGTAGTGGCAACATGTTAATGCAACGTCTTCTATCTGTGTAGTTGTTACTATTTTGCTGCCATAGCCACCCTTTGGAAAAGCATGACTAATAATATTCCATAGCGATGCAGTCCATACATCATCGATAATAATTAAATATCTGCATACCAATAAATTAACTCGTATGAGCTAGGGAGCGAGCTAGCTCCAGTAGTTTTACATTTTATATATGAGGAAAAATAGTGGTACCTTTTCTCTTGTAGATATTTCTTGATATTGTCAATGAGGTCAATTTCCTTACAATCTTTTGGTGGATGCTGCCCTTGGAGTTGCGAGAGCATGTCACGGAAAATTCTCTTCGTGTCGGGCTTTCTAGACACCCGGATGAAAGCTCGACAATTGTATTGCATACCAAATGTGGTGTACAACACTCTAGCAAGTGTAGTTTTACCAAGACAAGCAGATCCAAAGACAGAGAACACCTTGAGCTGCTTGTCCCCATCTATAGATAGTGAGGAGATAAATTTGTTCATCCGTCCGTCAGTTACTATCTCGGCAGTAACTTCATAAGGCATCAGAAGCATAGGGCCAACTGACACATATCTACGCCTCAAGGTACTGACAGAACTTGGACCGGATTCTGATAGACCATAGACCTCACGCCGCTGAATCGCCTCCTTGACATACAACCTGAACTCTGATATGGTTCGCACGACCCTCTTGGTGGTCTTGCCATGACTAGTCAGTTTTTTCAGGGCTGTGGTGGTCTTGGAAACAATGGAAGGATCTTCAGGCCACTCATATGATTGGTGGATGAAATCCAGCACGTCATAAGACAGGTCACGAGCCTCATTCATCCAGCTCATTGCCGTCGGGGAGGGTCCTCCACCTCTGACAGTTCCTCAAGGTAGGAGCTTATCTCTTCAACATCCTCCTTGAGCAGGCGAATTGCGTCTTTCACGCTCGTGGAGGACCGTCCTTGAGGAGCTAGAAGCATGTCGAGCTTCCCAACGAGCGGTACCATGGCGCCCAACGCAGCGCTGATTGTCCCCGCAGTCGTCCTTCCTTCGTTTCCGTGTTCGCCCCCGCCTCGGACAGAAACAGCTAAACACACACAAACAACAATGTAGAAATTAATAAATGATGAATGATCTCCCAAACGTGTGGGAAAAGTGGACATGATCTAACAATGTGAAATCATCCCTTCTCTAGCTAAACACGGCAGGTGAACCAACGAGGAGGAGCAGAGAGCTGATATATCCCCTCTTTCAACAATAGACATGTGAAGAACTAGTCGAACACACAAAATAGATCTACTATGTAAATCATGTGCAGGGGGAATCTAAATACTAACAAAAGGAGACCAGAGCCGCATATCTTGTGTCTATTTTTCGCATCTCTTCCAGCGAAGTTTGAACATGTTTTGACAAGCATCAGCAGGAAAAGACGAGCCCCGGAGCGACGACTTCCCCGCCGGCGCCAATCTCCCCGATGCCGACACACTCTCACCATGACTATCTACACGGCATCGATCGACTCATGTGTTTCGAGCAAAAAGAAACCAGTTAAGCAGCGATTAGTATGTGGGATCGCAGGGCTTACATCTGGTAGGAGGACTTGAACCGGGAGGATGCTCTTGCGGGCCTCAGGAGTCTCATTGTCCTCCTCTACGGTCTCCACCTCTATCTTGAACTCCTCCATCAATTCGAACCAGCAACCTCTTCTCACCAGTGCTCCTTTAATCTACAAAGATACCTGTGCGAAAGTGAGGCCCCATCGAACTACACACAAGCAGCCTCAAAACATGAAAATATGGTAAACGAGCTGAGATTCGTCTTTAACGGTGTTTCAGAGAACTGATAGAGACCTTTCTTCCTCTATGCAGAGAACATGGTACATCAGATCTTCCCTTGTTCAAAAAAAAAAATCTTCCCTTCAAGAACAGTATATCTATGTGTAAAGTTTCCAATGCCGCAGAGCAATGAGGTACCTAGCCTCTTTTATTTTAGTAACGGGAGAATCAAAATGTCATGGACGCATCAAGCTGACACGGGCGTCTAATATTTTACTACTCCCAACCTTTGCTTGTGATGAGGGTCCCAATAAAGATGAACAAAAAACAATTGCTAGGTAGACGCAATATGCCCACCTTCACCCCACCGGAGCCGGATCCTCTGACATTATCCTCTGACATTATCCCTGACTTTGGGTCACCGACAGGCGGGTCCCATCTATGGTGGGTCCCACATGTCAGCGACCCAAAGTCAGAGGAAGTCAGGGTGCATAATGTCAGAGGATCTCGTTCCCACCCCACCTACTGCCGTATGAGTATGCACCAGTACGAAACATGCAGTGAGTGAAGATTAAAAAAACTGAAAAAGCTAAGATCATCACTGGCACCGGACAATACCCATTGGACACCCCACCGGCACCTCCCAAATTCGTGTCCGGCACCCCCGATCGAGGCCAATTGGGATGCCGGACATGTGTCCGCCCATGTTTTCAACGCAGCCCAAAGCGGCGCACCCCAAAGGTCTACCCCCAAATGGCCCTAATTTTGAGCAATAGATCGAATACCTTCGGGCGGACGAACCGTCGCCGGTTCGCCTACGCGTCGCTTCGGAACACGGCGGTTCTAGTTGTAATAATGATATGCAAATATGTAGTTTCATGCATTAATAAAAGGTGTCAAACTCGTCAGGCAATCAAAGTGTTCAGCCGCGCCGGATTTGAAGTACCAAACCACGGCCATGACATAGTTTCGACCGCGCTGGAGAGCAAGTCTCCAACGCCGGCCATCAAAAAAGGGTCGACCACGCCGAAGAACAAGTCTCCAATGCCGGCAATCAAAAGGGCGCCCCCGACGCAATAGTGCATGCCGATCAGCCGATCATGCGAACGTCATCCTCTTCGTCGCGCTGGCCGAACTGATATGTGTCAGCGTGGACGTAAGTTGCATCACCGACAATGATTCCATCCATCGCCTCGGCGACCAAATCCTACGACACAAAATACACAACAATTTGCATCCGGCCGCCGTTCGCAATAAGTACACACACCAACAATTTCGCAATAAGTGCGTCCAACAAACAATCGGCCGGGAACACAATAAATAGGCGCGAATCAGGAAGATAAATAGCACGCACATGGCCGAGTTGGTCGACCGCGCTGCCGAAGAGGAGGCCGCGGGAACCAGTCGCGTCGACGTTTATGGCTGTCGTCCGCCGCATTGCCGGCGATTCGATGAACACCAACAGAATTAATGCCGAGGCTTGAGCTGCTTTGGCTCATGGCGATCAACATCTCGGCGGTCTCACCAGCCGCCTTGTCCCTCGCCTTGAGTCGCCTCATCTGCCGAAGGTGGGAGGCGGCAGAGCGCAGATCGCCCTGGCTCAGCGGCACTGAATACTCCTGCGGCTCCCGCTTCATCGCCTTCTTCTTCGGCTGCGACGACGCCGGCGGCTTGCGACCCGCCTTGGGTTTGGGTTTCGCGAGGCCGACGGGCTTTGGCGGCATGGTGGCGGAAGGCGAGGAGCTTGCGGCGGTGGCGCAAGGGTTTTTGGAAAATGAAGGGAAGATTGAGAATTTTAGCGTCGGGGCGGCTATGTAGACGAAGGGGAATTGGGTCTCTATGACGGGCGGGCCAGCCCTGTCAGAAGCATGTTCGCCCCCATGTCTAGCATGGAGGGTGCCGCTGGTGGGCAATCTTGCCGTCCGGACCCCCAATTATGTCCACTAATATTGTATCTTCATCATTTCTAAATGTTTGACAGTTTGTGTCTCGTTAAGTCGAAATATTCATTCAGACTCAGCCTTGTGTATCATTAAGTCCATAATTTTCATAGTGTGAGGTCACTCACGTCGACAATGCAACTAATGTTGTGACTCCATTTATGTTAAAATCAACGACTTTGAGTTTCGATCATCCACATGCGTTTTATGAGAGTGTTGGTCTCTTGAAGATCAAATAAATCAATCATTTATGTATACTCAATAATAGAAAAATTGTACGGCGTGCGACTAATGCCGTGACTTCATTAATTTTAAAATTCCACAACTCTAAAACTTTTGCAGATGTTTAGTGATTTTAAAATTTTCATTTGTGTACTCAATCATAAAAACAACGTACCCCTCAATTCACGGTTACCCTATGGTCTGAATTTAGTCAAGATCAAACTTTATAACTTTTGATCAATTCTATAGGAAATCGATATCTAGATTATACAATCGATATAAAATGCATTTTCATATGATACCAATTTTAATATGAATATTGATATTTATTGCTACACCTTTCGTTAGTGCTAGTCAAAATCCATGATCAACGCGATAGATTTATTAGCTGATTGGTCCGGTACGGCTGATCTGTCTGGTATGACTGGATGTTTAAATCTCGCCGGTCGAGATAATTTGTACCCAGTTAGCTGGAATTGATCCATACGGTTTAAACAATTTAAACAACAGGGAAAGGATACGGAAAGGTAACTATCCAACAAATCTGAGTCCAATGAGTATACGTCTTGACATTTCCTGTTTTTTTCCATCTTTCCAGCTATCACATTGTAGCTCCACATGGCTCACAGATATGTCACGTATGTTACGTAATATTTTCACTAAATCTTAACCATAGATTTTATATCTAACTACTAAAATTAATTTAAATGATGTGTCTTAACTTGGTGATTTTACTTAAACATCCGTATATTGCTTTTAGTATATAATAGATAGATGATACACGTATTACCTGAAAAAGAAATTATGCATGTGCTCTCTAGGCGCGTTCTTTCTTTAAATATTATCTACGCGGTAGTGGTTGATATGGTGTGACACGGATTTTTAAGTCCAGCTTGCACTTTTTGTTGTTGCCATTTTTCACTAATAAATTAGGCTGTGGTCTCAGGCCTTGATCTGGGAATGGTTGCTGACTTGCTGTAACTCCTTTCCGTTCCATGGGGTGGGGGAGGGAAGACAGTACCGGCGTGATTTGAGCTGACAATCAAGAGGGGGAAGGTCCGGAGATGGAAGCTGCGGTTGGCAGCGCCGCCGGTAAGATTGCGCCCAAGCTATTGGATTTCTTAGTAAGCAATCACAAGCTGCGGGCGGACCTGGAGCATGACATCAACTACATCAAGAATGAGTTTGTGATGATTTGTGCCGCCATTCGTAAAGATGAAGCCCTGTGCCAGGGGAGCGGCGGCTCTGGCGACGACGAGGTGCAGAGGGCCTGGATCCAAATGGTGCGTGACTTGGCGCACGCCATTGAAGACTGCATCGACCGCTTCACGCACCGCGTGACGCTCAAGACCGATGCGCCGTGGATCTGTAAGAAACTCCACCGGGTGAAGACAGTGCCGGGCCGTAACAAGTTTGCTGCAGCGATCCGCCGCCTCAGGAGGAGATCAGAGGACGTATCCGAGCTGAGAAAAAGGTATAACAGCGAGCTCATGCGCTGCTGCGGTGCCAACCGTGGTGCTGGATCAAGCACCACTAAGCATGGAGCATCCGACGAGGAGACGGACACCTGCGTGGCCGTGGGTATGGAGGAGCCACTGGATGAGGTCGTGGAGCTGATCCAAGGCCACCCCAATAATCTCAAGGTGATTTTTCTTGTCGGCTTCGGTGGGATCGGGAAGACTCACCTGGCTAGGCATGTTTACACCAGTCCCGCTGTTCTTGGCCAATACCGAGCACGGGCTTGGGTTCGTGCTGGGAAAAAAAGCGCAGGGGTGGTCCTCCAGGAGATACTTCGGAAGATTACTGGTGGTGGTGGAAGTGAAGAAGATTTCGAAAATATGGGTTTTGAAAAAATCCGCAAAAGTCTCAGTGACTGCCTTGGGAATCAGAGGTATAGCACATTTTTCACAATCTTGGATCATATTTCCACTGGTTTTTTCTTGATTGTAACTTCCTACTCCTAAAACATAATCCTTTACCACTCCACACTACAGTACCAGCGATATAGCTAGTAAAATGCATCTCTTATTTGACACAATTTTATTCTTTCATTGAGCACACATCCTGATTGTGCAAGCTCATGTATATGTGCTACTGAAGACCAAGAATTCGGTTTTCCTTGTTATATGTGCTGCTGAGACTTGCTTCATCTAAAGAGACAATTTTTCTCACCCTATTTTTTAATCATGTATAGTTTCTTCATCGTAATCGACGACATGAGGGATAAATTTTGGCACCAGATAAAAGATGCCTTCCCAGATGTTCCAGGACTGAGCAGCAGAATTATTGTGACCACATCCATCAGGTCTGTGCCGAATGCCTGCAGCTCTGCTCATGGTCATGCATACATGATGAGAACTCTTGCCAAGGAACATTCAAGACAACTGTTCTTCAGAGAAGCTTCCTTGGTAGATCTACCACCCAGTGATCAATCGCAGCTCCCTACTTCAGAAGCACTGACCAAGTGTGATGGTCTACCCCTTGCTCTTGTTACCACTGCCCAGTTCTTGCAAAGTGGAGGAGATGCGGATTGGGATGGTCTATGTGAAAATCTTGGCAAACATCTGGAGACCGAAGATACCTTAGCAAGAATGAAGCGTGTGCTCGTCGATAGCTACACCAGCCTTGGTAGCCAACAAGTCAAGACATGCTTGCTATATATGGGTATTTACCCAAGTGGATGTCCAGTCAGGAAAGGAAGCCTGATAAGGAGATGGTTAGCGGAAGGTTTAATCCAAGGAGAACTTAACCAGAGTTCTATTAAGGTCGCTATCAGCAATTTCAATGAGCTGGTCAACCGGAGTATCCTTCAGCCTAATGATGCAAGCAGCAACAAGAACAGCTCAGAGGTGAAGACATGCCAAACTCACGGCATTATGATCGAGTTCATCCTGCACAAGTCCATATGTGAGAACTTCGTTACCTTGTTACGAGATGAGGCTCCCCTACACAGTAACATCCGTTGGCTTTCTCTGCATCATAGAAGCGCTGAAAGGGCCAAAATGGATCCAAAGGATCTGCCTATTGTCCGGTCTCTGACAGTCTTTGGTAACGCACACAATTCAATGCTGGATTTTTCCAAATATGAACTGCTGCGAGTTTTGGACCTAGAAGAATGCGGTAACCACTTGGAGGAAAAGCATCTTAAGAAGATATGCAACCTGGTTCTGCTCAGGTACTTAAGCCTAGGGGCCTCTGTTACTATTACAGTGCTTCCCAAAGAGATCAAGAAGCTTCAACTTTTGGAGACACTCGATATAAGAAGAACCAATATAGAGATCCTGCCCACACAAGTCCTGAAGCTGCCATGCCTGATTCATCTGTTTGGAAGGTTCAAGCTCCAGCACAATGTAGGAGGCCGGACAATGCGTAAGCTACAGAATTTTCTGTCAAAGAAAAGCAAATTGGAAACGGTAGCAGGATTTGTCGTGGACGACAAGAGCCAAGGATTTGCAAAGCTCGTGGAGCATATGAAGCACTTAACAAAGATGAAAATATGGTGCAATTCCACTGCCGATGCCAGCAGCAACTCAATTCATATCTCAGAGGCCATCGAGGGGTTCATCGCGGTAGGCACTGATTCAAACTCTTCACGGTCACTCTCACTGAACTTCAATGACGAATGGTCTCATGATATGCTCATGAACTTGTCCCTCAAAGTAGAAAAGGATTCCTCATACTTCCTTAGCTCACTGAAGCTGCAATGGGGCAAGATATGCAGCCTGCCCCCGTTTGTTACCATGCTGGGTGGTCTCACTAAGTTGTGCCTTTCGTTCCCTCATCTTCAGCTGAGCAGGGACATTCTTGCTGCCCTGAGCAGCATGCTCCACTTGGAGTACCTAAAGCTGATTGGAACTCAATTGGACAAGCTAGTAATCATACATGGGGGTTTCAAAAGCCTGCGATACTTATGCATCGTGGTAGAAGTCATGGCTGAACTTGATATCCAAGATGAAGCTCTTCCGGTCATCGAGTCGCTCAGGCTGCTATGCAAAGATCAAAATGGTTTTTGCAGTACAATGATCCGGTCCCTGCTTTCTCTTAAGGAGGTTGCTCTTCATGATGGAGTTAATGAAAAAACAAAACATGAGTGGAAAGAAGCAGCAAAGAACCACCCCAGGTGTCCCAAGCTCTTGTTTGTAGAGACGAAACTGATGGGAAGTCAGCCTGGTGTGAAAATTATCCCTGCGGCAACTGCTACTGATACGAAGGCAGAAGAGGTTGATGTGGAAAGTGAGCCTGCTGCGGATATTGGCCTTGCGGGACCTAGTGATATAGCAGCCGAAGATGTAGCTGTGGAAAGAGAGCCAGCTGTGGAAATTGGCCATATGGTACCACCTACTGATATGACGGCCGAAGAGGTTGCTGTGGAAAGTGAGCTTGATGTGAACATTAGCCCTATGGTGTTAGCTACCGGTACAATAACCAAAGAGGTTGATGTGAAAAGTGAACCTGTTGTGAAAATTAACCCGGCACCTTCACCTACTACTTTGATGTTATCAGTGACAACACCGCCCCATGCCATTTCTAGTGGGGAATCTGGTAACTGCGTGATGTGCATCTTATTTTGCATCATTCCTAGTATTTTGGTTAATTATAAGTATTGAGTTATATATATTCCCTCTTCAAGCATCACATGTGATATTTTGTATTGTGTAGTACAAAATAATGGTGATGGTCAACATGATTGTAATGACGATGACGATGATGATGGTGGCAAGAAAGAAGATGTGGATAACATCAAGGACCCAAAGGATTTTGCTGAGGAAAATGGTTTACGGGGTCGGATATATCAGATGAACAAGGGAAGTTCTAAAGAGGTGCTAGAAGGACCAAAAGGTTTACGTGGTCGGAAAATGAAAGATGACACCCAGGTAATTTAGACACTTCGCTCTTCCAGTGCATCTCTTAGTAATGTAGCTAGTAGAACAGCGGTGAAGTTATGAAGTAATATTGGTAAGTACATATGTCCAAGTGATTTGATATATGGAAGCTAGCTGCTATATGTAGTATTTTTATAGCTGAGTTAATTGCGCCGGAGGTCACACATCTCGTCACGTACGTGCACATTGGTCACACATCTGGAAAACGGGATTTTTTGGTCACACATCTCGACTTTGCGTGCACATTGGTCACAAACGGGAAGTGTCATCCCGTTTTGGATGGTAAATTTTCAGAAAACCCCCTGGAGAAATATTAATTTTACAAAATGGTCCTCCTAATTTTACAAAATGGTCCTCCTAATTTTACAAAATGGTCCTTCTAATTTTACAAAATGGTCCTCCTATTTTTTTAAATTTTACAAAATGGTCCTCCTAATATTACTCAGGGGGTTTTCTGAAAATTTACCATCCAAAACGGGATGACACTTCCCGTTTGTGACCAATGTGCACGCAAAGTCGAGATGTGTGACTAAAAAATCCCGTTTTCCAGATGTGTGACCAATGTGCACGTACGTGACGAGATGTGTGACCTCCAGCGCAATTAACTCTTTTATAGCTAGCAGGGAGAAATCTGACCTTGCCTCTGAGTGAGGAATCAAAGCTGGGATGTTTTGATTCTAAGGGTAGATGATCTGCTCTCAGATGAGGATGGGGTTCAAATAAGTGAGGATGTAGATAGTTGTGTGAGAGGTTTAGCCTCTTTAACTACACCTAATTATGTTTCCCCTGGCAGGGGTAGAAGAGCTCAATTTGTATGGAACGTTTATTCGAAGGTAACATGAATGATAAGTGGCTGATTAATAAATTAGGAGCTTTTTGTGTACATTCGTTTTACATTGCTCTGAAGCTAAAAGTCTAGATGGCCCTTTAAGAAAAACATGGTCTGTCAAATCCTAGAATCAAGGTTTTATCTTGCCTGTGGGGATAGTATTTTAACTGAAATGCTATTATAAAAGGGGTTGGGATGGTAAAACCAAATGTATGTTTTTTAGTGCTACAAAAATTATGGATCACTTATTCTTTTCCTTCCTTGTTTCTAGATATTCGTTTCAATGCACACTGAATATTCAGGCCGTTCCTGTTCCTTTCACTGAATCTTTTTAAATATTGGATGGTTGTTGGAGAAAGCTAGGACCATTGATTTTTCCCTCTGATCCTACTATTGTGGTTTTTCCTTTGTCACATTGGTTATTTCCTGGACTGGTTTGTAGAAACGAGGCCTACCAAACAAACAGTGTCTGGGTGCTAGGATGCGGTCACTACTGTCATTTCGGGTCTTTCGCCTACGAAATCAATAGAAGCGGTTGGTGCCTCAGCTGGGTTAATCTTGCCCGGGAAAGGACTGAGATTTGCTTTGAGTACCAGGTTGGTGTTTCGACACCTGAATGTACCAGACTTCTACAACTATGGACTCATCTTCTGAAGATCGATGAAGTGCTTCCATTAATCATCTGCTGAATACTTACTTTCATGAGCGCGGATTTCCATGAATATGTTGTTGGTAAACATTTGGTCCCATTCGACTTGGGCGTCTATTTCTCACAACTTTATCGACGTCCTTCATACAGTTTACAAGATCAGCTTCCATTTTAATAATTTGATAGCTCATGCTAGTGTACGACCATCAGCATTGTAAGTTACACATGCCTATTATCCTTATTTTGTTTTCTGGTTCTTGTGTATTCAACCATTGATTCCATGAATGTAATCAAGAACACACCCTTTTCTTTAGAATCCTTTTTTATTGTGTTTCTTCTACACCGTCGGTGATAATTTCCTTCTTTTCTGGAACCTATGCATCTCCAAGGTTTCATGAAGGATTGTTTGGCAAATGATCACACTTTGTTGTGATAATTTTGATGCAGAGGCGGAAGGATCATTCTCCATATCGATTTATTTTTAATCAGATTTTGCTCCCGGCGCTTCGATTTGGTATACAATGAGGACTATACGTTGGAATTTGAGTTGGGGGCCTTCTTCCCCTGTTTGCTCATGAGATCCCAGGATCATGAAGAAAACATAAGCTACAGAATATTCACTGGAAAGCAATTATCCCCCAAATTCCTCAAATTTGCTTCGCTGACGACTGACGGAGATGCTGCCAGCCCCTCACGAAAGCTAATGGCGGACCCTCGCGCCCGCCCAACATCCCCAATCAAAAGGAGCACAAACCCAATCTACGCACAGAGCACGTACCAATCAAGCTGCCAGGGCTCGATCTTGGAGTCGTTGGAGATAAAGACGACGGCGGCGACTCCCCGGCAGCGGGGAGGCTCCAGCGCACGTCACCGCCGGCAGATGAATCATTCGTCCCCTGGCACATTTTTTTGGTGAGATTTTTTTTTCGTAGATCAGTTTTCTTGGTGAGTTTGAGTCTGAAGAATCTGATAGCAACCCAAGGAAGGGATTATGTATGCCGGATCAAGTATGACCTGTTAGCACCAACCGGAGTTAGCTGTACGAAGCAGGGAAAACAGAGCACACGGTAGCAGTACATTGCACTCGTGACTCGTGCCTTTGGGAGTCGAGTCTTCACTGTTTTCAGTATATTCAGAGCAGTACATTGCCCACTATCAGTTGGTAGCACTGTTACCTGTGATTATACAAATGCATCAAACAAGTCCAGTATCTTGGTTGCATTAGTGAAAAATTCCCTCAAATGTCTGCCTCTTTTCACCCCCATGCCCCGGCAGCTGGTAGGTAGGCTGGTCTCGTTTTTCTTTTCTGCACTTTTCTACACTGTGCCCCGCTGCACACAATGTGGTTTCTTCGTCTATGGACACAACTATTTTTAGCACATGAAAACAAGAAAACAAACAATCCAAAATTGGTGTGCTTCGCTTTTAGGATCCTATAATATTTCTTGCTTTGAAAATGTATCAGAACTGGGCTAGGCCCACGATAGTTCGTGGTGATGTATTGTAATTTTCAATGGCCTAAAAAGAATTCAGACCGGAAAGAAACGGCCCAGAAAATACCATACAAGAAAGAAGATCCGCTATCAAAATGCCTAGGCCACAAATCTTCATTCAATACATCACCATGTGCTGGCCCAAGTACCATACAAGAAAGAAAATCCTCTGTGAAGTTTTGATTATCATCTTCACTAATTTTCTCCTCACGAGTCCACAAATCAGGAGATATGGCCTAAAAAACTCTTTATAGTATTCGGTATCATGTTTTAAAAAATCCCCATTTTGTAAGGATTGAATAGTACCTTTTCTTTTACGACCATTTGCAACACTATCAAAATGGGATGTATTCAAGTCCCCCCTCCAAAAGTCACTTGCCATGTGCTCTTCGATACATGTTATAATTCGATATTAGTTTGAGTTCTCAAATGTTGCTCTTCCGGCGATGAAATAACTTACACAGAAGGTTTTTCCAAAACTCTAAACTCGATGAGTGACCACCCGGTGTCTGATCAAGTCTTCTTCCATTACATACCCCGCATCACCGGCTCTGCTGGCCTCCCCTGCTTTTGCCCACTACGAGCAACAATGGCCGTCCTACCAGTCCTCCTGTACTTCCTCTGGCTAAACAGGTAATGGGCTGGGGGGGGGGGGGGGGGGGGGGGGGGACGCCCCCCCTCCTGAACTAGCTGTAACTCCGCCAATGCCAACTTACCCCCTACCCACCGAAGCTGTGCCCTAACCCCGCCTTGTGCATGGTTGTGGAAGAGCAGCCGCCGCACCCTCCATGGAGACTACCTCCAGCTCGAGCTCGGGCTCCGAGTAGCCGCGTTCCTTCTCTGGTTGTTGTGTCTACGACGCGGGCATTAGTTTGCGCTTTTAGTTTCATGCAAAAAGGATGTTCAATCCAGTTCCAGTGTCAGAAAAAAACAAGCAAACCAACATATTGGTTCGGTTCAAACAAGAGATGTTGTCAGGGTAGCCAGTTGTATCGAAAGGAAGAGGAGAGAGATTGCTTTCTTTACAAAGAAAATATGCATGCATGTACCAGGTTGGGCCCCATAGCTACAGTTTGGTTCGATTAATACAGACACTGTGGGGAAGGATATATGAGGACAAGGACGGACCGGACAATGTCAAACTCTAATTTGAACTTGAAATGGAACGAAACAGACATGTTCGTGGTATCTGGCACTAAAAGAAACATCGAACAGTAGAAAATATCTCAATAAAAACAAAAATTACAACGGGATCTTTGAGATGCCCTTCAACTTCAACCTGGCGCTGGCGCTGCCGCTTCTCCCAGAACCGGCTTGACGTTTTTGGTTGGGGACGGAAAGGCACCGAACGGGTCAAGAACACCACATCCGTCTCAGAGACGGAGAAGAAGAATGAATCGCCGATAAAGCTCCATAACGATCTAAAGACCGCCACCGCCAAAAAAAAATCTCGATACACAGGCTTCTCAACATCGCCTCCATGGAGCATTGCCCACTGTTTGCCCTGGACATGAACTCTATTTGAGCCCCGTTGGAGATGCGCTTGACACCTTCTAAATCCAATCACCTTCTCCGATGAAAGAAGAACTTGTTTCGCTTGTAGTGTGTTTCGCTTATATGCTGATTATTAGGTGTTCAGTGCTTTATTTATAAAGCAGGGTGGAGGATAAAAGAAGAACCTGAACTCAAGTTATTGGAAAGAAATAAAGCCACGTGAATCGAAGACCACGTCTCTACCACCTTCTACAGCCAATCACCTGCTCCGATCCAAGTGTGGCCCACCTGCCAGTGTCTGCTTATCACTACGCGACCATCCACGTCAGTCAACTGCCCCGTCCGAAATCCCCTGGCCCACAGGTCAGTGACTGACTCACCCAAACGGATATCCATCCAGATCCCCGACCCGGCCCACCTCTGCCATCGTCTTCCCCGATCTCCCAGATCCGCCACCACCAGACCAAACCACACGAGCTCCACTTCCCCTAAACCCCGCGCGCGGATGAAACCCTAGTGACCCCATCCGGCCAGATCCCCCGCCCCGCCATGGCCGCCGCCGCCGCGTCCGCGATGCTGGACTCCCTCCCGGCGCCGCTGCTGCGGTCGCTGCGGCTCAAGACGAAGCAGCAGGAGCTCCTCCTCCGCGTCTCCGCGCTGGCGCTCATCTACGTGCTCGCCTTCGCCGTGCGCCTCTTCTCCGTGCTCCGCTACGAGTCCATGATCCACGAGTTCGACCCCTACTTCAACTACCGCACCACGCTCTACCTCACCCAGCACGGCTACGCCGAGTTCTGGAACTGGTTCGACTCCGAGAGCTGGTACCCGCTCGGCCGCGTCGTCGGGGGCACGCTCTTCCCGGGCCTCATGGTCACCGCGGCGCTCCTCCACCGCCTCCTCCACGCGCTCTCCCTCGCCGTCCACATCCGCGAGGTCTGCGTCCTCACCGCCCCCTTCTTCGCCGCCAACACCACGCTCGTCGCCTACGCGTTCGGCCGCGAGATCTGGGACTCCGGGGCGGGGCTCGTCGCGGCCGCGCTCATCGCCGTCTGCCCTGGGTACATCTCCCGCTCCGTCGCCGGCTCCTACGACAACGAGGGCGTCGCCATCTTCGCGCTGCTGCTCACCTTCTACCTCTTCGTCCGCGCCGTCAACACGGGATCTCTCGCCTGGTCGCTCGCCGCAGCCTTCGGCTACTTCTACATGGTTTCCGCCTGGGGAGGCTACGTCTTCATCATCAACCTCCTCCCGCTCTACGTGCTCGTCCTGCTCGTCACCGGGAGGTACTCGCAGAGGCTCTATGTCGCCTACAACTGCACCTATGTGCTGGGGATGCTGCTCGGGATGCAGATCCGCTTCGTTGGCTTCCAGCATGTTCAGTCCGGAGAGCACATGGCCGCCATGGGAGTATTCTTCCTGCTGCAGGTACATACTCTCACAAACATTTACATGAAGTGCATTGCACAGGTTTCTGAATAGAGACGAGAATAAATAATTAGATAGATGGCGTAAAAAGAAATGGTTCAGTTTGTAGCTTCCTTGGTTTGGAAAACTCATTTGGTCACTCTGATTCCACAATTCGAGAGCAGAAAAAACTAGTATCTCGTTAGAATGGTGATCTATCATGGCAGGCACACAAACTATTGGAATATCTAGATGGCTTTATAGTAGAACATTAAAGCTTTATTACTTGATCAAATTAAATGGTTTCCTTGCTAATTAGGGTGTTTATGTTATTGATGGCATCCATTAGACTTAGTGGATCGAGAAATGGAAATTGATTTCAGATCCAGGTTAACGGAGTACAGGCATTATGAGATGATACTGCCATTTTATTCATCTTTAGGTAGATCACGTTTCTAGTTAAATCTGCTCATTTACCAGGCTTGACATCCATTTAATATCTAGCTATGAAAACCAACCGGCAATACTCTTGATTCTCAAATATGTAGTTTAGACAGTCAACTTACTGAAATCGTAAGTGTTATCAGTTTAATTCTTATCTTTTCACTGAATTACCTGAATGCACCCCTCCCTTCCGTCTCAAGAAAAAAAAAAGATCATTGCTTATTTTTTGTGAAACTTAGCGGGTGTGGATCTAATGTTGTAGTGTTATACTATTGGTTGTATGATCTCCTTCTCAATGTTGATTTACTTAGTGAAGTTCTTCATGTATGGCATAAGCCGAATAACATGAAGAACACCTGACTTGAAAAGGAATGATTCAGATGAAATGGTCATGTTAATTGCTTAGGCAGTTTGTATCGATAGTCTACATTGGCTTGGAACATGGTTTTTAAGGCGTCCGCCTAGGCGTCTAAAGCGTCCGCCTAGGCGTCAAGGCGCCCCTCCTCCGTCTTAGAAAAACGACCGCCTTAAGCGCCTAGGCGCCAAGGCGCCCCTCCTTCGCCTTAGGACGCCTTAAAATCCATGGCTTGGAAAATGCATTTCATCACTGTTATTTCACAAGTAGAGAATAGAAAAACAATCTCGTTTGAATGCCAACTTGTCTTGGCAGATATGTAAGTATTGGAATAACTAGATGGCTAAATTAGTACAAGATTAGAGCTTGACTTGATTGCATTGAATGGAATCCTGGCTAATTAGGTTGTTTATGTTGTTGATGGCATCCACTAGGCTCCAATTGGTTGAAAAGTGAAAATTGCTTTCAGATTCAGATTATGGAAGTACTGGAATTGTGAGATACTACTGCCAATGTTTTCATCTTTAGGTGGATCATGTTTCTGGCTATACCTGCTCATTTACCATGCTTAACTTCCATTTTATATTTGGCTATGAGAAGTATCTGGTAATACTCTCATAAGTGTTATGATGTTTACTGCTTATCTTTTTCACGAAACACCTGAAGGCCTCCCCTCCTGCTCGTCTCAAGAAAATGTAAAATGCTTATTTTCTGGAACATAGCGGGTGTAGATCTAATGTTGTAACTTTTGGTATTATGATTTCCTGGCCAGTGTTGATCTATTTAGTTGAAGTTAGTCCTCTACTCTCTTTAGATATATGGCATTGAAACGAAAAGTTAACCTAAACCCTCTTGTTCTTCTCAGGTTTTCTTCTTCTTGGATTGGGTGAAATACATGCTGGATGATGTCAAACTATTCAAGTCATTCCTCAGAATTACCTTGACATGTGTGATAAGTGTTGGCACCCTTGCTCTTGGGATTGGTACTGCATCAGGTTACATATCCCCTTGGACAGGACGGTTTTATTCTCTGCTTGATCCGACCTACGCAAAAGACCACATACCGATCATCGCATCTGTTTCCGAGCATCAGCCAACAGCCTGGTCTTCCTTTATGTTTGATTTCCACATCCTTCTTTTCCTGTTCCCAGCGGGCCTCTATTTCTGCTTCAAACGCCTGTCAGATGCCACAATATTTATAGTTATGTATGGCCTCACAAGTATGTACTTTGCTGGTGTGATGGTTAGATTAATTCTTGTTGCAGCACCAGCTGTTTGCCTTATTAGTGCAATTGCTGTGTCCGCTACAATTAAAAATTTGACAACATTGATCCGGACTAAAAGCAAAAGTCCACAGACTACTGGAAAAGCAACAGGCTCAAAGGCAGCTGCAAAGGTATTTTCTTCATTTATACTTGCTGCTATATAATTTACTTCCGTATGTAGTGGAAATATAAATAAGTAACTTTGATAAATGTTCCAAAGAAAATGTCTCTCTGTCTGAGAATCAAGTAGTACTTGGAAGTTTCTCCTCATATATTTACATCCTTTATATGAGAGATGTAGAAAACTATATTTCATTGTTTAACATAAGAATAAAACAGTTAGATCTAAAAGTTATTTGACAACTCTTGGGTCTAATACAACCGTGGGACTGTACAGTTTCCGGACTAACTGACACAAGAGTGATAATAACAAAAAAAAAATCATGGTATAAACCTTGGCTCTCTTTGGCAAAAGATTTGCTTTTGTTACAACATGCCAATTTCCAACTTCTAACTTGAATCACACATGAATTTTGAAAATTTTAGGCTATTTCTGCCAACTGCTTTACATTTTACTTGTCACTTCACTCTGCAGTTGACTGATTTGGGTTCTTGTGTAAACAGGGGGCAGTTGATCAACCTTTGCCTTTCCAACATAATGCAGCTATAGCCTTACTTTTGGGCGCTTTCTACCTGCTCAGTAGATATGCCATACATTGCACTTGGGTGACATCAGAGGCTTACTCTTCTCCTTCTATTGTTCTCTCCGCAAGGGGTCACAATGGTGGTAGGGTAATATTTGATGATTACCGCGAGGCATACTATTGGCTTCGTCAGAATACTCCAACTGATGCCAAGATTATGTCGTGGTGGGACTATGGATACCAAATTACAGCCATGGGTAACAGAACTGTTATTGTTGATAATAACACGTGGAATAATACACACATAGCTACTGTTGGACGGGCAATGTCATCTTACGAAGATGAGGCATATGAGATAATGCAGTCATTGGATGTGAATTATGTGGTTGTCGTATTTGGAGGTGTTACTGGGTACTCCTCTGATGACATCAATAAGTAAGTTAATCAACTTAATCATGAGTGCGTAGTATGTTATGCCTTTATGCCTCTGATTGGATGTGGGAGGGAGACAATTTTTTTTTGAATAACACATCAGATCCTCTTACTTAGCTCATCATTTCCAGGTTCTTATGGATGGTGCGTATTGGTGGAGGAGTATTCCCTGTAATCAAAGAGCCTGATTACCTTGTTAACGGGGAATATCGTGTTGATAAGGGAGCATCACCAAAAATGTTGAATTGTCTAATGTAAGTATTGTTTACAAGCGAAGTGCTGCTTTCTTTCATTTGTTCGTATGTAAGAAATAACTTACCAGACTAAAATATGTGATCAGGGTTGATACCTTTTCAAACGTGAATAGAAATAAATTTTATTTGTTATGTAGAAAATCTGCCGATACTTTTCTTGTGTTGTGTCATGTGTGATGCCTTGTGGGACTGGCAGTATCCATGTCACGTCAAGATTTAGGGCCAGCAGCAGCCAAGGCGTAGCCTCTTATCTCTTAGTTCCCTTATCAAGTTAATGTTTGGACGAGAGACGGAGAGAGTTTCAAAGTATCAAGAGCTAGGAAAGGTTTGATCTGAAAAAATCAAGCTTATATATATCTGTGCAAGACCAGAGGGCATACAAAATAATTAATCAAGAAACCATTTGTTTACCTCCATCAAACACTACCTGCCCTACCATCGCACCACGGTGCAACCTCCTTCTCACGACTCATTCTTTGGAGCATAGGTCGTGATAGTTGTGGTAGGTCGTTAAATAGGCGTGGTACTTCACCTTGGCAGTTCCAAATTATATTCCATGCAAGATAGATGCTTTTTAAAGATGCGTTTCAAGAATAGATTTTCAGTTGCCTTTTTTTATAGTATTAAACCAGTGAAAAATTTCCGGACATTTGTCTTGTCCACTCTAAATGTGTGCTAGTGTCATCCTTCTATCAGCTATGCCTACCTATTTTCTGTTTTTATGCACTTCATCTCCATATTTCTTTGGGCAGGTACAAGCTCTGTTATTATCGATTTGGAGAGCTGACCACGGAATATGGAAAACCTCCAGGGTATAGTACATTTTCACCACTGCTATTGTTCTTTTGTGTGCAAATTTCAAGTTCAAGATTAATCGGTCCCAAATGGAGATGTCTCTACTTGATATGTTTTCTATCAAACTTTGCAGTCTATTGCTCTTTAGGTTATTGGTGGTTTTCTAGATAAGCAGTGTATACGCTCACTTCAGCATGCGTGATCATATCTCTTACGGGCTACTTTTCCACACAAATAAAAACACCTTAAGGCAGACGTTTTTCCCCATAACATCTGTAGACAGCATCTCTAAGACGAGATAACACTTTTAGGCACACATATTGTTTTCCCCTAGCAGGTGATTGATAAAACAAACCTTTTTTGCCTTTGCTATTCTCAACTCAGATATGATCGAGTGCGAGGAGTGGAGATAGGCAATAAAGACGTGAAGCTGGAGTACTTGGAAGAAGCATACACAACATCAAACTGGATAGTGCGCATATACAAGGTCAAACCTCCAAAGAACAGATCGTGAGGTTCCCAGAGATCGGAGCCAGACAAAGATAAGACTCCACGGCGGCACGATCAGGATGACGGGTTCAAAATGAGTCAAAACTTGTAAAACCTCGGGGAGGATGAAATTAGAACCTAATAGTCTGGTAGAAGGTTACTCAAACCTTTGTGAGTGTGGAATCTATTCTGCCTGTCCCTGGAGAAAACCAGCCAGACCTATGTTACCTTGGACAGCTGAGAAGGTTTAAGGAGATGGAACAACTGTTTTGACAACGCGAACTTTTGCTTTGGCTGAGACTGACAGACATTAGCCTGTAGTATCGTTTTGAAGTTGAGAACATGCAATCTTGATAGCTGCTGTTACTTTTTCTGGATTGATCATGTTAAGAGAGAGTTTTAGATGTTTTTGTAAACTTTTGGATGGTAACTTCAGAATTGTGTTGATTTATTAGCGATGGATACAACAGATAGTATTTTTCTTTCCTCGATAGAGAATCATCATGGCTACAATTGCTTATTGACTTCTGAGCGAGTGTGATTGTTCTTGGTGGGCCTTGGGCTTGGAACTATTGGGGTCCTATAGGCTTAGCCGGAGAGGATGCTTATTTGCCCACGATCACCTTGGATGACAGACACCTGGCTCTGTTTTGCCATGAATGACGCCTGATTGATTGTACTATAAATACTTTTATATACGGATCTTTTATGACATGTTCACCGCCCAACGGACAGGCTGGCCTTCTAATTGTTGGCGGCTCCAGGGTTCAACAAAATTTTCCCTTTTTTTTGCGAAGGATCAGACAACATTAAACTTCCAAACTTACAAAAAGACCCAGAAAGAAAAATAAATTACAAAGAAGTCCTTCTTCTTCTAGATCCCGACGCAGGCGACGCATAGGAGCCGTCGGTGACGCGCCGCTGCCGCTGCTCCGCTTCACGCCTTGGATAGGGGCCAGCTCCGAGGCAGACGGGAAGTCGCCAATCGCCGGGCCCGAAGACCCTACTCGCCGGAGCGCCGTCTTCGTCGCGGAAGGTATAACGCCGTCTTCAACCAGATCTTCAAGCTTCGGATCCACCGCTAGCGTGGATCCGGCCGGAGCCCGACGAGGCGAACAGATCCGTAGATCTGCGGCCTCGAGGAAGTCAGCGGCGGCGCGACGAGGCTCCGAGGAGCACAACCGCGAGAGGGAACGCCAGCAGACACCAAAACCTCCACCGACGCCTCCTTCACCTCCATGGCGCCGCCGGCCGAGGACCTACCTAGCCCTACACTATGTACAGGCCGGGATCTACGGCTTCCCCAACCTCCCGCCGCCGAGGCGGCCGACGGAGACGGAGGAACCCGCAGATCACCGGCGAGCGAGGTGGGCAGGCGAGTTTCCCGTTTGATAGTCTCTACTATATAATATGCTTGAGGTGATGGTTGGTGCGTTTTTTTCTTCCGATTTTACCCCTGTGAGTTGCCAACGCCCCGGTTCGGTCCACATGGAAAAGAAAGAAGAAATCCCCAATCAGCGTCGTGAAGAGGCGCACGTCGGCGAGCGTCACGCTGCCGCACAGGTACCGGGACTTGGACAGGCGGTCCTCGAGCATGGAAAAAAAGTCTATATAATCCCCACAACTTTCAGGTTTCGGACGCTAAGCCCCCTCAACTTAAAACTGACGCACTTAACCCCTCAACTATGCAAAACCGGGCAATTGACACCCTGAGCGGTTTTAAATAGCTGTTTTGGGGACGTGGCATGTCTCTAATACCAGTCAACTCCTTCTTTCCCCCTTCCCATCGTTCTTGTCCCACGGGATTCGAGTGGAGCTACGGAAGACCACCGCACCGACGCTATGAACGCCCCCGTGCCCAGAGCCACACAAGGTGTTGGCCAACAGGAGCAAAGACAGAGCAAGGACCTCTGTGGTGTGCTTCTTCAACACGAACGGTCGGCCGAGCCCACGGCCAGCTGTGGGCCGCTGCCGGGGCAGCACCACACCGGCAGCCCGCGCCGTTGCCGTTCGGTCGTCGGATGCACGAGCTGGTGTCCTTCTACATCACGCTGCGGCCGCCCACCAGATACGGCAACGACAACAGCTAGCTGGAGAGTTCCGCGGCCTTGCGGAGAAGCTGGACGCTCGTAGGCGACGACATGGACGCTTGAACTGGCGACCGGAGTACGGCGACATGCTCCATGACGCGAGGCACTTCTGGGCTACGACGGCAGCTTCCTGGGGTCGCGGGCGTGCTCCAGGAACAACCGGGGAAGGCCGATGAGACGTCGTTTAAGATATCAATGCCGCGGCGGCCGGAGCTACAGTTCGGGAAGACGACCACCACGCCAGCGATTAGAGAAGAACTGGCTCAATTCCTTCACTAGGTAGTATCAGAACGACTATACCAAGCTAGTGGACATGAAGGATGATCTCGGAGAGGCCCATACCGACAAGGAGGAGCACGATGCCGACGGGGCGCGCTCTGGAACGCCGGTCGCGTTCTCCGCCGACGCGTCCGACACGGCTCAACGACGTGGGGCACGACTTCATGGAGGATGTGCCTCATAGGCGCGCCAGGAACGCGTCGTGGATATACTTTGGGAGTGGACAACCTCGGTTCTTCAAAAAAGGGCAGAGCTCGTTTCCGTGGATGTGACCGCACCGCGGCGACAGCCTAGCGGCACTCTGGCCGTACGACCTCGGCGGCGCCCTGGCGTCTGCAGCTAGTCAAGCACGCGTGGAGGAGCAGGATACGGCAGCCGGCCGGGCCGCAGGGCGGCGAGGACGCGTCCGAGGAGGATGGCCTCCGTGGCCGACGTGCCCGTGGACGAGGAGATCGTCACCGGCAACGCTCCCCAACTCGCCCTCGGTGGTCGGCGTGACCTCGGCGGCGCGCTGCCTAGGAAGACGGGCACGATCGTGGATGGAAACGCGGAGGAGCACAGGCGGCGGCCAGAGCTGTGGAGAAACGCGTGTGGACGTGCGGGAAGACAACGCGAAGGGAAAAGGTGAGTTTACTGGTATTGAAAACACGCCACGTCAGCAAAACAGTTAGTCAAAACCGCTCAGGGGGTCAATTGCCTGGTTTTGCATAGTTGAGGGGGTTATGTGTGCCACTTTAAAGTTGAGGGGGTTTAGCATCCGAAACCTGAAAGTTGTGGGGGTTATATAGACTTTTTTCTCGAGCATGTCCAGCACGGCGAAGAGCTCGCCGGCTGCCGTGTCGTAGGCCGCCTGGCTCTGCGCGAACACGAGGCGGTAGACGCCGCTCCGGGCATCTCCGGGCGCAGCTCCGGCGGCCAGAGGTGCAGAGGAACTTGGCGATCTCGATGCTCTCGTTGCAGACGACCTCGCGGCGGTCAGCGTCCCAGAGCATGGGCACGGAGGCCCGGCCCTCGAACCCGCCGCGCCGGGCGGCGTACACGTCCCGGAGCCTGCGCTTGCCGAAGAGCGCGTCGGGGCAGGCCGGCGTGAAGGACCAGCCGTGAAGGGGGAGAGCTGGCGCATGAGGAGCCGCCACGCCGCGGTCCAGCCGTGGCGGACGGCGAGGACGAGCTGCGACGGCGGCAGCGCGCGGCTCCACAGCACGCGAGACAGCGCGGTGAGGGGGTCCTACTGCAAGGCCGCGATGCGGTTGATGACGGCTGCGGTGGTGACCTTGTGAGAAGGGAGGAAGCGTCGGTCGCCGAAGCTGGAGGGGGAGCGGCGGCGGTAGCCGGAGACGGCGAGCTCTGTGTTTTTTTCGGGCAGAGGTTATTCTATTCTCCTTCCTCGCCCAGCGCCCGACGATCCAGCCCCTCCGGGCGCTCCCGTCATCACCGCGCCCTGGCGCCAGCCCCTCCCTCGGCTCCGGCGCTGACCCCTCCAAGATAAGAGACGGGCTCCTACGCCGCTGCGGCCGGCGGATGCGGCCTGCCCCGTTGCTCTCGCTTTGCAGATTTGCTTTCTTGAAAAAATTCTATGGATTTTAATCGATCTATTGGGAAGAATTTCTCGATGGAGCCGCCGCTGTTTTCGTCCGTGGCGCGCCGGCCAGGTCGTGTTCTTCAGGGCGCTGCCGTTTTCTCCCTGCCCCCGGCCAGGTCGCGTTCTCTCCTCTCTCTGTTTCTTTCTTTGCGGGCAGGGGCACTGGGCAGTCGACTACATTGTTAACCGGAAGTGCAGTTGTTCAGCCACGATTGTTGCCAAATTTCCATCCTGCTCCTCTGCTCGTGAACAACCGCCGCTATTGCTGCTGCTTTTGTTTATGTCCGGATGAAGCGACCATGCACTATGTGTGTCCAAAGCGAACCGTAGGGGCCAATGATTCGATGCCATACATAGTAGAGCATCGGCTCAATTTTCCGACAGCAAAAGCGAACCAAAAGTTTGGTTCGGTTTCTACTACGATTCTTCCAATATAACATTTGCTCAACTGCATGCATACATGCAAACCATGCAAAACAGTAAAACAGTGCGCCCAACAGGCCATGTAGTGGGTCCGTATACATGCCCAGAGCGAACCATCACATAGCAGCAGAACAAGATCGATCCATGCCCTGACATATTTTTTGATTGAGTCGGATCCACTATGGTCTAAGAACAGCACAGCAAATGGAATGAGATGCAGTGATTAAAAAAAGGTTGGGGAGTATAAAAATGAAGTATGTGTGTGCTGGAGAAAGATCATCAATTTAATGTCTTTTTTGTTTTGTTGAAGTGTCAACAATCGTAATGTCTTCAGAAATTAATTAACTCACATAAAACTATTATCACCGCAGAGCCATTCGAATTCGAGGTCACCTCTAAATCACGAGCAGTTCATGTCGGGTGCCGGAGGAGACATGAGTGAAGCTCAACTTGGTGCTCCACGCATAGTAGAACTTGAACACGTCACCGGGCCGCCCTTCACATGGTTGTAGAGTTTCCCGTCGGGTCCGGGCCTCGGAGCTTGCCGCCAATCAGGCTTAGATGAGGGGTTGCCGCGGAGGCGCTCCTATTTTACATTTTTACATTTAGAAAAATAGAAAATGTGCACGGTCTAAACATTTTTACATTTATTTCATCAATGTTGTTTTTTAATTATACTAATACTGATTTATTGTGCTCTTTTTGTGTATGATATATTTCAATTGTGTGGATAAGAAGAGGACAAAAGATAAAATATATCGACAATCCAAAAAATTAAAAAGAGTACCGAGATATTTAGCTGCAAGCAAAAATCATTAAATAAGTGGTCTCGAACATGATACAAACCTCACCAAATGAATTATTTCAGAATTGTGCTCACCTTGTTAACTTTTTTTGATTTCGCATTTTGGGGCTTACAAACTTATGTTACTCTCCTTATTTTTTAATGAGATGAAAGTGGATTTTCTCAATGAGATTGAATTGTATGTGTTATGTTTCTCAAATTTTGATCGATTTTCTTTTAGTTTCGTGATTTTGTATTTGCAGAACTACATGTCTGTTACAACTTTATGCCCCGTGGCAACGCACGGGCATTCAACTATATTAGGAGTATTTGTTAATTTTATGTTCGATCCAGTTTAATAAAGGCTGCCTAAAGATGGAAAGAACATTATCAGACACAAATTAGTTCTAGCAGTGGACTAATAATTATTATTTTACCATATTTTGAAACATGGCGCAGCAATCATATACTGTGTAGCTTAAAAACGAGGAACGCAGGGAGTTTAATCCCACGAAATTATCGTCATATACACTTCCTCTGAACGGATCCGTGGTTCTGATTTGGGTAATTAGTTAGTCTAAGTTGATGTGCTGCTCCACGCTATCCTTGGCGTACCTGCAGTTCGCTTTCAGCCGTCAGTCTTTGCAGATTAAACCTTTGCTGTTCCAATGGATGTATGCGGAATATTCATCGTGATCTTGCTGTTCGGCGCAGGTCTTTGTTCGGAGACGGCATGCCTCCGCGCTTTTTTCTCATCATTGGACCAAACCTCCGGCAAAGAAATTAAGCTGAAGTTGTTCATGGTAGAGCTTTGCTTCATGGAATGCAAGAACAAGACGGTGGGGGTACGGCGATGTTGCGCTTGATGGCTTCGATCATGGTGCCCTGGTCGTTGTCGCACAAGTCCTTCATAGCCGTCTCGATGACGCTCACATCGCAGTATCCCGCACCTGGTCGATGATGGTGTTGCTGTCGTGGTCGTCGGCGTGGCCGCAGGGTGGCCTTCGCCGACGAAGTGAACCAGTAACATCAGGCTCTCCGTCCGGTCAACTAGACAACTAGATCTAACGGAGTACCAATCAAAGCAACACGTAAGAACATTGTAGTATTTCAGTATGCACGTTAACAGGAACGCTGACGAGTGAAGCTAGTATTATTTAGTTGAATTTTTCATTATTTTCTTAGAGAAATAAAGAGCCCTAGGAAAGAGGCGTTTTCGATCCCGAGCTTGTTTTTTTTGAAGAAAAAGGTATTCAAATAGTTCCAGAAATTGTGACATTTCGATGTATACATGTGTTTATTGAGATCTGTAAATTTTTGTTAAATAATAATTTAAGCTACATAAAAATCATAAATTTGGATCTTTTAACGTAAAAAGAGAGAACTTGGTTTGGTTCCTCACATTTTTATTCTGTGTTTGGATCATAGATGAAAATATATTTATATTAAATTTATATTTACATAGTAGACATAAATTTTAGTTGTGAAAATAAATTTTCATTTTTTGAAGTTTGAGCTACATAAGAGGTTTCGTTCAGGTGTTCATAACGTGTTTGAACTAAGAAATCCACATTAAAAGATATAAGTCAAGAACTGATGTGATGTATAGTTTTTCTTTTATAAATACTTGAAAAAGTGATGGAGCTTGATACAAATTATTGTTGAGGAAGACCACATACCAAATTTGTACACAAACAAAGCCATCACCTTAATTTCTTATCTCTTGAAAGGAACCAAAGGAACATCACGTTTCTTTTCCAACAAGTCATTTTCGTGAGTTTGCACAAAATTTTCATCTTTCCAAACAAGTTTGGGATATTCGCTCAAACTCTCGAGAAATGCACGTATAATTAGCTAAATACACATAGTTGGACAACTTCAAGATATCCGAGAGAGGACATTGTATGGAGAGAACCTCAGCTTCAATTCTCGAGCCCCACAAAAAATTACACAACAACTTTTCATGTCCCTTAATTTATTCCAGTCCTAAGTCTAAATATGCTATATTTTTGCTATGTTTGTGCATATATAATGGTTATGTAAGTATTTTGATTATTTGTATATTTCTAGGTGATACAAAATACTTCCAAACAAGGGCAGTCAAAGGGAGAGCCTTTCATGGAGTAACATGCAAGATATTCCTTTACTGACACAACTAGAATGGTTTTCTAATAGCATGCTTTGAACACACTCATATCCGGCTACAATTGTTGAACACAGGAAAACCCATCTCTGATCAGTATCCTTGTATGGTTTTCTACTAGCATGCATTTATCCGCCGGGCTGGCATGAGCGTGTCAATTTGTTGTGGGCAACATTTATCCGCCGCGCTGGATTGAAGCGGAGCTTGAGGCGTGCTGCGCGCCGTGGCCTGCTGGAAGCGACGGAGATGCACGCACATCTCGGCCCTTTCTTTGACACGGTAAGTGTCGGGCAATGCTAGCTGACGGGTGACCGTGGCCCCGATCGATTTCTTACCGTGCTACAATAGTTGTCGGTAGGAAGAACGCCCCAACGCCCCGTGCCTGCTGGCGCCGCATCGAGGTACTTCCGCAGCAGCCAACCCCCCGCCGCCGACACTGGGCCTAACCGCCTGCCACCGCCGCCCGCGGCCGGCAGCGCTCCCGCGCCACCTCGCCGCCCCGCCCTCATCGAACCGCCACCGCCGCCGATCCGCCGCCTCCCGGCCATCCTCTAGGTCCGGAGGTCCTGTTCTTCTCCGACGCCGGCAGACCTCCCCCACCCCCACCGTTAAGTTTCTTCCTCGCCTCCGTCGGCGTCGCCGCCTCCGCGTCGTCCGCCGCCTCCGGCTCGCTCCATCCTCACCGTCGCCGTCTTTGCCGCGGCCGGCCGCGGCTTCACCGTCTCCGGCTCGGTGGTGGTCGCCGACCTCTGCTCTCCAGTATTTCTTCGTGACGGGGAGAAGAAACGAGAAGAGAGCAGAGTGAAGGGAAAGACGTCGCCTAGAGAGGGGGGGGGGGGGGGGGGTGAATAGGCGAGGTACACTTTTTACAATTTAGGCTTGATAAATGTGGAATAAAACTTAGTGTTTAACTTATTAAGAACACAACCTAAATATACTAGGTTCACCTATGTGCACCAACAAATTATACTAAGCAAGACAAGCAACAAAGTGAGAGCAAGGTAAATGACTTCAAGCACGAAGGCTATCACAATGTAAAGTGCATAAGTAAAGAGCTCGGCTATAGAAATAACCGAGACACGCGGAGACGAGGATGTATTCCCGAGTTCCTCCTTCTTAGGGGAATACGTCTCGTTGGAGAGGTGTGAGCAACAACCACAGGTTCAACTCAATGCCACAAAGGCTCACCTTATTCTCCGATAAACTCGACCACAAAGGTCCGAGTTCACCTTCCACTATGAACTCCTTTAGGGCAGAGAACAATCCCGTACAACTACCTTGGGGCACACACACCCACAACCGAATTGGGGGCTCCCAAATGACCACAAAAGGTCTTGACCACAACAGGTCCAACTTGACCACAAAGGTCCCAACAAGCCACAAAGGCCTTGACCACAAAAGGTCCTAACCGACCAAAAAAGGTCTCCGCCACAAAGGCCGGCCACTAAGGCGTCTAGGATCCAATGATTTAAGAGTAACAAGCTCACGAATTTCACCACCACGAATCTCGTGGAGGGCTCAAACCGATGCAAGATGCAATGGCAAGAGCACACAAAGTGCTCAAGTCCTTCACTCTCAAGTTCCAACAAAGCAACAAATGCTTATGGGGGAATAAGAGAGGAAGAACCAAGAAACCACAAACGAGTCAAATCCTTCACTCCCAAATCCCACCAAAAGCAACCAATACTTATGGGGGGAGAAGAGAGGAAGAACAAAGGAGGAGAACCACAAAGGAACTCCTAGATCTAGATCCACTAGGTTCCCCTCACTTAGAGGAGAGATGGATTGATGGAAATGCAGATCTAGATCTCCTCTCACTTTTCCCTCAAAGATATGCAAGAATCATGAGAGGAATTGAGAGGGGGCAAGCTTTCCAAGGTCAACAATGGTGGGAGAGAGAGAGGAAAAACGAGCTAACTCAAGGAAGAAGAAGGGGAGGGGTATTTATACCCCTTCCGCAATTCTAGCCGTTACAGCAGCTTAGACCGGAGATTTCCGGCCTAGGGCCGAAAATTTCCGATCCCCGGAGATTTCCGGAAAGATCTCCGAAGTTTTCTGGACGAAAACAGTACTGAAATTCGCGCGGTTCGGAAATTTCCGGCCCAGGTTCAGAAATTTCCGAGCTCCCAAAAACTGCAGAAATACCAACACGAAAACGACAATATCTTGACCATCCGAACTCCGTTTTCGATGATTTTTGGCTTGTTGGAATCACAACAAAGAGTTCTATAAGATCATGTAGAGAAACATCATAGTCCAACAAGGGAGATTAAACCAAATGGGAAAAGGTAAGACCTCTCGAAAAAGGAACAACCGGTAAAACCTCCAACATCAAAAACCAAGAAGCTTTTGATACGAACTTTATTTTTGATGACCTTGAGCTTGTTATGAAGATCACAACAAGCTCCGAAACCTCCCAAAGTGAAAAGCCAAATAAGAAACAAGAAAGATGATATGCCAAGTATGCAAAGGTTTGAGCTCTCCACAAATATGCGATCAAGTTACTCACTCGAGAGCCCCTCTTGATAGTACGTCTATCTATCCTATAACCCTATCAAGATCATACCTTTGCCTTGAGCAATCCACTTGAGCTAGATGAAGACGATCTTCACTCCCTCAAGTTGGAACACCTTTCTTGATTGCGCTTGCTAGCACATGCTTGATGAAGACTTCTCCAAATACTCCCCATACTTCATTATGGGAGAGCCTTGCTTAGCTTCGTCTTCATGTGTCCATTTCAAGCTCCAAGTATAAGATATCTCCGAAATGCTTCTCTTGAACTTGCACTTCTCAACCTTGATGACGATCACCGCATGACGTCATCCTTCATGAGCTATATGAGATGTTCTTCTTGGGGACAATCGTTTCTGTGCCCTACCTAGCTCAGTTTTATCTGTTTGTGCCATACCCGCGTAGTTTCTCTCGTCTGTGCCCTGGCTGGCTCGCAAATCGGCCAAATGCTCCGTTGCCCTCTAGTCAACCGTCACTTGGCCGGACTGGTAGGGTCGGCCTAGCGCGGCTCGGTTGGAATTTCGTGGGGTCGGCTAGTGGGGTCGGACCTTTGACCTTAGATGTGGGCCCAGCGAAGTGCATGCTCGTCCTCATCCTCCTCCTCCTCCAAGTGGGACCGCTCAAGTGGGGACAGGAAGCGAGTCTCAAGTGGGGACAGGAAGGGACGAGTCTGACGCCCAGGTTGGGTATCTCCGCCCCAATTAACACGTGGTTAACACCGAATTAACTGAATTAACACTGAATTAACACTGAATTAACTGACAATTCATTGATTAGTACGTCATTGTTTAGTGAAACTGCTACTACTAATTGAAACTGCTACTACTACTAATTGAAACTCGATTTATAACTCGAATTGATTTATAATATAGGATTCATGACTCGATTTGAAAGCTGAAACTCGATTTATAACTCGAATTGAAACTGCTACTACTAACTGGAACCCGATTTATAACTCGAATAGGATTATAATAGGATTATATTCACAATTACAAAAGATTAGCAGTGCATGCAGCACTGCTACTACGCCGGCGGCGGCCTAATACTACTACTAATCAGTAGCAGTGCAACTAATGCACTGCTACTGCTACTACGTACGCCGGCCTCGGCCTACACGCGCCGCTTCTTGGCCGACGGTTCGTCGTCGTCGTCATCGGAGTCATCCTCCTCCTCCGCCTCCTCCTCCTCGTCGTCGTTGTCGTCGTCGTCCTCCTCCTCGTCCTTCACCAACTCCGGGTCCGAGTCCTCCTCCTCGGACCCATCGTGGTCGTCGTAGTCGGATTCGGGGTCTGAGTCATCGGGGTTGGAGCCGCCGCTCTGGTCGTCGTCGTCGCCCTCGTCGTCGTCGGTGCCGGAGCCGCCGGCGTGCCCGTGGTCCCCATCCCACCACGGGATCGGGTTCCCCTCGCCGTCGGAGTTGCTCGGGATGGCTTCGTTCTGCCACCAGTGATCCATTGGAGAGCAGGGGTGGTTGGGGTTTTCGGAATGGAGAGAAGAGGGAAACTGCACAAATGCGCAATGGAGAGAAGAGCGAGTGAACCGCAATGCAATGGGATTGGGTTTTTATTTCTGAAGGGATAGTGATGAATTCACTGCCGCCGGCGCGTAAATCGATAACCGCTTGGGGCACCGAACAGACGCATCGCCTCGTTTTCTTGCCAACGCAGTGTAACATGACAACACAATTTACATATTTTATTCGCAATGATGACATCGTGTGACCGCGCTTCACGTCTAGTCGAACTGACATGCCTGTAAATGTTTACCACGTCATCTGGTGCCCCTAGACGTGTCGAGTACAAGTGTCGAACAGTTGATGTGCGTCGTTGTTATGGTCAAATTTAATGCAGTTGGAGACGTTGTGAGACATCTATACGTATCAGAAGCATTTTTTGCGAGAACTGACGCAATTTAATTTTCTTTTACGTGCAAATATGCGTCGGTGCATCCGTGTCAACACACCAAGCGATCTGGACACGAACTGGACGTGAACTGGCACCCACAATGCACGCTCTGTGTAGTTACGCGATCTGAACGTGTGTAGACCTTGTTTATCAACTTGAATCGTTTGTAATTTGTGTTCTTGTAATTCTGTCGAACACCTTAAGTGCGCACTCTGGACGCGCCATGGCATGCTCCGGACGCGCCACGGCGTGCTCTGGGCGCGCACTGGCGCACATTTGTGTAAAATTTGGGCGCACACTAAGCCTAGTCACTCCTAAATGATACTTTCCTGAGTATTTTGAAATTATCATGTTGCAATTCCAAAACCACTTCTCTTCAACCTTAGACCTCATCGTTTGAGTTTTGCGATATCACATGAGATCCATGCCCTTCTCATTTTGAATGTATGTAGACCATGTTTTTCACTTGAGTCGTTAGTATATGACATATGAAGACTATGTGCGTCGGTTTTTCAATTTTTCGATAATTTTTGAATTTATTATGCTTATTTCAAATTCGGTCAAACCTAAGTTTGACCAACATTTAAACAAGTTTTTGACATCAAAATGAAAAACTAAGCATGGATGCTTCTTAGTTACTCCAAAATGAAGCTTTTGTGAGGTTTTTGAAAATTTCATGTTGCAATTCCAAAACCACTTCTCTTCAACCTTAGACCTCATCGTTTGAGTTTTGCGATATCACATGATATCACATGAGATCCATGCCCTTCCCATTTTGAATGTATGTAGACCATGTTTTTTAACTTAAGTCGTTAGTACATGACATAAGACGACTATGTGCGCAGGATTTTCCTTTTTTTGATTTTTTTTGAATATTTGAAGCTCATTTCAAATTTCGGTCAAAATTTGAAGCACAAGTTTAAAACATGAAATTTGAAAAACGAAGCCAGTCACTTCAAAATGAAACTTGGACACTTTATCAAACTTTTCAAAACCCCATTGAGTGCCTCCAAACCCCATTTGAACAATGACCGTCGAACTAACCCTAGCGCTGAACTGCAGCCGTCTGATCGTTCCTCTAGAAGGAATCTGCAGGCAGACTCGGGGCGATCCGCGCGCGTGGGACAAGGGCTGTACCCGCTGACGAGTGGACCACGACGTACCCAAATGGGGATTTTGGCTTGTAACCAAATGGGGATTTTGGCAAAAATGGTGGACTCGCTGAAAAATGTGTTTCAAATGAGCTCCAAAGGTAGGGTAAACGGCCCCATTTCTAAGCAAAAATGGTGGACTCGCTGAAAAATGTGTTTCAAATGAGCTCCAAAGGTAGGGTAGACGGCCCCATTTCTAAGCAAAAATGGTGGACTCGCTGAAAAATGTGTTTCAAATGAGCTCCAAAGGTAGGGTAAACGGCCCCATTTCTAAGCAAAAATGGTGGACTCGCTGAAAAATGTGTTTCAAATGAGCTCCAAAGGTAGGGTAAACGGCCCCATTTCTAAGCAAAATTTGCAAACTGAAGTGGATTTTGGCACACCAAATGGGGATTTACACACAATTGGAAACGTCAAGCACAAGGCCTTGCGAAATTTCATGGTAGTACAAAATGGACTTGCCCTTGCCAAATTATAAAATAGACCAACAACTAATAACTAAATTAGCACTTGCCCTTAATAAAGCAACTAATAACTAAAATGGACTACCACTCGTCCTCGTCATCGGAAACCTCCACCGACTCGGCCTTGCCCTTGCCGCTGCCCTTGCCCTTGGCATCGACCTCTTCTGGGGCGTTGCTGTTCGACGGCGACCACATGCCCTCCTTCTTCCCCTTGCTCTCCGAGTAGATCTTGAGCCGTTGCTGCTCGGCGGCGGAATGCTTGGCCAGGTCCATGGCTTTCTGGTCGGCCATGGCCCAAGCCAAACCCGGGTCCAGGACCTAAGTGACCTCCTCCTTCCAGGCCATGGTCCAGTCCATACCCTGGTCATCCTCGTCGGACAGATCGATGAAGGGAATGGGATCGGGAGCAATGGCCCTGCCCCTGCCCCTTGGAGACTCCCCGTCCCATGCCGCTTCCCTCGCTCGCCTCCTGCTCGAACTTGGAGGAGTACGCGCACGCCCACACCCACTCCCCATGCCGCTTCCCTCGCTCGCCTCAAGAACCAAGGATAGGGGACGTGGCGGCGGCGGCGATTCGAGCTGGGAGTGGAGCTGCCATCACCACGAGGCATGGAGAGATACGGGACTGGGCGAAGGTGTCTAGGAGAGGAAGAGGGGATTTGTGAGCGCAATGGGAAAGGAGATGGCTCCTTTTAATGTTAGGAGCGGTCTAGACGGCAGTAATGGCGACCGGGCATTGATTCGGCTCCAGACTGCTCAGCTTGCAGCCGGATAGAGTAGGCAAGAGAGACGCGACGACGGCGGAGCAGATGCGCGTCCGGGCCGGCAGAGTAGGCGGCGAGGCAGCTTTTTGCCGGCCAGGGGGGCACGCCATTGAAGGCGCGGCGAGCACAGCTGGAACGGCATGGACGCGCACGTACGGCCGCATGCATGCAAGTGGGACGGGGTGCATGCACTTCGCTGGGCCCACATCTAAGGTCAAAGGTAATCCACTAGCCGACCCCACGAAATTCCAACCGAGCCGCGCCTGGCCGACCCCACCAGTCCGGCCAAGTGACGGTTGACTAGAGGGCAACGGAGCATTTGGCCGATTTGCGAGCCAGCCAGGGCACGGACGAGAGAAACTACGCGGGTATGGCACAAACGGATAAACTAGAGACAACCAGGGCACAGAAGCAATTGTCACTTCTTCTTGTTGCAAGCCCATGGGAAGATACCTAACCCCACATATAGATACCACACACACACACTTGGGTTAGTTCACAAAGCTATATGGACAAGAGCTTACCATCCCAAGAGATACATGATCCACTTGGTACATCTTGTAGCTTTGTGTGTTGATCAACATCCTGATCAATCTCGTATCATCCCATCTTTCTTCATATAGGTGATGTCTTGACATCTTCAAGACATACTTGCAATATGCTCAACACAAACATTAGCCCATAGGGATTGTCATTAATTACCAAAACCATACATGAGGGCACACGCCCTTTCAATCTCCCCCATTTTGATAATTGATGACAATCCCTTTTACGAGGGTTTATATAAGGAATTAAACAACCATGCAACGCACTAAGCAAAGCAAGGATGCAAGAGAACCAAAATTCCCTTAAAACCCTCTAAATCTCTCCCCCATTGGCATCCATTGCCGAAATGGGCAAAAAATCTAGAAGGCCAATATAATAAGAGCTCCCCCATAAATTATGTATTTCTCATGATATGAGTGAAATCAAATGCATATATCCAATGACGAATAGATGGAGGGGATCAAATTTTATTGAGGATCCAAAGAATGCAAAAGAAAGATACTAATCGAAATCAAATAACAAGATACCAATTGCAAAACGAAAGATGCATTCACAAACTAAGCAAGCAATCAAATTGGACACAAGAAGATATTATGATAAAATCAACCAAGAGTTCAAAGAAATCAAGATGGAACTCCCCAAGGTACATGCACAATGAAGGATTATTTGTATTTCAATATAGTGTGCACAACATGGAATCCTCATTCCTTACTAGATAATTTTGAACGCAAGCAAGTGCAAGAGAGCATAGATGAAAAAGGAAGGAATGCAACTTGCAACAAACAAATGTTGAGCAAAAAGAAAGAGAAGTGACAATTAAAGAATTGCTCAATCGAGAAAGGATGGGTGTGACATGGAAATACATTTTAGGAGACTGAGCCTAGGCATCACCATAGTCTTTCAAAATATGAGGCACATAGTCCATATCATGTATTTTGCATACAATCACACCAAAGAAGACAAATCAAAAAAGGTTCACAAGCTTATTAAGAGGCAAAGAGAATACCAAATAAAGATGTACCTACTCACATGTATATAAGTTTCTAAGTAGGCACTAAGTCCACAAAGAAGCATGCACACACAAAATAGGTAGGTAAAGAACATGATATCCACAAGGAAGTCATAAATACACCAATAAGAATTTTGCCTAAGCGCATAGCACATAACTAAATTTTAGGATATGAATGAACTTCCAACACAAACTTCTCAAAGCATCACAAATACCCACAAAGGATAAGTGATAGTTGGGATGCTTCGAGAATGGTAGCAACTCTCACAAATGGCAAATGATTTTGAAAATTCATCGATATTGCATATGAGACAAATTAAGAAGAATTGCAAGATTAACATATTTGGAATTGATGAATCATGAAAATGATTATATATAGGGACAATTGCTTCTGTGCCCTGGTTCTCTCTAGTTTATCTGTTTGTGCCATACCCGCGTAGTTTCTCTCGTCCGTGCCCTGGATGGCTCGCAAATGGCCCGCGGACAGCCAAACGCTCCGTTACCCTCTGGTCAACCGTCACTTGGCCTGACTGGTGGGGTCGGCCTGGCGCGGCTCGGTTGGAATTTCGTGGGGTCGGCTAGTGTGCGGCTCAAACTGACCACGTCTCCCGCTGTGTTGGTGTTGGTGTTGTTTTTTAGTCCCACCTCGCTAGTTGGGTGTGTGCTCGACCTCTTTATATACCACAACATTCCAAGGCTATCATTAAGCATTGAAAGGAGCGGGGTTTAACCGGGCGGACCCTCTTCTTTCAATGCTTTTACGGATGATTAGTCATTTGTCCCAACAAATATTAGCAATTTCTGGTGTAAAATACGTGTTGCTGTATAGATCCGCACCTAAAATTGTAGATAGTTTTGGTACGGATGATTAGTCATTTGTCCCAAAAAATATAAGCAATTTCTGGTGTAAAATACGTGTTGGTTTATAGATCTGCCACTAAAATAGTAGATAGTTTCGGTATGGATGATTAGTCATTTGTCCCTAAAAATATAAGCAATTTCTGGTGTAAAATACGTGTTGGTGTATAGATCTGCCCCTAAAACTGTAGATAGTTTCGGTACGGATGATTAGTCATTTGTCCCAAAAAATATATGCAATTTCTGGTGTAAAATACGTGTTGGTGTATAGATCTGCCCCTAAAACTGTAGATAGTTTCGGTACAAATGATTAGTAATAAGCGGTTGGTCCAAATGAGACGACTGGTTTATCATAAGCGGTTGGTCCAAATAACATAGAGGTTACATTGCATTAATTATGCTTACATCGCATTAATTAACTACGACTGACAATCAGCAGATAAACAAATCCTAGAGCAACTATACAGAGATAAAACCCTGCAGCTATCAGATTAGCCTGCTTCTTCAGATCATTCATCTGCCTTAAGTGCTTGTTCAACTTCTTCAGTTCGCCTCTCACTTCCTCAAGCCCCATCGGAGGAGCAACCATGTCAGACCCCATCGGCGGAGCAACGATGCCCATCGGCGGAGCAGAGGGCGCAATCTCCACATCAGACAGCAGCGGAAGGTCGCTGGGCGCGCGGCACCTTCCCTCCCGTCTAAGCTGCGCAACGTATTCATCCAACCACTGAAAATGGTTGCATGGTTCTAACCTCTGAAAAAGTCAACTTGGACCCTAAATCCCAGATCTGAGCAAGAAATTGAAAACACTGAAGAAATCAAAGCAAAAGGATGCGAGAGAAAGATCTTTACATCGTGTGGCAGGCTCTGGCATTTCAAATACTCGCGCCCCTTGTTGCTTCCTTGCGTACAAGCCTTACGGAGCAGTGGCTCCTTGCGTGAGCATTTAGAACATGGCGGCAACGTCACCTCAGGCTGTTTTGGCCAATTGGGGCGAAGGGATGAAGTGGAGGGCTCGACATTGCTGCTGCCCTTCGTCGCCGGAGAGGAAGAAGAGGAAGGAAGAGGAAGAAGAAGATGGTCCAAAGAGGATGGATGCTCTGTCTATGAAGAGGAGGCAAATGGTGGGTCCGCGGTGAGCGTGTAACGGTCACATGAGGCGGTGCGGCTGTTGCGAGTCCACCAACCCATTTTTGCTTAGAAATGGGGCCGTTTACCCTACCTTTGGAGCTCATTTGGAACACATCGAACGGGTTGTGCAGAATGAGCTTCTCACACGGGTTACAGCCAATCAGATCGCAGAATGAGCCTCTCGCGGATCGCCCCGAGTCTGCCAGATTCCTTCTAGAGGACGATCAAACGGCCGCAGTTCAGTGCTAGGGTTAAATCGACGGTCATTGTTCTAATGGGGTTTGGAGGCACTCAACGGGGTTTTGAAAAGTTTGATAACGTGTCCAAGTTTCATTTTCAAGTGACTAAGAAGGATCGATGCTTCGTTTTCAAATTTCATGTTTTTAAACTTGTTACCGAAATTTGAAATGAGCTTCAAATATTCAAAAAAATCAAAAAAAGGAAAATAATGCGCACATAATCGTCTTATGTCATATACTAGCGACTCAAGTTGAAAAACATGGTCTACATACATTCAAAATGAGAAGGGCATGGATCTCATGTGATATCGCAAAACTCAAACGATGAGGTCTAAGGTTGAAGAGAAGTGGTTTTGGAATTGCAACATGAAATTTTCAAAAACCTCACAAAAGCTTCATTTTGGAGTGACTAAGAAGGATGCATGCTTAGTTTTCATTTTCATGTCAAAAACGTGTTTAAATGTTGATCAAACTTAGGTTTGACCGAATTTGAAATAAGCATAATAAATTCAAAAATTATCGAAAAATTGAAAAACCGACGCACATAGTCTTCATATGTCATATACTTACGACTCAAGTTGAAAAACATGGTCTACATACATCAAAATGAGAAGGGTGTGGATCTCATGTGATATCACAAAACTCAAACGATGAGGTCTAAGGTTGAAGAGAAGTGGTTTTGGAATTGCAACATGAAATTTTCAAAAACCTCACAAAAGCTTCATTTTGGAGTGACTAAGAAGGATCCATGCTTAGTTTTTCATTTTCTTGTTTTAAACTTGTTTAAATGTCGGTCAAACTTAGGTTTGACAGAAATTTGAAATGAGCTTCAAATATTCAAAAATATTCAAAAAAAGGAAAATCCTGCGCACATAGTCGTCTTATGTCATATACTAACGATTTAACTTGATAAACAAGGTCTACGTACATTCTGACGAGAAATGCATGTATCAATTGTGTTTCTCAAACTATGTCGTATGAACTCAAGAGTAAAGTGAAGTGGTTTTGGACTTGCAACATAAAAGTTTGAAACAAACGACCGGAGGCAAGCTTATCCATCATAATATAATTATGGTGACGCACAGAGCACGCACAGAACGCGCCCAGAGCGCGCCAGAGCGCGCCAGAGCGCGCCCAGAGCGCGCCAGTTCATGCCCAGAGCACGCCCATAAGGTGTTCGACCAAAATACATCCGACCAAAATAGAACTCATAGTAATATTAATCAGTCTCTTCTTTGACGTCGTCAAAGCCGGACATCATCTCGTCAGCCCACTGCTCGATCTCTTCGCTGGGGTCACTGATCTCTTCGTCCGACTGCTCGATGTCTTCGTCGGGCCCCTCGACGTCTTCGCTGACCTTCTCAAATGTCAGCTCGATGTACTCCTCCTTGACGATCACCTTGATAACGTAGAGATCACCAAAGTGAATCGGCAGTTGCTCCCAGAATAGATCCCAGTTCTTCGTGAACTCGATGTAATCCTCGTCGTTGACCACTCGATATGATCCAAAGATCTCGACATCGTCTCTCGCCAAAAGACGAGATTTTCTGTGAACTTGACGTAATATGCGATCACGCGTTGGAATAACATCGTAACCATCTATTACCGAAATCTTGAGATGCTATCAAAATAACATGAGCATCGTATCAGAATAGTTCAAATGACAGAATAGTTCAGAAAATGTAAATGAATACGAAGCGTTTGAATCATACCAGAGATACTTCATCTAGAGAATCATTCTCAATCCTGCGCACGTAGAACTGAGGGATCTCTTCAAACTCCTCCGTGGCATCTTTGAATAAAGTGAGAGATACCGCATTCATTTCTGAATAGGTGACATCTCTCGGTTCGTGAAATATGCTCGACAGGAGGGCTGGCTTGCAGCATCCGTCAATCTGTTCAAACTCTGATCAAAGAGAGGAAGACATTCAGAAAACTTGTAAACTACTCAATGTGTAAGAAAAAGAACACAAACCAGCATACCCGTGTGTTGCACAAAAGGTTTTGCAACAGTGTGCTCGTTAGTCGCTTCAACATTGAACAAATGCTGATCTTCATTCCAAGTGAATTTGACAACATCGCCCTCCTCGATGCCGTAGCCTTCACATAGTGCTCTCCACTGCGTTCCACAGATCTCCGTGTACATATGGGTGTTCGGGCTATCACTTAACCACTTACAGGGATATCTCTGATCTGTTTCAGTTTCAATTACCCACCTATCCAGGTAGAAGAAGTACTGGTCTCCGTTCGGACACCTAGCCTCTATCTAGTTCTTATGAGAGCCAATTGCTTGGCTCTTTAGAAGATATCTTAAAGGGCATGGCAGAATCTACATGTAATACAAAACCGGAGAAACTATGAAGACACTCATTGAAGGAAAAACAAATGACATTCCCTCGAATTTGAAAGGCAATACTTACAACGGCCGTTTTGTAACCGTGTTCAATCGGGACATTGAAAGTATTGGAACGACGAGTTAGTGTGCGACAGAAAGTTGCTTCGTAAAGGCACATAGCACAGTGATCAACGACATCGCTAACGGAATCCTATTTTAACAAATGAAATTTAGAACCAGATAAACAGGCGGAACCTGGGGTTTTTCCCCATTCCGCAAGCCAAATAGAAAATCAAATCTACTCACATATAATGCACCAAACAAGAAAATGAAACATGTAGAGAAGATAGCACTGACCATCGAAATGGGGTTGATGGACTGCAGCTGGAACCGTCGGCGACCAAAAAACCCCAAACGGCAAAGGCGGTCGTACAATGGCGATGGCGATGGAGCTCCTTGCTTGTCCCTCCTTCTCGACGGGCGACGGGAGACGGGCGGGCGACAGCAATGGCGATGGCGATGGAGCTCCTTTGCGCCTTCAATCACCCTCACTAGTACAGAACGATACATCCGATACCCCTCTATGGCAACGGCAGGAGTTAGGCGACGGAGAATCGCGTCATCCCCCGCGTGCCCGCACTGGGCCGTAAAGCAGGCCCACACAAAGGCAACGGGTGAATAGTGGAATATATGTTGGCAACGGAGGTTGGTTGTAACAGGCCCAAATTAGTGAACCTAAAAATGTGTATAAAATTTCCACTTTTTGTGTTTCATTGCATCATGGCATCCATTTTAAGTGGCTAAACAAAATTAAAACAATTGGTTTGGCACCATTTAAGAAACAAATGCCAAACTTACTTTAACAAAATTCCACCTCAATGAAAGCATACAAAGTTGCAAAACAAAAGTACTTTGACATCCTATATTTGTCAAGGAAGTTTCAAGAGTTCAAAAATAATATTTTGAACTTGCTTTAAATTTCCTAAAGGATTATCACTTTGGAATTAGCCAAATCGCCATAATCGAACCCTATGAACAAATATTGCTCAAAACATTTTATTTTGAGAAACCAATTTTGTGGAGCTTCTACATGATATGGGGAGGCCACATGAATAATTTCATATTTTTCTGAAATGTTTAAGTGCCCCAAATAATTCAAATACAGTGCTGTTTATATTAATCCAGAAAAGAAAATGACCTCTTTGTAAATAGAGAAAAGTAGGCGAGGGGGTTTTCGCAAAACGGTCATCGTCCTCTTCTCTGTAGACACAGTGAGCTAGGGGAGAGCACGCCGCCGTGCTCCTCGTCCTCCCTCGCGCACGACACCGCGACGTCGGGGCCCCTGCCGCTCCTGGATGCTCGATAAGGAGGCCCCCCTGTCTTCCTCGCCTCTGCTGAGAAGCGGAGAAGGATCCCGTGCACGCCTCTGTCCCCTCCCTCGCTCGCCGACACGCTGCCGTGCTTCCCGCTCGCGCTCGCTGTGTCGCCGCACAGGACCCCCTTGCTCTCCTCTCCCCTGCGACAAGGATAAGACGAGCCCCGCGCCCCTCCTCTGCTCCCCCTCACCTCGCTGCTCCCTCTCCCTCGATTTTTCCCTCCGAGACGAACCCTAGCGCCATGGCCGGGACGAGCTCGAGCTCGACTTCGGCGTAGCTAGGCCACCCCACGCCCTCCAAGTGCGCCACCAGCCGAGCCTCATCGCCCGCAAGATCTTCCTCTCTGGAACCGGACCTGGGAGCCCGTGGAGCGCCGTGCCGATCTCGACGTCCCCGACGCCGTCCGCCGCTCGACTTCGTCTTCGCCATCAAGCTCCGATCATTGCCGTCGACCACAAGCCGTCTCCTTGCGTCAGTAGACTCGGGGTGAGCATCCGCCTCTCCCCTGCCTCTTTTCCCCTTCATTCGCTTCCTGGAATCGCCGCCCTGCACGACGACGGCCACGGCCTCGACATGGCCGTGCCCATGACGAGCACGCACGCGAGCCGTGCCTCCCCTTTTTCCTTTTTCCAGCACGCGCACGAGTTCGTCCACGCACCCGCACTGGGTTGCACGCACGCACGACGGCGCCGCCCGAACGTGGTCATCGCCGTTTTCCCTCCGCCGTCGCGCCACTGTCGGAAAGGGGGAAACTTTCTTCAGTTTCGTCAGATCTCGCACGAACACTTCAAAAGGAACCAGATCCGTATACTAGCACTCACACAGCACCAGACCAGTGGCTAGCACGCCGCGCGCACGCTCGCGAGGTCGCGGGTTCGAAACCCCGCCGAAGCGTCGCTTTTTTTTTTATTTTTCGCCCACTGACAGACGGGGTCCACCCGTCAGTGGCTCGGCGCCCGCCTGCGCCGCGTCAGCGCCCGCGTGGCCGATGGCCCCACTGGCCAGTGGCTGTGTGTAGAGAAAAACCAGGTGAAAAACGTTGCGGTATAATTCCCAGGAATTAATTCAAATCAACAGAAATATGAATGGATTTGTAAAATGCTTATCTTTTTGAATACTTGTCCAAAAATTACAAACAAGGTCCCAAAATGTTCAGAAACATAAACTCTAACTGTTGGTATGTTCCACACATCCAACTAAATTAATTTAGTGGCTGTTTTATTAAAATAACTAAAATGGCAGCAAAGAAATACTTTTTGGAAAATCAATAACTTAATAAATAAAGATCCAAAAATTGAGTTCGAGCTATCAAAATGTTCAGCACTTAATATACTTCATGTTTCACATTGTTTCCAAACATGGATAAATAGTTTTAATGTTGTTTAAAATGATTTGCTAAAATGGCAGATTTGAAATGGAGTTTATGAATTCAATAACTTTATATTGGTTTATCAGAAACATGTGTTTAATATCTCAAAATGCTCATAGAATTATGTACTGTCCATTAACATCATTTGCATACATATTTGAACGAAATTGCAGTACTGCACTTTTAGAAGTTAGGAAAACATTAAGTTAAATATGGGGTTATAGTTTCCCTAGCTGGAATAACTATAATTGCATTTAAATTGCTAGATGTTGTTATAATAAATCCAGTGCATTTAAAATGTCATGCCATCATGTGGTTGTGCATTGCACTTGCTATGCATGAGTGATTATTGATTGTGTTCTTTCCGGTGTTCTTATGCATCGATAGATCAAGCAGTCGGGGTTCCACCGCAATACCCCGACGAACCGTATTACCAGCCCGCTGAACAAGGCAAGCGTAATCCCCCCCTCTGATCATGTCTCCTCCTATATTTCCGCAAATTATTTTCCCCACTATAATATTGCATTCGGTTCCAAATGTCTTTTGCTTGGATTAGAGTATCCTACTAGTTGCATTAGAAATCTGTTGCCATTACCTGTATCCTTCCTAATATCCATAGGATTGAAGTGTTGGACCGAGATAATTATACTTGCTATGTATATGCTTAGCCATGCTTAGTTTAAATGCTTAGATGTCCGGTGGATGTTACAATGTTGGAACAGTTGATGGAATGGCCGGATGTGATGGAAAAATGTGGTGAGGGATAATAAATTGCTAAAGGCGGGGATGAGAGGCCACGGGGAATGTGGTGGGATGTCTCGTTCTCGCCGCCTAAGTGCGAGTTCTTTACCTCTTGAACCAAGACTGAGCGTGCAACCATGCGTGAGGCCTATGCAATAGGCAGGAACCCTCATAGACTAAATAACTCGGGCGGGGCTAGCCAGGATCCTCTAGTTCGGGCTTCCATTTGCGCGTGCGTGAGTTGGTGGTATGGACTGAGATGAGGATGGTGGTGTTTAGGAAAATGAGTGGCCGCGGGGCAGGGTGTTGCAGGCATGGTTGCCCTACCGCCACTGATGATCCTGGAAAGTCCTTAACGAGGGAGAAGTCGACACCGATCCCACCCAGCCGGCTTTCCCCGGAAGAGAGCTAATAGCTAGGCAATGGGCCGGACGGTACGCGTGGCAAACATTGTACACCCCTGCAGGGTAAATCTTTTCGAAAAAGCCGTGTCCGCGGTTAAGGACGACTTGGGAAGTGAAGGTAGGACCATAGAATAACATGAACGGAATGATTAAAACCTGAGTACTAAAGGTATTACCAAGAATGCAAGGTTGACTTCCTCGAGGGTGATTCGGGGAGGTGCCTTTGGAGAACAAGTACAGTGGTTGATGGTGGTTGATGATGAGAAACGTGATCAAAGAAAAGAGTTTACTTCTTATCCCCTTTTGAAAATATTCTGATTAGTCGATGCCAGATGTCTTTTATAAAGAAAACCAGCTTTACGCAAAACAGCCATAAAACCTTTGAAAGCCAATCATCGAGCTAGTAGCTCTAATAATCTTAAAGAGTTCGTCGAACTCAACCTTGTTAAATTTGTTTCAGAGGAGGACTTCACCGACCTCGAAGGTGGGTTCTTTGTGGACGTCGACGAGTAGTCTGGGGTTCCCAGGTGGCAGCTTGGGACATCCCGGAACAGCTGGCGCTGGAATGTTTATCTATAGGCCTCTTAGGCCATAATTTGGATCTTGTTGTTTAGAACAACTTAATTCGCTTCCGCATGATGTACTGTTGGGTCTGTGACCTCTGGTTGTAATATTTGCTATCTCCCTCTATTATAAGAGTTGAACTATAATGCTTTGAGTCGTAGAGTCTGTGATGTGCCAGTTGTTCCACAAGTCTTGATCTCTCTATTATGCATTGATAGTTGTGCCTGTGTTAAGGCATCAATCGGGGTGTTGCGTTGCCGATACATCGAGCAACGCCTGCCAAAGGTTTTGGCCGGGGATTGGTAAACCCGTAACCTCCGGTTGTATCGCTTAACCGGTGACACACAGCATCACTGTATAGCAGTCGGGTCGGGGCGCCACATTGGTTTGCCTCCGTTACCGATGTGTGCTCATCGCACACGGACAGTTTCGCAATCTCCGTTGCCTTTAGAAGCACCGACTGCCCGCGGCCTATAAGAACCTACTATGCCCTTCACTCTCACTCTCACTATCTCACTTCCAACCCTAGCCGCCGCACAGTCTCCTCGATCTCTCTCCACTCTCTCGCATGGCTTCCACCGTCGGCGCTGGTAGAACCGGCCATCGCGGCCGCGGCCGTGGCCGCCCCACCCTCCGGGCCTTCAGGCAGCAGCAGCGTCAGCTGGTGTTGCGGGACGAGCCTGCGGAAGAGGCCGCCGCCGCTCCGGCCCCCGCGGGCCGGTCCCGCAACCTTGGCGCTCGTCCGCACGGCGAAGGCTCCAGCCGCACCCGCTCATTTGGCCGCCAGGCGATGTACCCCGGCCGCCGTCCTCGCTCTCTGAACCATCCGTCTTCCTCCTCCTCCTCGTCCTCGTCCTCCGACGAGGATGAAGAGGAAGAGGAAGAGGAAGAGGAAGAGGAAGAGGAAGAGGAGGAGGGTCGTGATCTGGAGATCGCTTGCCAACTCTCCCGCGCCGATTTCGAGCGCGAGGACGCCAAGCGTCGTCAGGGCGAGGCCGATCTGGAGACGGCGGTCCTCCTCTCCGAGGCCTCGACCCAGGTCGAACGCGCCGAGGAGGCGGTCTACCAGTCTGACCTCCGGGCCGCCATAGCCCTCTCTTTGGTCCACGGCGAGGGCAAGGCGCCGCCAGGGGAGGCCGGCGCACTAGTACAGAACGACACATCGGATACCCCTCTATGGAAACGACAGTACAAAGGCAACAGAAAAACGACTCCGCGCGTCGAAAATAAGAGCCCGCGCCCGTAAATCGCGACACGTCGGAAACGGTTAAATTTATTTAACCGTTTGCAATGTGAGTACACAATATCGGTAACGGTTAGAAATATGAGTCCGTATGCAAAATAACAGGGCCCAAAAGGCCCATTTAGCCAGTCCAATAAATAGACATCCTAACCCTAACGCTGGCGCCGCACATCTCGATCTCATTCCTCTCCCTTATCCTCTCTTCACAGCCGCTCTCCTCCTCTAACTTACGCAGCAGGGGCTGCTCTCCCTATCATACTTAGACAATGCCCTCCGTCGGCGTCCGGTCGGTGTCCGCTGCGGCTGCGGCTGCGGCTGCGACTGCTGCTGTACCAGCTCACGTGGATGGATTGATGGAAGGAGCTGCTAATTGAGGGGATCTTGTCGATCTGTACCTGAGGTGGATCACGGTGGCCTCCAAATCCAGGTGCTATGAACAAGCTTGGCAGGCTGATCTACGCCAGCGCCGCCCATCACGAGCTTCTGGTGCGCTCCCGCATCTGGTACGCTCTCTCTCTCTCGTGCATCTTGATCCGCTAGCTAGTATGCTCCCGTAGTTCGTATTTGCTGCTGCTCTCTTTGGTTTTCCGGCTGGACCACAATATGTGTCTTTGGATCTGCATCTTGTACGCTTCTACAATTCGTATCTGCAACTGCTATCTCTTTGTTTTCCGGCCGGACGACAATAGGTATCTTGATACGTTCTTGAAAAGGGCAGGAAAAAATACAATAAAGTGGAGGCCACTAGTATTTGCATCGATCTGTTCTTACTTGGTCCAGCATGAATAGTATTGGATGCCAGATTAATACTTTTGTTGTTTCATCAATATGCAACTATACCTTGTGTCTGTTCTAAAATTTGCACTACTTATGCAGTATCTCTTGAAGAATGGCGTGCATGTATGCTACAAGTCCCGGTGGCCTAGATTGATTTCTATTGTGAGCAAGGACTAGTGCGGCAAGACGTGATGATCTGGGTGGATTTTCATTGCGAGCAGTAGTGGATTTTCTGCGAGTGGAGGCATACTTTTCAGTGTATTATGAACCTTGTGCCTTGTGTATTTTTGACATATAGTATTATTTAAATCTTGAATGTGTCCTCTATAAAAGACTAGTAAAGTGCAGTACTGTAGTTATCATTGATTGCTTCAGCTACCGGTGGTGACCGGTTGGCCTGTTTTTTTTTTAATATATATGATTCACAACGCAAACGATTAAAATGACCGTTGCGGATGAATGCGTCCACATCAGTATCGGAAGCGGGGCAACGGATGCATTCTCCGTGACCATTGAGGGTTTTGGCCCGTTGCCTTAGCATCGTTCTGTACTAGTGGCGCTAGCTCCATCGCCGGCGGCGACGCTAAGCGAGCCCGCCTCGTCTAATGTAAGACCCCTGTTCAGTAGGATAGTTTTTTTTTTTGCACTACTTTTTGCTCGTTTCAGATGATTAGCTCTGTTCTTATTAGGCATTGTGGTAAGTAGCTAATTGTTTAGCCATAGATTTGCTCTGTTTTTAGTAGGCATTGTTTACACATAGATTTTTAGCTGTTTTCTAGTTGTAAGTAGCTAATTGTTTATCCATAGATTTGCTCTGTTTATAGTAGGCATTGTTTACACATAGATTTTAGCTGTTTTCAAGTTGTAAGGAGCTAATTGTTTATCCATAGATTTGCTCTGTTTATAGTAGGTATTGTTTACACATAGATTTTAGCTGTTTTATAGTTGTAAGTAGCTAATTGTTTATCCATAGATTTAATCTGTTTATAGTAGGCATTGTTTACACATAGATTTTAGCTGTTTTCAAGTTGTAAGTAGCTAATTGTTTATCCATAGATTTGCTCTGTTTATAGTAGGCATTGTTTACACATAAATTTTAGCTGTTTTCTAGTTGTAAGAGCTAATTGTTTATCCATAGATTTGCTCTGTTTATAGTAGGCATTGTTTACACATAGATTTTTAGCTGTTTTCTAGTTGGAAGAGCTAATTGTTTATCCATAGATTTGCTCTGTTTATAGTAGGCATTGTTTACACATAGATTTTTAGCTGTTTTCTAGTTGTAAGTAGTTAATTGTTTATCCATAGATTTGCTCCGTTTATAGTACGCATTGTTTACACATAGATTTTAGCTGTTTTCTAGCTGTAAGTAGCTAATTGTTTATCCATAGATTTGCTCTGTTTTTAGTAGGCATTGTTCGCACATATATTTTAGCTGTTTTCTAGTTGTAAGTAGCTAATTGTTTATCCATAGATTTGCTCTGTTTTTAGTAGGCATTGTTTACACATAGATTTTTAGCTGTTTTCTAGTTGTAAGAGCTAATTGTTTATCCATAGATTTCCTCTGTTTATAGTAGGCATTGTTTACACATAGATTTTTAGCTGTTTTCTAGTTGTAAGTAGTTAATTGTTTATCCATAGATTTGCTCTGTTTATAGTACGCATTGTTTACACATAGATTTTAGCTGTTTTCTAGCTGTAAGTAGCTAATTGTTTATCCATAGATTTGCTCAGTTTATAGTAGGCATTGTTCACACATATATTTTAGCTGTTTTCTAGTTGTAAGTAGCTAATTGTTTATCCATAGATTTGCTCTGTTTTTAGTAGGCATTGTTTACACATAGATTTTAGCTTTGTTTCTGTTATGCCGATGATTAAAATTATGTGACACCGTGTGATCCGGGGGTGGCGCTAGTGATCCTTGTGGTATGCACAAATACCGATCTTGTGCATCCTACTTGGCTCACTAGCTCCATCCCTGGAATTTGTGTGTCCAATCTACCTATATATGAGGCATTGTTTAGGCTATGTTCTAGTGTAATTAGTTCTATATTTTCTGAAATGCCGATGAAGAAGCATCTGTCTTGTGTATAGAGATGAAGGAGCTTACATTTTGATTTTTTTCATCTCCTTTAGGGCGAGGACGAAACCTGGAGACTATGCGGCGGCCGTGAAGACGTAGGAGCGGGGCTCCGTCCACACGGTCCACTGAAGCCGGCGCCTCCAGGAGCAAGACTTTTGTGCAGTACTAAATAAGTAAAAGAAGACCACGCAATGAAGCTGGGCGAAGAGGAAGGTGAAGAACCGGCGGCCATCAGGCAGGAACCACAGGGCTCCGTCGACGGCGCAGTAGGCGTCACCGGTTTTTTTTTTGTTTCCTTCCGCCCTCATTACAAACGGTCAAAAACTATCTCCGTATCTGATGTGAAGACTAAAGGCAACGATTATATATTATGCCCGTTGCCAAACTTATTGCAAACGATCAAAATCACCGTTGCCGTTGTGAGGCTTCACATCAGTGACAGAGGCGGGGACACGGACCCTTTCTCCGTTGCCGATGAGCTTTTTGGCCCGTTTCCGATGTGTCGTTCTGTACTAGTGCCTGCTCTCCGCTCTCAATCCAACTCCTATTGCTCTGTTCTTGGGGGTTCCTCGGGGGTTCTCTCGGCGGCAGCAGTGAGCCAGGGAAGAAAGACCACGTGGGCCCCATCGGCGGTATCCCTTGATTAAACAAGTGCCCCGGACCCACGCCGACCCCACGCGCCGACCCCACGCCGACCCCAGGAAATCCCAACCGATCCGCACACTAGCCGACCCCACGAAATTCCAACCGAGCCGCGCCAGGCCGACCCCACCAGTCAGGCCAAGTGACTGTTGACCAGAGGGTAACGGAGCGTTTGGCCGTCCGCGGGCCATTTGCGAGCCAGCCAGGGCACGGACGAGAGAAACTACGCGGGTATGACACAAACAGATAAAACTAAGGCAGGTAGGGCACATAAACGATTGTCCCTTATATATATTCCCCTTACTATGTAATCATCCCGGCTTGCTCATATTTAAATAAGGACGTTTTGAAAGGAACATTGCAAAAACCATATCAAATGCAACTCGAGAGACTCATCCCAAAATACAACCTACACAAGGTTGAGAGGTATAAATGTATGCATGAGGTAGATACTTGTTACCGAGATAGCATTGGTGAAGTAGGAGGAGGTAGGTGTTCATGATCATCCAAGCTTGGATCTAATAAGCATATGGTGAGGACTCCCTCCTTGTAAATGAGAAAAGCTTCCAATGCATCTCCAATGTACCTAAAACAAATTTAAGTACAAAATGGTACCCAAACTAATTGGGTCCAAAGTAGTTAGAGCAACTACAATACATAGGACAAACTCCACTTAAATATGTGCATATTGATATAAAAATGAATTTCACGCACAACTTAGCCATTTAGGATTTGATGGAGTTTATACTATATATTAGAACATAGAAAATAAGCATGCCATAATAAATACATATAGTAAATATGCATGCACAAGACTTTCAAGAACCAAAAGAGATATAATTTGGACAAAACACCAATTAAACCAATAGTGCACACACAAGTGTGACAAGAAAAAGAGTTGTCCAAATTATATCAAAGACCCAAATCGCCACATGGTTGGAGAAACCAATATGAAAAAATATCAAATGAAAAATAGAGTCAATGAATGACCATAACCCTCTACACTTTTCATGATGGTACAATGTACCAAGACGAAAAATGTTTGTCTTCCAAAGAGACAAGTCATCGGGATCCAACACCAAATAAAAGGACCGAATGCAAATTGAAGACAACTAATATTCAAAAGTATACAGGATTGCTCCCCCACAATTTGTGCATTATTTATGATCTTGTATTTGAATACAAAATGCACACAAATGGGGTCATTACTCTCCATATATATTTTTTAAACACTAGTCATGTTCAAAGAAGAGCAATGAGATACACTACCAATTTAAAGAATGGTGTTCTAAAGAATATAAAGTAGCTTCCCCGTGATTAGTGCATTGTTTATGATCTTACATGTAAATACAAAATGCACCCAAGCGGGATCATCACCCTCCATATATCTTTTTGAACACAAGGTTAAGGAAAATCAATAAGATCCACTAACAATTCAAAAGATGGTGTTCTACTCAATGTAGGATAGCTCCCCCAAGAATAGTGCATCATCTAGAAGTAAGACATTGAATGTAAATGCACAAGAATGGGTTCCTTGCTTTTCCTAACTCAATAAAGCACAAGAGAAATTTTAGTAGAGCACACAAGATCCAAAAGATGTAAGGAAGACGAAAAGGATTAAGATCGAAACAAAACCTTGGCAATTAACGAAAGCCAATGTAAATATGATCAATAAATTTACCACAAATAAAATTATGACGTGTCAAAGACAAGGAATGTATGGAGATATTTCTCGGTGGTAAATGGTAAATATATATTCAAGATCATATTCACAAAATATAAGCATGTGGCAAAAGATAGGAATTGAAAAACATGCTTATATATAGATTCTTGAAGGCCTCAAATAATCAAACAACCGTGCAAAGCACCAAGAAACTTTCTCACAACAAGATACCAAAGATGAGAGACAAAAGGCATTCAAGCAAAGATGGAACTTGTTTGAGCAACATGCCACATAAGAGCAAGATAATTAAGAATATCAATTCTAGTTGGCGAAACATCACATGTTCACAATTTTTAGGCTTGTAATATGCACATAGCTTATTACTCCCCCATAATGTGATAATCCATTGTTTTTCACAAGAGGCAACAAGAATCCAATAAGAGATAATTAATGGACATTAGAATTTGAATTCCTCATGAGTAAGACTTACCACAAAGAGACTACATAATATTATTTATCACCACTAAGTGGTATTTTTCATGTATGCACATTTTAGGTTAGTGAAGTGCCAAAGAGCACATTACTCCCCCAAAATGGAATAACCCATTAATCTCCCAACAAGAGTCAATTTAGATAATCAAGTTAATAAAAGACTCAACATGTACATGGTGTGCAAACCAACATACACAAGCTTGATAACTCAACAAAAGTAAGTAGAGAGCACAACACATACAAGCATTAGCAAGGTACAAAACCAAACATATGCAAGGGTGCAAGCAACTTTCAATGTAAATAAGATTTAAATACAAGTTACCACAAGGAGGAACATTGGATATAAGATAAGACAATATAATCCAAATGACTTGGCTTGAGAGAATATGGTTGATGAAGATCCCTTACCTCTTTATGATGTAGCCAAGTCTCCAAAGCCCTCCGACAACACCTATTGATCAAGTTTTTACTTGTTGGTCCCCAACAAAGTTGGGTCCTAAGAGGTTAGTCACAATAGGCTTGGCAACCCAAATGGTTCTTTTCTTGACACCACTTTGAGTACCAACATATTTGGCAAACACATTGCCAACCTTATCCTTCCGAAGCGAATAAACATGATCAAATAAGGTGGGGTTGGATAAGTTACCATGAGTGCATGAAGAAGCTAAGTGATCCTTCCCATGACATATGTAGCAAACTCGCCTTTTTCCTTTCTTCTTGGGGAGGGAAGGTTCATCAACTTGGGAAGCTTGAGTTTGAGCTTGAGGTTGCTTCCCTTGTTGCTTCTCGCTAAGAGGCTTCTTCTTCAAAGGGCAAGATCTAACATGGTGCCCTTCAACCTTGCACTTGAAGCACACAATCTTGGCCGAATCAATAACTTGTTCTTGGCCCTTCTTCTTGACGAACTTGTGCTTTTCTTGTAGTCGAACTTGTTCTTGTTATTGGAGTTGAATCCAAGTCCACTCTTGTCATTGGGGAGTCTTCATGACACTTGAGCAAGTCTTTCTTCAAAGAAGTGACTTGTGCCTTGAGCTCTTTGATTTCATCTACATGGTTAGTTTCAACACAAATACTCGAGGAAGTAGATTTATCATTGTTAGAGCAACAAGGCATGGAGGGTAATTCATCACAAGATGTATCAATGTTGTGAGTGGATGAATTACTAGAACTAGCACATGGCAATAAAGCATTTTTATTAGAAGTTGTGCTAGTGACGACAAGAGGCTCACAAGATTTTACCTTTGTAGTGATTGCCTCAAGAGCAACCTCTAGCCTAGCATGGGTTGTAAGAAGATTCTCATTAGAGCTAGAGAGCTTTTCATGACTTTCTTCCAATTTCCCATACTTGCTTGATAGCATCTCAAGTTGAACCCTTAGCTCAACATTCTCCTTCAAAATAGATGCTTCACAAGAAATGGAGTTAGTAGTACAAGCATCATTATCATTAGTAATGGAAGAAGACAACTTGACAAGCTCATTATACTTTCTTTTGAAGTTGATTGCCTCCTCAAGAGCTCTATCACGGGTTTCCTTTACTTTAGATAATTCTAAGGTAAGGGTCTCCTCAAGAGATTTTGATTTAATCATTTTTAATTTGGCAGGAGCATGGTCACATTTTTTAGTGAGTTTAGCAAACATTTCATTATTTAACTCCTCACTAGTTTCGAGTCTCTCCTCTAGAGCAACCCTAGTTTCTTGCTCTTCCCTAAGAGCATTCTCAAGATTGTGGATCTCACCCGCGGAATCACGAGCAAGACCCCACCCTTCATCACAATGGGTCTCCAAGGCCTCAATTGTCTCCTTGCGCTCAATAAGAATAGTCATGATTTCTAAGAAGCTATCATGGGCATGTTTGTTCTTTAAAAGAGCATGAGAGACAATATCAAAATTCTTATAAATGGAGGCATCATTATCATTTTCGTCATCAATACCATCATCATCATCATCATCATCATGAGATATATTGGAGTTCAAGGTAGGAGATACCTTAGACTCCTTAGCCATAAGGCAAAAGTGAGTAATGGACGAAGATGATGAAGAATTACTTGAAGCGCTATTGAGGTCCATGTCTTGTTCCAACAATTGTTGGGATTCCTCTACATTGTTAGCCAAACAAGTACTAGAGCAAATAGAAGCATTTTTAACATGGCAACAAGACAAGAGAAGCATATCATCATGAGATTTAGTTAAGCAACTACTACATGATATGCAAGGACTATAAACACTAGCATGTATGGCATTTGTAGTGCTAGAGGAGTTTAAGTCCAAAGATAGAGCATTGCAATATGATGGAGATGAAGTATGATCAATAGTGGAGTCATCATCAATAATGCAATTCCTATCACCACTCACCATGTCATTACCTTGTGACAAATCACATGTTGGTGAAGTGGAAGAAGAAGTGAGCTCATCATGGCCGGAGGTGGAAGGAGGACAATCATCCTTGGTAATGTTGGACACGTCATATATATCTTCAAGTTTTGTCCATAATTCATGAGCGCTACGAAAAGGCATGATTAACGCAAGGACTACATCGCTCAAAACATAGATGAGACCATTAGATGCTAGAGTATCGAGATAAAAGTTTTTCTCATCCCCTAAAGATAATTCTTGGGAATCCTTTGGAGGAGAAAAACCCATATCTACAATTGTCTCTAAATTTGGATCCAAGTCCCTAAGAAGATTAAGCATGCGAATTTCCAAAGATCATAATTTGTGCCATCAAATATATAAGTGGGATTGTGCACTAATTCTCTAAAGGACATCTTTACTCTCTAGGCGGTAAAGCCTAATAATGAGAGAACCTGGCTCTGATACCAATTGAAGGGAAAGACGTCGCCTAGAGGTGGGGTGAATAGGCGAGGTACACTTTTTACAATTTAGGCTTGATAAATGTGGAATAAAACTTAGTGTTTAACTTATCAAGAACACAACCTAAATATACTGGGTTCACCTATGTGCACCAACAACTTATGCTAAGCAAGACAAGCAACAAAGTGAGAGCAAGGTAAATGACTTCAAGCACGAAGGCTATCACAATGTAAAGTGCATAAGTAAAGAGCTCGGCTATAGAAATAACCGAGACACGCGGAGACGAGGATGTATTCCCGAGTTCCTCCTTCTTAGCGGAGTACGTCTCGTTGGAGAGGTGTGAGCAACCACCACAGGTTCAACTCAATGCCACAAAGGCTCACCTTATTCTCCGATGAACTCGACCACAAAGGTCCAAGTTCACCTTCCACTATGAACTCCTTTAATTAGGGCGGAGAACAATCCCGTACAACTACCTTGGGGCACACACCCACAACCGAATTGGGGGCTCCCAAATAACCACAAAAGGTCTTGACCACAAAAGGTCTTGACCACAACAGGTCCAACTTGACCACAAAGGTCCCAACAAGCCACAAAGGCCTTGACCACAAAAGGTCCTAACCGACCACAAAAGGTCTCCGCCACAAAGGCCGGCCACTAAGGCGTCTAGGGTCCAATGACCCAAGAGTAACAAGCTCACGAATTTCACCACCACGAATCTCGTGGAGGGCTCAATCCGATGCAAGATGCAATGGAAAGAGCACACAAAGTTCTCAAGTCCTTCACTCTCAAGTTCCAACAAAGCAACAAATGCTTATGGGGGAATAAGAGAGGAAGAACCAAGAAACCACAAAGGAGTCAAATCCTTCACTCCCAAATCCCACCAAAAGCAACCAATACTTATGGGGGGGAGAAGAGAGGAAGAACAAAGGAGGGGAACCACAAAGGAACTCCTAGATCTAGATCCCCTCACTTAGAGGAGAGATGGATTGGTGGAAATGTAGATCTAGATCTCCTCTCACTTTTCCCTCAAAGATATGCAAGAATCATGGGAGGAATTGAGAGGGGGCAAGCTTTCCAAGGTCAACAATGGTGGGAGGGAGAGAGAGGAAAAACGAGCTAACTCAAGGAAGAAGAAGGGGAGGGGTATTTATACCCCTTCCACAATTCTAGCCGTTACAGCAGCTTAGACCGGATATTTCCGGCCTAGGGCCGGAAATTTCTGACCCCCGGAGATTTCCGGAAAGATCTCCGAAGTTTTCTGGATGAAAACAGTACTGAAATTCGCGCGGTTCGGAAATTTCCGGCCCGGGTTCGGAAATTTCCAAGCTCCCAAAAACTGCAGAAATACCAACACGAAAACGACAATATCTTGACCATCCGAACTCCGTTTTCGATAATTTTTGGCTCGTTGGAATCACAACAAAGAGCTCTATAAGATCATGTAGAGAAATATCATAGTCCAACAAGGAAGATTAAACCAAATGGGAAAAGGTAAGACCTCTCGAAAAAGGAACAACCGGTAAAAACCTCCAACATAAAAAACCAAGAAGCTTTAGATACGAATTTTTTTTTAATGACCTTGAGCTTGTTATGAAGATCACAACAAGCTCCGAAACCTCCCAAAGAGAAAAGCCAAATAAGAAACAAGAAAGATGATATGCCAAGTATGCAAAGGTTTGAGCTCTCCACAAAGATGCGATCAAGTTACTCACTCGAGAGCCCCTCTTGATAGTACGCCTATCTATCCTATAACCCTATCAAGATCATACCTTTGCCTTCAGCAATCCACTTGAGCTAGATGAAGACGATCTTCACTCCCTCAAGTTGGAACACCTTTCTTGATTGCGCTTGCTAGCACATGCTTGATGAAGACTTCTCCAAATACTCCCCATACTCCATTATGGGAGAGCATTGCTTAGCTTCGTATTCATGTGTCCATTTCAAGATCCAAGTATAAGATATCTCCGAAATGCTTCTCTTGAACTTGCACTTCTCAACCTTGATGAAGATCACCGCATGACGTTATCCTCCATGAGCTATATGAGATGTTCTTCTTGTTGCAAGCCCATGGGAAGATACCTAACCCCACATATAGATACCACACACACACACACACTTGGGTTAGTTCACAAAGCTATATGGACAAGAGCTTACCATCCCAAGAGATACATGATCCACTTGGTACATCTTGTAGCTTTGTGTGTTGATCAACATCCTGATCAATCTCGTATCATCCCATCTTTCTTCATATAGGTGATGTCTTGACATCTTCAAGACATACTTGCAATATGCTCAACACAAACATTAGTACATAGGGATTGTCATTAATTACCAAAACCATACATGAGGACACACGCCCTTTCAATCTCCCCCATTTTGGTAATTGATGACAATCCCTTTTACGAGGGTTTATATAAGGAATTAAACAACCATGCAACGCACTAAGCAAAGAAAGGATGCACGAGAACCAAAATTCCCTTAAAACCCTCTAAATCTCTCCCCATTGGCATCCGTTGCTGAAATGGGCGAAAAATCTAGAAGGCCAATATAATAAGAGCTCCCCCATAAATTATGTATTTCTCATGATATGAGTGAAATCAAATGCATATATCCCGACGTTAAGCTCGGAGAGACGGATGACCTCCGCTGCTCCGGAAGCTGCCCTTCCTCCCCGATGTTCGACTATGACAGCTACCCCCTTCGTTTTAAAATATAAGATGTTTTGATTAGATTTATATGAATTGTTGTGCATGTTTACTAATTCAAGTGTACATGTCGCCAACATGTATCATGTCTAAAACATCGTATATATTTTTGTGTGAAATATATTTAAACACTGAGGGAGCAGAATGGAAGGCCGAGCCAGCTGCAACCAACCGGAGGCGTAGTTCGAACCGTTGCGGGCTTAGCGGCACGTGATGAGCCATCATCGACGAGCCAAGCAAGGCTCGAGCTGCGAGCGTTAAGCGAAGCGCCTGCGTGGATGGGTGAGGACTGAGGAGAAGGTGCACCGGCACACTGGTGAGGAGTCGCTCGATCGATCCGGCCTTGGATCAGGGCCGACCTAGAGGGCGGGGCAGAGGGGCGACCGCCCTGGGCTCCCAAGTGGTAGGGGGCCAGCCAAATTAATACATGTACTGATACATTCAAGAAAAAATAAAATAAAGATAAAAATCAGCTAGGGCAAAGCCCACAACCGGAGAGATCTTATTGTTTAGATCAGTGAGTGTCGTTGCTGCAGCGTCGGGAGGTACACCATGAACATGATGAGCATTTCAATGCCAACGACAGCGGTGACTAGCCATCGGATGTTGTAGCTAGCACCAAGTGACATAGCACACAAATATTTTATTGTGTAGCCAACATTTCGGCGACAAAATGATTGACACACGTGACTACCGTGATGGGGGGCTCTTGTTCCCAACAGGTGATGGCATCAATAAGGTTATGTCCAGAGGCTAACGCAGACATCAGGCAAACATGACAACCACCACGGGACTCGAGAGTATAGCTCGAGAATACAGGGCACCAAATAATAGACTATTCTCACAATCATCGTATATTTATCTATTATATCCTGAAAAGTGTTAATTCGTTTAACAACTTATTTGTCAGTAGGAGGAAGTATAAGAATCCATGTGTGAACAAACTGTGTACCGGCGTAGGGAAAAACTAACCGGTCTTCCGGTGAAAAATACAATCTGGTTGGGATTGACAATATACCGTTATTCTGTATTCAGCGGGAGCCCAACAGGTCGTCGTAAAGCTATGATAACTATTTTTCAGTTTTAATATATGCACACCTTTCAATTTGAGAGAGTTACATGAGAAGTTGTGAGGACTAAATGTAGCAAATACATTTCGATGAGTCTAATAGATCAAATAGTAGGAATGCAAAAGTTGTGGAATCTACAAAAAAGATGATCATTAGTGGTTAGTCTAAGTTTTTATGATTTAATATCAAGTACATAAAATGCACGTGTCGTGGGTATTGAACACAATGCAACTCATTAGACAAAATCAAGTTATATGCTCTAGAATTTTGTATAAATTTGCTTACAACTTGATACGGTGCCAACCGGTATTAAGATATTTTTTAGAGTATAGTAAATATATATGTCTCACAAATATTAATGATAATTAATTATTTATTGTACATCAAAAAATGAGAAGGCGTACAATTATTTTCAATTTTAGTTTACGTAAATTTATATTTGATGTATATTACAACAAAAGAAGATACGTATAAGATTTATATTTAGTTAAGTTAACTGTAACTACATGTTGGGAAGATATAATTTGTGTAAAAAAAATATAACATATATACTATAAGATTGTATAAAACTATGTTATATTTAAGTATAAGAGTTATATTTAAGTATAAGAGTTTGATATAATTATATTTATTAATTAGCTCGCAACGGGTCCAAAATTAGTTTGGACCGGCCCTGCCTTGTATGCTGGGGCTCCTCCTAGTCCCACATGGCAGCGAGGCTAGACAGAAAAACGGCAGCTCGAGCACAAACATAGCAACGATAACCACTTTTTGCACCGACCAGAAGTTGTGAAGTTGTGATGCACTGCAATTTCCTAGAGCCTCACTTCTTCAGTTCGTTTCTGACGAAGTGGGATGAGACGCAAATCGGTCAGGCAGAAAAGTGACGCCCGGAATCTCGTACGAGCCGTCGAGTTGCCGGAGAGACATGAGGGATCGATCACGTACATCGTGGAGTAGGGCATGATCTAGCTAGGGCGTTGGATGCGACAGAAAAGTGAGCCACCATATTTTTCAACGGTGCATGTTGTTCTTCACGCACCTTGCGTGGACTAGCTAGTCAACCTCGCCGTGACATCGCGGACACAACCTGCCTGATGATTAGCAAAACAAAGAAAAAAAATCTGCGCGGCGGTGGCCAAGTCCACGGATTCGGACGACGAAAGCGATCGACGCAGCTAGCGCAGATCAACGGGATCGAACAACGTCTACCCCGTGCGGAATCTCTCGATGATATAACATTGTAGCTGGAGATTATATTCTTTCATTTCTTTAACATGTGTGACATTTATTTGATTTGTTTTATTTAGCGCAACCTATATCATTAATAGAAAATCAAGTTACTTGAACCAACACACGTGGAAACTAGAGGATTGAGCTGGTTTGTGAGTAGGGTTCTGAGCTGAACCAGAAAAAACTCTTCGTCCCGAAAGACCTCTTGCGGCTCGGTCGCCTTAGCTTGGGAGAGAGTGGCTTGTGGCCGTGTTGCTCGCCAGCGGCGGTTTGACGCGTTCGGGTGGTCTGCATTGCGGCGGCGCTGTCATTGGTAGCAGGGCAACACAGAGAAGTGAGGACAGCCGGTGGCCCACTAGGCCAGATATAGCCTCCATCTAGGTCGGGGTGGGTCCTATGTTCTTCGCACAACGGCGGTGCTCCATGGAGGTGGAGGTTGTGAGTCGGAGTTCAAGGTAGTGGCATCACTGTCAGCCGTCCTACTCCAGCGTGAAAACGGAGACTTTGTGGGCTCAACCTAGGTCCGTCCGGGCCTGAGGTGTCCCTACTACCCGTCCGGTCAGGTACCACATCGGTGGAGGCAGTTTCCACTACTAGGAAAACACTTATAGGTGGGTTTCATACCCGTGACACAAAATATGCATGTACCCGTGGTGAACTACATAATTGGTGCGTCATGTGTATTTTGTTACCCGCAGCGCATCAAAATCCCGGTGCGCCACAGATAAGTTTTGGCCGGAGAGCCCCACCTTACGTGTGACGCACCACAATTGGTGCGCCACGGGTAGCAAAAATACCCGTGGCGCATTCAATTTACACACAAATTAGTCCATATTTATGGATAGTCCACAAATATTAGGAATTCTCTCGCTTTATATCTAATTTCGCCTATTTAAATGACTTTACGTCGGGTTTTTTTCTTTTTCAAAAGTGATTGAACTTTGAACTACAACGATGTGATAGTTTGCTCCGATTTTTTTTAAAATCATTTTAACATACACAAGTAGTGGTTATATCACAGAACTGTCGCGATAATTTTGAAGAGTTCGACCCCCTTTCGATCATTGTTCCAAAAAAAATCAAAAAATGTAAATAATACTCAAAAGGATAAATCCTTTGGCATGAAATTCTTTTATGTGTACTAGTTGTTGATGCATGTAAAATGCATACATGAACTTTGCATTGTATTACTTATATTCATTCATATTTGCATCATATAAGGGTTATATCAATGTTTTATAATGATTTTCGGAATATTTCACAGTTTCCCTATTTATTTGGAATTAACCCTGCACTGTCAGAAAACCCCTTTTTCTAGATGTTTCAGAGACCCAAACGACGTCCAAATGACCTAATATTTCACGGAGATCATTTTTTGGAAGGAACAAATCGTAGGAGCGAAGGAAGCGCAAAAGTGGAAACCCGAGGGCCAAGATAGGTGGGCCCACACGGCCAGATTCCCTGGCCGCGTGGAGCAACCCATCTAGGGCCTCGAGCCTCCGATGCCGTCGATCTTCGTCCCCATGCCTTCGTCTTGACCTAAAAACGACTATATAAATAGTCTCCCGATGCCTTTCGGAGGAGCGCCGCAGAAACACAGAAACACCGAAACAGAGACCTGTAGCTGCAGATTGGAGGGGGAAAACTCCAGCGGGGCGCTGCCGGTGTGGTCTCCACCTTCTCCAACAACTCCTCCACCGTCTCCATGATGAAGAGGGAGTAGTCCACCCCTGGACTATGGGTTTGTGGAAGTAACTTATGTATCTCTCCTCTCTCTTGAGCTTCACTAATTAGTGCCATATGAGCTGCTAAACATGATTATGGTAATCTATGTAATACCTTTGTGGTGGATCTCTTAAGTTGATATATGTTATGATGATTGCAATTGTTATGTCTTTGTTATGAAAGTAGATGCATATTATGTACCCCGTTCTTGTTTATGTGTTCTGATCAAACATATGTATGAGGGCTTGTGAGGGGGAACATGTGCATTAGTTGGAGTAACGGGGGGGTGGGGGGGGGGGGTGGTGAGTGCGGTGAAAGTGACAGAAGTTCCACTATCCACTTGGGTATTTTACCTTACTTTGTTGCCTCACTAGGGATAAAAAGGAATACCATGCTACCGGGGATGTGGGTGACCATGCCATTTTCTCCATGACTAGATCTAGCATGTTCTTATTCTAACTTCATGTCATAGAACTTAAAGCTATACTCTGTTTTATCTTAATTACTGAGATGTTATGATTTAGTTCGCATCTTGGTGGAGTATAAGAGAGGTTAATAACCAAAAGATCTCTATGTTAGGATGTGATGCCCATATTATTAATAACTTATCTTGTTGCAATCTCATATGTCAATTCCTCTGTTCCATTATCTACCACTATATAAAAGAGAGAGTGCATTTGTGAAACCATGAACCCCACTCCATTTTTAATCATAAGAAACACCTTTCCAACACTTTATTAGCACTTTACATTTTCTGCCATTTAAAAATCCGAAAATACAAAAACAATTTTACATCTTGCAAACACCATACAAACCACAAAAACATCATCCACTATCATTTATACCATCCTTGCATATTTATTTATCATCATTGCATATTTATTTCTAGTTTGCATTTGTTATTTCTATCTTTTACTCACACCTTGTGCTTGACAACCACTTGGTGAGGATGAGGGCACAAAACAATTTACTTTGTTTTGTAGGTTTCATAAAGAAGGATAAGGAGACAACAACTTTTGGTTCATTTCCTCGAGAGTTCGATATAAACCCTCGAGTCACCCTCGTGGGGAAAATTAGTCTTTCCCTTACTATACACTTTGCACTTGGAGTCTCAACCTAACCCACATTCTTTTGACGCAGATACCTGGTGCCCAGCAAGACATTTTCTGGCGCCATCGTCATCATCGTCAAGGGTCATCAAGACTATTTTCTGGCGCCCTTGCCAGGGAAGTGAGCAAGTAAAGAGTTGTCCCACAAGTCTTCATCAACTGTGCAAGATCTTCTGGTGCTGTTGCTGAACAAGTGGAAAGGATATCTCACACCAAAGTCAACATCACCAACGTGTGCAAACACCTAAGCTTGGGGAGGTTGCACTTTTGTAAGCACCATCTTACCCATCTTTTTACCTTCAAAGCATTTTATTTTGTTTTGTTTTTGTCATTTTTATTTTCGGTTTCATATTTTATTTCAGTTTTGCATTTTGTTTTGTATTTATTATTTCGGTTTACATTGTTTTAGTGTCATTTTATTTTCAGTTTTGCATTAAAAATAAAAAAATACATAAAAACTTGCTAAAATGGGAGAAAGAACTAAGTTGTGTGACTACACAAACACTCCAAATGATCAATTTATTGCTAGGCCTTGCTACACCAAGATAACAGCTGAGAGTTATGAAGTGAGTCCTAGTTTGTTGAACTTGATAACTAGGGAACAATTTGGTGGTAGCGCTATGGAGGATGCCTCTATGCATCTTCATGATTTTGTTGAAATATGTGACATGCAAAAATTTAAAAATGTGGAAAGTGATATTCTAAAACTGAAGTTATTTCCTTTTCACTTAGAGGAAAGCTAAAGAGTGGTTGCATTCATTACCAACTGATAGTATTAATTCTTGGGATGATTTAAAAGAAGCTTTCATTAAGAAATATTATCCACCTGTTAAAATTTTGCAAAATAGAAACAATATTCTTTCTTTTAGGCAAAATGAAAATGAACATGTTGCTATGGCTTGGGATAGGATAAAAGTTATGCTTAGAACTTGTCCATCTCATGGGGTTAACGAATGGACCATATTACACTCTTTTTATAATGGTCTAAACTACATGTCTAGAAATATCCTTGATTCTGCTGCTGGAGGGATTTTTATGAGTAAAACTATAGTAGAAGCTAAGAACATCTTAGAGAGCATTTTGCGAAACTATAGTTAATGGAACACTGAAAGAGCACCTAATCCCTAAGAAAGTAAACTCCATAGAAGAAAATAGTGATTTGTCATCTAAAATGGATACTGTTCTTGCTTTCATTAATAAACAAAATATTGAGAATGTCCCTTTGCAAGAACTAGTTGGTAATAATCCTGAGAAAGTTGATGTTAACTTTGTTAGATATGGTAATAGTGGGTTGGTAACAATAACTATAATTCATATAATAAACCTCCATATGTTCCAAACACCCGTCCTTTTGTTCCATATCTTGGTAATAATGATAATAAGTGGAAGCCTATGCCTTCAAGTAATGATAATTTTGATGCTAATAAAATTCTTATGGAACAAGTTGCTAGTCATAATACCATGATACAAGAGCTGAACAAGTCTGTTGCTTCCATTAGTTCTGATATTAAAGGTTTACAACTACAAGCTGAAGGACTAGATAAAGCCCTTTCAAAACTAGTTGATAATCAAGCCACTTTATTGTGTATGTCTGCAGGGAAACCACAAGCACCACCCGTGGTTGGAGTGAGTTCTATTAATATTGCTGACAATGTTCCACCTACTTTGGAAGAAACTTTTAATGAATTGTTGAAATATCCTGAATACTTGTTACCATTTATGTCTTATCTTAATGGTTTGAATGAAGCTAATGAAACTAAAAGTAATGATCCTCTTATGTTAGAAAAACAAGTTGAAGAAGTTAAGATGCTTAGTGAAGTCAAGGAACCACTACTTGACTTAGAAATTGTAGCTTGCATGAACTCATGTCTATCTTACAAAAATTTGCCAGTGATCCTTCTATTAATGTTAACCAAGCTGGTTTTGGTTCTTATATTGCTAGTCATGTTTTAAAAGAGAAAATTGCTAGGTACAAAAATGAAGCTATGATGCCACCTAAGCTTGGGGATATATGGATCCCAAGGTATTAGTAACAATTGGAAAAGAGACACACCATGCTATATTAGATCTAGGATCTAGTGTCTTTGTTATATCAAAAGAATTATATGAAGTACTTGAATAAAAGAATCTTGAGAAATGCTCTATTGAACTTGCACTTGCTGATGATTCCATTAAACATTCTTTAGGAAAAGTAAGTAATGTTATGGTAGAGTTGCATTTAACATTTGTGCCTGTTGAATTTCTAATAATGGACATGGTGAATAAAACCTCTAGTCCTATCATTTTGGGAAACCTTTTCTTCGTACCACAGGTGCTATCATTGATTCAAAGGAGGGGAACGTGAAGTTTCAGTTCCCACACAAGAAGTGCATGGAGCACTTCCCAAGGAAGAGGGACACACCAAAGTTCAAGCTCCCTCATGAGCTTCGTCCACAATAACTATCAAGTACGAAGCCTAGCTATATGACTATAAAGAAAGCGCTTTACGGGAGGCAACCCGGTTGTTTTTATTTGAGATTTTCTTTGAGTCCTCTTGCTGTACCAAGAGACTTTGTTTTTAGTTTAGGTTCTGGAATTTTTAATAAAGTGCCTAGTTTAACCATTTAAGCTTGAAAAAGTTGCTTTTTCCATTTGGAGATTTTATTCCAGCACGAATTTGTGCACGGTATGATTTTTCATTCCTATTCTGTAACTCCGAATGAGCTGAAATTTGAACTGTAGTTGTAACTTTTCGCCCTATGTAAGCATGAATTTTTTATTATTTTTTCGACAAATTTAAGTGTTGTAAAAAAATACGTTTTGCTGCTGCTGTTTTTCTGGACAGATTCTGTCCCATTTTGTTTTATGCATTCTTTGAGCTTTTAACTTGAATCTTTTTTATCCAATTGAGTTTATTAGAAGGATTAAACATTATACACTTTCTGGACATGTTTCTCATGTTTGTCTAAGGATTTCATACAGCAAGCAATCCTATTGTTTTGTGCCTACTAATGTCACCCCACAGAAAAGAAATGGGAGAAACGGTCTTCTGAAGTTTTTTCACAGGGATTAGAGGAGATGCACCAAGAGCTATCCGAGGATGGTGAAGACCATAAGCTTGGGGATGTGAAGACAACCCCACTGAACCAACACACTCTCGGTTTGCACACGTCTAACTTCTGTTTTTCGTTCATTGCACTTTATCGCATAAACTTGGAGCGTTCTTTTTGTTCTTTTTATTTCGGTTTGGTTTTTTGTTTGAGACCACCACATTTCATTTATGTTATGAGAGAGCTACTAGAAGTTTGGGTTGAATTAAGTTGGATGCTATAAAAATATTGGGAAGAGGATGTTTGAGTTGATTTAAAAAGATACATATAGTTGCATGATTTATGTGCTTGTTAATGAGTATTAATATGGAAGTGTCTTATCAAGAGTTATTTCTTATTCATGTTTTATATGCTGAATGATGATTTAATTTGTTTAACATGGAATGATTAGCTATGGACACTCATGCATGCATTTAGACGGTCAACTTTCTACCTCTTGCTAGCCCGAAAATTCCAACAAGTAAAAAAACTTGTTTTCCAACACCTTCAACCAAGTTTTTCCAGTGAGTCCACCATATCTACCTATCAGCTAATATGCTATTCCAAGTATGTTTACCATGTTGTATTGTCTTATCTATGCTTCCAAATTAAAATGCTTATGTTATTGGGATTGTTATGTGTAAAGTTGGTTTAAAAGCTCTCACGAACTTGATGCACACATTACTTTTATTGCACTTAATAAATTTGACCCATTGCGATTAAAATTATGATGTTTTGGGCTTGACAAAGGTCTTTGGTTGGGAGTTAGCTCATATGTGCTGTCACATGGCAAGCTTTCAACGTGTTTTTTTATCTCATTTAAGTTGATATCATGTGCTTTTGTCTATGGATGCCTAACATTGCGTGAAATGAAGATGGAAACTCGGTAAGTTTAGGGAGTGAGTATAAATGGCTAGAGAGACTCACCGGGCGGCTAACCCAAGCCATGTGGCCCATGGTGGAAATTTGCAGCGTACCCATAGTGGAGGAATCTATGACACATCTCTCAACAGAAAAAGCATTTACAAGAAAAAACATTAGTAAAAGAAAGAGATGTTGAGATGTCCACTGTCTGCTTGCTTTGTCATTGGAACATGGGCTCGTTCTATGTTCTGGGGCAAGGGGTACCCCGGGAGTAAACTCTTTATGATGCTATTATTGCTTGCAATGACTGTAACCTACACTTGCTTTGTGGCCCAAGTTGAGTAGCCAGTCGGAGAGGTTTTTGTTTTCAAGGGGCACGAGACATTCAACCTATACTTTGTCAAGCACATAACTCATATTTGCTTTCACTTTCAACTATTAATCACTAAAGATGCTATGATAGGGGTAATGAGAACTTCACACCAATGGACACCACATTGCAAACATTAACTTAAGTTGAAGCATTTGGAAGCTAGCTGATACTCTTACATGTTATTCCTCTACTTATTTATCTATCTTTCCAAAGTGTCCACCTTTCATATTCAGATTTCTATAAGAATACTCTAAGACCAATATAGGATATCTTTTTACCTTTTCATTTATGCATTCATTTGGTCCATAGAACTTTTCTTTCATGTTACACTTTGTGAATTATCATTGAACATCTTTATCTTGAATATTTGATACCACTTGATAATATATCTTGCATGTTGCTACTACTTATTAAGAATGAACCATTTGACTCTATGTAGCAATAACAATCATCTTTGATATCCTTTGATAGTAATAAAATGCAAAGTCCATGTTTAGTTTTATCACCTTCATACTCGAGGACGAGCATGGGTTAAGCTTGGGGATGTTGATGCATGTAAAATGCATACATGAACTTTGCATTGTATTACTCATATTTCAATCATATTTGCATCATATAAGGGTTATATCAATGTTTTATATTGATTTTGGGAATATTTCACAGTTTCCCTATTTTTATGGAATTAACCCTGCGCTGTCCGAAAACCCCCATTTCTATATTTTGATGTTTCAGGGACCCAAACGACGTCCAAATGACCTAATATTTCACGGAGATCATTTTTTGGAAGGAACAAAGCGTAGGAGCAAAGGAAGCGCAAAAATGGAAACCCGAAGGCCAAGATAGGTGGGCCCACGTGGCCAGATTCCCTGGCCGCGTGGAGCAACGCATCTGGGGCCTCGAGCCTCCGATGCCGTCGATCTTCGTCCCCATGCCTTCGTCTTGACCTAAAAACGACTATAAAATAGTCTCCCGATGCCTTTCGGAGGGAGCGCCGCAGAAACACAGAAACACCGAAACAGAGACCTTGAGCTGCAGATTGGAGGGGGAAAACTCCGGCGGGGCGCTGCCGGTGTGGTCTCCACCTTCTCCAACACCTCCTCCACCGTCTCCATGAGGAAGATGGAGTAGTCCACCCCTGGACTATGGGTTTGTGGAAGTAACTTATGTATCTCTCCTCTCTCTTGAGCTTCACTAATTAGTGCCATATGAGCTGCTGATCATTATTATGGTCATCTATGTAATACCTTTGTGGTGGATCTCTTAAGTTGATATATGTTATGATGATTGCAATTGTTATGTCTTTGTTATGAAAGTAGATGCATATTATGTACCCCGTTCTTGTTTATGTGTTCTGATCCAACATATGTATGAGGGCGTGTGAGGGGGAACGTGTGCATTAGTTGGAGTAACGGGGGGTGGTGAGTGCGGTGAAAGTGACAGAAGTTCCGCGATCCACTTGGGTATTTTACCTTACTTTCTCCATGACTAGATCTAGCATGTTCTTATTCTAACTTCATGTCATATAAAGCTATACTCTGTTTTATCTTAATTACTGAGATGTTATGATTTAGTTCGCATCTTGGTGGAATATAAGAGAGGTTAATAACCAAAAGATCTCTATGTTAGGATGTGATGCCCATATTATTAATAACTTGTCTTGTTGCAATCTCATATGTCAATTCCTATGTTCCATTATCTACCACTATATAAAAGAGAGAGTGCATTTGTGAAACCATGAACCCCAGTCCATTTTTAATCATAAGAAACACCTTTCCAACACTTTATTAGCACTTTACATTTTCTGCCATTTAAAAATCCGAAAATACAAAAATACTTTTACATCTTACAAACACCATACAAACCACAAAAACATCATCCACTATCATTTATACCATCCTTGCATATTTATTTATCATCATTGCATATTTATTTCTAGTTTGCATTTGTTATTTCTATATCTTTTACTCACACACTAGTACAAAACGACACATCGGAAATGGCCCAAAACCCCTTCGGAAACGGAGAAAGGGTCCGTGTCCCCGCTTCCGATACTGATGTGAAGGCCCTCATCGGCAACGGTGGCGGAACACCGTTTCCGATGTGAGAAAATTTCGGCATCGGAGCCTCCGGCCCTCCGTTGCCAATGTGTGACCATTTCGGCAATGGAGGGTTTTGTCCTCCGTTACCAGTGTGGTATCATGTAGGCGACGGCTATTTCTGTTTGCCCGTTTCCGATGTCTAATTGCAAGCTAATAGTAATTAGCTGCGCTTGCACGCCTGTGCTACAGAAATTATTTAGCAGACATTCAGCAATACAAGTTTACAACAATCTGAACACAAAGTTTACAGCAAATGTTGGAATACAAGTTAACAGCTATTGCTATTGCTATTGCTATTGCTACAAATACAAAGTTTTCAGCCATTGTTCGGAAAAAAGTGGACACAATTTAAAGAAGTTACATCACAATGGTGACAACAATTGTTTTGGAAAAATCTATAGTCTCACCAGCGAGAATGCCGGTATGGATAGGTGAACAAATGCCGAATAGGATCTCATGATCATGGAATAGGGACGTGTAGTTTTCCCTCCTTGCTTATGACGTGTGTAAGGACGAACCCAGCAAACTTGCCTCTCAGCTGCGTAAGAACATCCTCCTTCAAAGGTGCACGTCCCATTCCACCTATAAGCTGCTGGCAGATTCTTAGTTAGGTATCTTTCGTCATGTATGTCTACAAATATTGTTAGGAAACATGAATTGTTGATGATGTCGTGGATTACTAACCGAATCGAGGCTTGGCAGACTTTTCGAGGTGGGAACGACTTTCAATATTGCATTGCACACATAATACCCACAAAGATTTGTACCAGATGGTTGCTGAGGGCACTGTAATGTTGGTGACAAAATCGCTCACTTAGTTTGGTTTGCTAGCAGGTATTTGTGAAAACTAGGAATAAAGTAGCAACTGTTACCGGGTCAACTGTTACGTCACTCAATATGTCCTCCTGTTCTCCTCTCCTGGGCAACGGTCTCTTGGTTGTCGTCAGGTACTTTTCGAACACACTACAAAAGTAATGAGTTGGCGGATAGAGAAAACAACACGTGAAAGTTAAATCATAAAGTAAACTAGGGAACGATGTAATACCTGTTCAAGAATTTCTTCAAGATTGTATAATCCACCCTTCCAAGTAGGGAATCTATATACAATACCTTGTTCTGTTTAGGAATGATGACAGCTAAGATCCAGTGAAAACTGCAAAGGAAAATAAAAACTTACGCCTGATGGTAAGGAAGCAGGATGTACAGATAATTTTTGTCTTCATAAACTTACTCCTTATTGTAAGGAAGCAGGATCAACTCTTTGTCTTGATAATGAGTCAACGCCTTCACAACATAGTCGAATGTAGTTTTGTATTGATTGCTGCAGAGGTTCGGGTAAGCGATAACAGTCGGGTCAAGGAAACCTACCGGTTCTTTCTTGCGGTTGCACTCGAATACCTAGCTCCTAAGTACAAGAAAGAGAATAGTTAGCATGTACTGAACAGAAGAAAGCTATTAAAATGTGAAAAGTATTTGTAAGGCACATACAACGTGAACAAATGCATGAACGTGCCATCAACAGTATTCAGGTTGAAAACTTGGAACATCTCTGAAAACTCCCAGCCATAACGAACGCCATCTTGGACGCCGTAAAAATCCTCTTTCCTGATACTGAAGTTAATCATATCCTCATTCTCTTCACAATATTGGAGGTACTTTTCATGAAGCTTCTGGCAAGCCACGCCTGATCTTTGTAATCCATCTTTAGTCAACAATGGCTGTCCACGCACGTATTTGGGGCAACTTTGCACCTCTGCATCGTATTTCTTACCCAATTCTTCGTCATCTAGGTATTGGTCCTCGTAAATCGGTGCAGTACTTTTTTTATTTTTAGTGGTCTTGGGCTTGGGCTTGGACTTGGGCTTGGGCTTCATCGGGGTTCTATTTATCGGGGCCATCTTGGCATTGTCCTTCGCCCGGATGGGTGTGGTGCCTCTACGCGTCCGAAGAAGTTGGGGCGGAGGCGGAGGCGGCAGATGAGCCTGCTGTGGCTGAGGAGGCAGGGGCAGTTGAGCCTCCTGTGACTGAGGCGGAGGCGGCAGATAAGCCTGCTGTGGCTGAGGCGGAGGCGTAGGCAGTGTTGGTGTAGCTTCAACCAAGTTGGTGGTGTTGTTCACCACAAGGGCAGTAGGTGAGTTACCATCGACATGCGGTGTTGGTGTAGCTTCAACCAAGTTGGTGGTGTTGTTCACCACAAGGGCAGTAGGTGAGTTACCATCGACAGGCGGTGTTGGTGTGGCTTCACAATTCTGTGCAACCGTTGTATCTTCAACTGCTTGTTCTCTGGAAGGCTGTTTGGCCCCAATATCAAGGAGGAGCTGTGCTGAACGGAGTAGGCCTTCAGACGACGCCATCTGTCGAGAAGCTGTTGAGGTGGATGGCAGGGCACTGAGAAGAGAAATCTCCTTCTTGGGCCACTGTATGTATCTCAGCCTAGCCTGGCCCAAGCTTTGTACGTCTGCATCGACGCGGGTGTTAAATAGCAAGATGCCTTCGAAGCCAGGCATGATCTTGTCCAGAAAGCACATTGCAAAACCTGGCTTTAAGGGCACACCATCCACTTGAGGTACCACATCGGTAGGTGGCTGAACCATACCTAGTGCTGCCACCAGGGGATGATGCGTCATCACGGTTACAGGCACATGTAGTTTGCATCTCTCCGGGCTCGTGATGTCGTCCACAGCATATTTGCCGGTGTCTACAAGACCATCAACCGACAATGATCCACAACTACTCCTGGCTGTAGGGCACTCCCCCCGGTGGGGATCAATTAGGTGACCGTCTCGAATATGCTTAACGATATTGGCTGTAATATTTGTCTCTAGTGCTTTCATTTGAGCGTCATGTCTGGCCTTTTTCATTGCCTGCCTTTCAGCCTGGTCTATCGCGAAAGCCTTCTTGTGGCCAACATGGGTGCCGTACGTCCGAGCCCGACCAGAGGCCTCAGGCGTAGCCAAAGCTTTTGAGAGAATGTCATCTTTCCCTCGTGCCACAATCTCTCCGCTGTCCCTTTTATTTTTCAGCTCCAACTGGAGATAAGACAAGTAGTACACTGAATTCAGTACACAAGGAAATATTGTGTCAGTTAAGGAGGAAACAACTTAGGTTATATATGGTTATTACCATTGTTTTATGTAACTTTTGGGTCTCGGGGTGAGTTATAACAAGTTCACCAACTTCGTTTGTTTTAGACCTCGCCCTCAAGAAGTCTCGTGCCCGTTCACCTTCAAGATCAGAGTAAGGAACCGTGCCCCCTGAAGCAACTGCTTCTTCATCCTGTTTTCTCCATATGGGCTTCGAACCAGCATATCCAAGAACCCCCATATTGTGGGGATGCTTGTTTTTACTGATGAGGGCGCTGCCGGCTTTACTCTTTGTTAGGAACTCCTCCGTCCTCCTATACTTCTTGAACTCCTTCCAGTCGTCAGGTTTAATGAAGGGGTATACAAGTGTCGCATCCCGATTTTTCTTCTGGAATTTGGAGTACAGACGGTGCCTGAAGTTACGGAACGAATCCTTTGCTTTAGAAAGAGCAGCAGCTTGAACTGCAGGCTTCCATTCCTCATTTGCGAGCTGGAACTGGCTCATTATGGCGTTGACGATGAAACTCTTTTCTTCTGGAGTGACTTGACTCCAGTCGTCAACCGTAATGGGGACCTTTTCCCTGACTACACACCCACACAATGTCTTAAATTTCCTATGTGCCTTGACTGGTTTCAACGGGGCACCAGTTTTCTTGTCAATCATCTCCACTGTAAATGTTCCTCTTGGCTTTAGGGTTGGTTTTCTAATTCCTCGACCCCTTTGTTTCATGATAAACTGATCCTGCTGCGAGGATGAGCTCGAGGACCCTTCATCACCAGACGACAGCTCTGAATAACAGGTGAATAATAGAAGGTGGATCTCAGCACTAATAAAACTAAAAGGTCCGACTTTACAGTGTGTAATACAGTTAATCAGCACAACTAACCTGTCCCAAGTGTGTCTCCGGCATGTATGAGGTCGCCGCTGTCTGCCCCTTCCTCTATTGCGGGCAAATCTGTGGCGGTAGCAGCTCCGGGAGCCAAATCAGTGGAGACGGTGGCCAAATCTGTGGCGGCCGCATCTCCGGGAGCCAAATCTGTGGCGGCCGCATCTCCGGGAGCCAAATCAGTGGAGACGGCGGCCAAATCTGTGGCGGCCGCATCTCCGGGAGCCTGAGGGGGGGGCATAGAGCCACCCTCTGGGCGTCTTTGCTGACCACGGCGTCGACGCGACGCCGTCGTAGCCTGGAGCTGCCCCGCGGCGTGGGTTGGGGGACGGCCAGGGAAGTCGTCTGCGCCGCAAGGGTGGCCCGAGTAGTCCGCATAATGAACTCAGCTGAGAGGGTGGGTTGGGGACGGCCAGGGAAGCCGTCTGCGCCGCAAGGGCGGCCCGAGTAGTCCGCATAATGAACTCAGCTGAGCGCGAGTACGCCGCCGGGGGTGGTTTGAAGACGGTGAGCGGGGGGAAATGCGATGGGTGGTAGGTTGGTCGCCATAGTCTAAGTCTGGAAGTAGGGTTCTGTCACATCGGCAACGGTGCATTCAAAAAACCGTTGCCGATGTGGTATAAATAATTTATATTTCAGAATTTGAATAAACGTAGCGTTTACGGTTGAAAATTAATTAAGAAATAAAAACAGCACATTACTTTGCCAATTAAGAAATACAATTATCACTTTAGGGTACAAATTAATTTGCTCATTCTTCATCCTCCTCTAGTAAAACTGGATCAGCCTGAATATTTCCTTTGTAAATGCCCCATCGGAGTGATCATTGATGACCCACAAGTATAGGGGTGTATCGTAGTACTTTCAATAAATAAGAGTGTCGAACCCAACGAGGAGCAGAAGGTGTTGACAAGTGGTTTTGATGAAGGATTCACTGTAAATACTCACAGACAAGTTTTTAGGAGTTTTTGATATGACAGATAAATAAAGTACAAGTAAATAAAATGCAGTAATAATAGTTGCAGCGAGTGGCCCAATCCTTTCTACAGCAAATGACAAGCCGGTTGATGTACTTATAAAGACCAAACGTTTTGAGGACACACGGGAATATCAAGTGCTTTCGCTTCATATAGTTGATTAATCTTCATCGTTTTGATAAGTGTTGTGTGGGTGAACCTATGCTAATGCACCGCCCTTCCTAGGACTAATACATACTTGTGATTAAACCCCTTGCAAGCATCCGCAAATACAAGAAAGTAATTAAGATAAACTAACCACAGCCTTAAACTTTGAGATCCTGCTATCTCTCATGCATCGATATACCAACGGGTGTTCAGGTTTCTGTCACTCCGGCAACCCCACAATTGGCAAACGAATACAAGATGCATTCCCCTAGGCCCATAAAGGTGAAGTATCATGTAGTCGACGTTCACATGACACCACTAGAAGAATAACACCACAACTTAAGCATCAAACCATTAAATATTACTCAATATAATTCACTACTAACATCAAGACTTCTCCCATGTCCTCAAGAAGTAAACGAACTACTCACAAGACATCATATGGAACATGATCAGAGGTGATATAATGATGAATAACAATCTGGACATAAACCTTAATCCAATGGTTTCACTCAATAGCATCAATAACAAGGAGTAATTAACACCGGGAGAGTTTCCCCTATGAAATAGACAAGATTCAACCCTAGATGTTACAGCGGAGACGGGGTGCAGCGGCGGTGATGATGGTGTCGGCGGTGGAGATGATGATGATGATGATCCCAATGAAGTCCAGCTCGATGACGGTGACGATGGCGATGATTTCCCCCTCCGGGAGGGAATTTCCCTCGGCAGATTTCTCCCTGCAGGGGAGCTTTTCTCTCTCTGGTGTTTTCCGCCCCGTGGAGGCGGCGGAATATTTCGATGGTCGCCCCCTGTGTCCTGGGCCTCCACCTCACTTGTCGGCGCGGCAAGGGGGCCACCCGCGCGAGCAGGTGAGGTGGGCCCACCTTGGCACACCTCAGCTCCCCTTTTGACTACCTCCGTCATCTGATAAAATAGCACCATCTGGGTATTTTCCTCAAATTATCGATCTTCAGAAATATAGTATCTTGACGACGCTTTTTCCAGCAGAAATCTGACTCCGGTGTTTATTTCTCCAATAATCATCAAACATGCAAAATAGGTAAAATAACATAAGTAACATCTCTAAATATGAAATATATCAATGAATAATAGTGAATTATGATATAAAATAGTGATGCAAAATGGACGTATCAACCCCCCCAAGCTTAGACCTCGCTTGTCCCCAAGCGAAAACTGAGCTCAGTAAACAAGACCACATGTTTATGGAGTAAAGTGTCGATAAACAAAATACGGACAAGAAGCATCACATTCATCAATACATAAGTCATTCTAGACAGCAACTTCCCTTCATATAATCTTAACTTGAGACAAGTAAAGGGAACCACAATAAAAGTGCATAAAGAGAATCACGATTGGTGAAGGCAAACCTTTCTTGGTCAGAGAACAATTGACAGATCATACTTATCTTTCGAGAAGAGTCTTTATATCAGAGCTTATATAGCAGAACTTACATGCTTCAATCATAACAATCTCCTTACAGTCATTGATAACTTTCAAAGTTATATCCATTCAGATAAAAGCTATTGTGCTAAACAAGGAAATATAAGAGATGTGATTAGAAGTATCAACATATAAATAGTTGGATCACAACAACTCAAATGCTTGCTTGAGATAGAGAGGAATAGGTTTACTGACTCAACAATAAAGTAAAAGATAGGCCCTTCGCAGAGGGAAGCAGGGATGAAATCATGTGCTAGAGCTTTTTAAGTTTTGAAATCATATAGAGAGTATGAAAATAGTTGTTTGAGCTATGTATGTCGTTGTCAACGAATCGTAGTAAAGTGAACACTAACCCCTTGTCAACCAGACTTTCAAGAGCGGCTCCCATGAAGGACGTTATTTCTACCCAAAGGTAGATCATCCCTCTTCTCTTTTGTTTACACATGTATTTTATATATTGGTATGACACTCCTCCCCACCTTGCTTACACAAGCCATGGCTAACCGAATCCTCGGGTGCCTTCCAACAATCACATACCATGGAGGAGTGCCTATTTGATAAAGTATAACAGTTTGATTGCTTCTGATAAATCATTGGCAAACATGTGAAGAGAATCAATGGTTAAAGTTGTAGTTAATTGGGACTGGGCACCCCATTTGCCAGCTTTTTTTGCAAGTTATTGGATAAGCGGTGTATATGCCACTAGTCCATTGGTGAAAGTCTGTCTGACAAAAGTGCTAGAGAAACTCTACAGAACCCTCATGAGCTAATAAACAGTGGCACAAAATGAGGAGTAGTAAGTTTTGAATAGTTTAAAGGTAGCACATGAAGTATTTACTTGGAGTGGCGCGAAATACCACATAGTAGGTAGTTATGGTGGACACGAATGGCAATGGTTTGGCTCAAGGTTTGGATGTATGAGAAGCATTCCCTCTCAATACAGGTTTTTGGCTAGCAAGGTTATGTAGCAAGCATAAGAGTTGAGGGATACAAACAATTATACAAGTGATAAGAACAATCAAGCAATCTTCCTTGGAAGCACAAATAAATTTAACTTAAGAATACTAACCTTATGAGCCAAAAAGAAAGAAAGATCATGAATAATATATCTGCATGTACTTCCCTCTCTCTACTTAAGTCTCAAAGTATTGTTCACTACTGACCAATGCTAAGTTTGCCAAAACCAAAAAGATTAACTTAATGCTCTAAAAGTGATGCCTATACTAACAACAAGGTTATCAATATGAAAGAGAATTGCAAACTAAAATAAAGTATGCAGAAAGTAAATGATAAAATTTCTCATTAATATTCCATAACGGCAACTCACAACAAGGGATACATAGATAACCAACTAAAAGAGAGATACTTCCACATTGCAAACCATCATATAAGATAACTTCCCTACTCACGATATGACTCTATTGAAAAGTAAAAGGTAAAGATAATGGTGTGATACCGCTGCACTCCCTCAAGCTTGGAACAAACCAAGGGGATGCCAATACCCATGATGAATTACTCCTTCGGCGGTGGTGGTGAATTCTTGATAAACTTATCAACCAGCTCCTTTAGTTCATCAATCTTGTAGGTGAGAGCGCGAATCAGCTCTGAGTTGTGTTCAATGCGGTTCATGAACTTGTCAGACTGCGAGTCCCAGCTTTTGGAGTTGTTTCCCCACTCCTCAGCTTCAGAATTCATCTTTCCTGCATTGTTAGAACGATCTATATTCCAACCACTGGGCAACTCTGCCTCAGGAATCCTTCAATTTGACTCTTATGAATTAGAGTGTGGAAGGGGTTATTGATGCCTGGAGAAGATGTCCTTGGAGCCAAGAAGTGTCGTGGAACCTTCCCTCCGGTGCTCATCCACGCGCCTCTCTTGGGATTGAAAGGGTTCGCCACTACTCCAATGCTTGCAATGGTGGCGCGAGGGTATTGGCGCGGGTCTTCCTCCACTTCTCCTTCATCTTCACTCTCGATCTCCTCCTCCGGCATGGGGTCTTGGGGATCATCTTCCAAAGGCTCCTTGCCCTTGTTGTTGTTGTTGGAGACCATGGTGCTTCTAAAACTTGAAGGTGGAATCTGGCAGAAACAGCTCGAAACAAAAACGCGACGAAAAGGCGATATACGAACCTATGGGGTTCGTGTTAGATATATAGCAAAAAGTTTTACATCAAAAGAAAGGTACAGGAGGAAACCTGATCGGAGACGAGCTCCGGGGTGTTCACCTCACCTGGTGGCACGGCCAGAGATGGGCCCGCGCCGACCTATGGTGTGGGCACCTCGGGTGTCGTCTCCAATCCGGTTCGGTCTCTTATTTTTCCATATTTAATAAAAATAACAAAAATATGTTCTAGAAGATTATTCGCGAACTTTTTCTTACCGAAACTGTTACCTATTCAAAGTCGAATTCTGCAGTCCTGTGAAAATGCTCTTCAATGAAAACTTCCGGAGTCACCACTTTAATTGTGTCAACCTCTTCATTATAAGAATCTCTAGAAATATAATGTTTGAGTCTCTGACCATTCAATACTTGTGTAAAGTTATCTTTCAGTGAAGCAATCTTTATTGCACCTGAACGATACACCTCCACAATAACAAAAGGTCCTTCCCATTTTGAGAGTAATTTTCCTGCAAAAAATCTGAGACGAGACCTATACAATAGAACTTTCTCACCAACATTAAATTCTCTTTTAAGAATTCTCCTATCATGCCATTTCTTAACTTTTTCTTTAAAGAGCCTAGCATTTTCATAAGCTTCACTTCTCCATTCATCAAGAGAGCTCAAATGAAGCAACCTTTTCTCACCAACAAGTTTAAAATCTCTATTAAGCTCTCTCACTGCCCAATAAGCTTTGTGTTCTAATTCTAAAGGCAAGTGACAAGCTTTACCATAAACCATTTTATAAGGAGACATGCCCATTGGGTTCTTATAAGCAGTTCTATAAGCCCTAAAGCATCATTTAACTTACTAGCCCAATTTTTCCTAGATTTATTAACAGTCTTTTGCAAGATAGATTTAATCTCCCTATTTGACAATTCTACTTGTCCACTAGTTTGAGGATGATAAGCTGAAGCAATTCTATGATTAACACCATATTTAGCAAGAGTTTTTCTAAAACCACCATGGATGAAATGAGAACCTCACTAGTACAGAACGACACATCGGAAACGGGCCAAAAAGCCCTTCGGCAACGGAGAAAGGGTCCGTGTCCCCGACTCTGTCACTGATGTGAAGACCCTCATCGGTTACGGAGGTAAAACACCGTTTCCGATGAGGTCTCCATTTGGCAACGGTTGTGCCCAGACCTCTGTTTCCGATGTATCGGAACATCAGAAACGGAGGTTCTGTTTTGACTCGTTTGCGTTGTGTTTTCTTCATAAGCCTAGAGCTGTAATAGAGTTACCACTGGACATTTAAAATCTGACAACAGAAGCACAACAATGCTAACAAATTCATTCATAATGTATATAACAATTGTAACCATTACATAGCATCAAAAGATGATCAATTACACATATCGAGACTTCTCCTTCTTCCTCAGCTCACTGTCCGTCTATAGTCCTCCACTCTTCTTCTTCCTCAGCTCACACTGAGATCGCAAGCCTCCGTAGCAAATATATTTTGCCAAATTCTTCATCTTGAGGCTTGCTCCATCTTGGACAGTGTCACCGAAATAATTCACAATCTAATACAAAACCAATAGAACATTTCATGAGTTGCTAATACAAATCACTCCATCTTGGACAGTGTCACCGAAATAATTCACAATCTAATACAAAACCAATAGAACATTTCATGAGTTGCTAATACAAATCACAAATCAAAACAGAGCACAATTGACCGAAATAATTCACAATCTAATATAAAACCAATCACATATCAAAACAGAGCATCTCTAGTTCATGAGATCTTGCCTATGCCACTGCAGAATATGACATATAGAGACAGCACAAGCGATGAACAATCTAATATAAAACCAATTGATGAACTGGCTTATGAGCTGAGCGATTTATACCTCATATTTTCTTCTCCGTGGACGACGCCTCCAGATCGGCCACCTCCTCCTCCGTGGACGGCGCCTCCAGATCGGCCACCTCCTCCACCGTGGACGTCGCCTCCAGATCGGCCACCTCCTCCTCCGTCGACGGCGCCTCCAGATCGGCCACCTCCTCCACCGTGGACGGCGCCTCCACATCGGCCACCTCCTCCACCGTGGACGTCGCCTCCAGATCGGCCATCTCCTCCTCCGTCGACGGCGGCCTCCAGATCAGCCTCCGTTGACGGATCATCCGCCACAGCTCCTGCATCACCACCCGATTAACGATCTGTTTCAGCTCCGCGTCGCTCAGAGAACACGGGCAATAACCGCCGGTGATCAGTCTGACGCGCTCCAACACCTGCGGCATCACAGCCGCATTCAGATCTGCCTCAACACGAGAGAATGCAGCTAGATCGGTGCGGCCGCTGGAGCCGCGGCTGCGATGGCGGGATCTAGAAGCGCCGGCAGAGGAAGCCATGAGAGAGTGAGGAGAGCAAAAAGCTACAGTGGGCGGCGGCTAGGGTTGAAAGATAGACAGTGAGGGAGTGAGAATGAGACTGATGGCTTGCTCTGTCGGCAGTACATTTATAAGCGCCCAATTGGCAACGGACAATTTATATAACTGTTTCCGTTGGATACAAGTTCACAACTACTATGTGCTATTGATTTCCGGAGCTGCATACGAACCTAATACATTCTACTGATTTTCAAAGTGCAGACGAACCGAATACATTGTACTGATTTGCATAGCTGCATACGAACCTAATACATTCTACTGATTTTGATTGCTGCATACAAGTTCACACCTAACAGCAGCACACAAACACACAAAATCATTCTAGCAATGCTCACAAGAACATTTAACTGAGCTATTTCTGTTCCTTTATGCCGCTCCTTGCGCACAGCAACAACATGGTCATATTTAGTCGAAGTGTTTGTTGGGCTCCATGCCAAACCAGCTAGAGCTGCTGCAGTGTGCAGCTTCATCTCCATGTTCGCCTTCTTGACTATCAAGGCTATATTTTCTAGCTCTGCAGCATCCACTTCGACGCCATTAGCAAGCAGCATCTCAACATAATCTTCAATCCAAAAATAAAAATCACAGCTCCCAGAATACTCTTCGCCCCTCCCCTGCCAAATGGTAAATCGAATCCATAGGCAAATCAGCATCACACATAGAATAGACTCAATCAAAACTGATCGAAGCGTCGAACTAACCCTGTGATTTGGACACTTGAAGTAGATCCGGCCTGGGTTCAGATCCGATTTCGACACTCGACGAATCGCGTTCCGACAGCGGCAGCAAACGCACTTCACAAGCGGCAGATCTGACTCAGCCCCGGCGGCGCAGGAGGAGGACGCATTCGATCTCCCCGACGAGCTCATGCTCTTGGCCATGGAGGACACGAGTGCGGAGTAAAAACAAGCTGGAGCAGAGGAACAAGGGCGAATCGACAGTCTTTTATAATATCAAAGATAGTGCTAAAAAAGGAATTTTATATACGCAACCTCGCCAATGGTTGTATACAAATCTCCGATGCCATTGAAGAACATATCGCACACAGAGACAAAATAAACTCCGTTACCAACATATCGGCAACGGTTAATAATTCGCGACCGTTGCCTATGAGGGCGGGACGCGGGCCAGCTTGCCTGGCGGGGCGGGTTTTCTCACGCGGAAAGCGCGATTCTCCGTCGCCTAACCTGTGCCGTTTTCATAGAGGGGTATCCGATGTGTCGTTCTGTACTAGTGCCTCCATCAGTCATAAGATATCTAGGTACACCAAACCTAGGAAAAATGACATCTTGAAGCATTTTTAAAGAGGTCTCACCATCAGCACTTTTAGTAGGTATAGCTTCTACCCATTTAGTGACATAATCAACAGCAACAAGTATATGAGTATTACCTTGTGAAGAAGGAAAAGGACCCATGAAGTCGAATCCCCAACAATCAAATGGTTCAATAACAAGAGAATAACTCATAGGCATTTCATTGCGTCTAGAGATATTACCAACCCTTTGACATTCATCACAAGATAAAATAAACTTTCTTGCATCCTTAAAGAGGGTAGGCCAATAAAAACCTGATTGTAGAACTTTCTGCGCAGTTCTATCTCCAGCGTGATGCCCTCCATAAGCACTTCCATGGCATTTCCTCAGTATTTCCTGTTGTTCATATTCAGGAACACATCTTCGCATAATACCATCGACTCCTTCTTTATATAAGTGTGGGTCATCCCAAAAATAATGCCGCAAGTCATAAAAGAATTTCCTTCTTTGCTGAGCTGAAAAGGTTGGAGGCAAGTACTTGGAAACAATAAAGTTAGCATAATCAGCATACCAAGGACTATCTCGCGAACTTACACTTATTGCAGCCAATTGTTCATTTGGAAAGCTATCATTAACAGGAATAGGATCATAAGGAATGCTTTCCAATCTAGACAAATTATCAGCAACAGGATTTTCAGCACCTTTTCTATCTATGATATGCAAATCAAATTCTTGCAAAAGAAGTACCCATCTAATAAGCCTTGGCTTAGCATCTTTCTTTTCCATAAGGTATCTAATTGCAGCATGATCAGTATGAATAGTGACTTTCGAATCAACTATGTAGGGTCGAAATTTGTCACAAGCAAAAACTACAGCTAGAAATTCTTTTTCAGTAGTGGCATAATTCTTTTGAGCAGAATCAAGAGTTTTACTAGCATAATGAATAACATTTAACTTTTTATCTACTCGCTGCCCAAGAACAGCGCCTACAGCATAATCACTAGCATCACACATAATTTCAAAAGGTAAATTCCAATCAGGTGGTTCAACTACAGGAGCGGTGATTAAAGCCTTTTTCAAAGTTTCAAAAGCTTCCTTACAATCATCATCAAAAACAAAGGTACATCTTTTTGAAGAAGATTAGTAAGAGGCTTGGAAATTTTAGAGAAATCTTTAATAAACCTCCTATAAAAACCAGCATGACCAAGAATACTACGAATACCTTTAACATCTTTGGGACAAGGCATCTTTTCAATTGCCTCCACTTTAGCTCGATCAACTTCAATACCTCTTTCAGAAATTTTATGTCCAAGAACAATTCCTTCATTAACCATAAAGTGGCATTTCTCCCAATTAAGAACAAGGCTAGTTTCTTCACATCTCTGCAAAACTTTGTCAAGGTTGTGCAAACAATTATCAAAGGAAGTTCCATAGACGGAGAAATCGTCCATGAAGACTTCCACAATTTCCTCACAAAAGCCATGAAAAATAGCAGACATGCATCTTTGAAAAGTAGCAGGAGCATTACATAAACCAAAAGGCATACGTCTATAAGCATAAGTTCCATAAGGACAAGTAAAAGTAGTTTTCTCTTGATCTTGCGCTCTCACAGCAATTTGAGAAAACCCAGAATACCCATCAAGGAAACAAAAGTGAGTTTTCTTAGACAACCTCTCAAGCATTTGATCAATAAAAGGCAAAGGATAATGATCTTTCTTAGTTACTTTGTTAACCTTTCTAAAATCAATGCACATCTATAACCAACTACTACTCTTTGAGGAATTAGTTCATCATTTTCATTAGGAACAACGGTAATTCCTCCTTTCTTAGGAACACAATGCACAGGACTTACCCATCTACTATCAGCAATAGGATAAATAATACCAGCTTCAAGAAGTTTTAATACCTCATTTCTTACCACTTCTTTCATCTTGGGTATTAAACGACGCTGATGCTCAACAACAGGCTTTGCATCAGGTTCCATGTTGATGGCGTGCTGACATATAGTAGGAGAAATTCCCTTCAGGTCATCAAGAGTATATCCCATAGCTCCGCGGTGTTTTCAACACTCCCAATAACCTTTCCTCCTCTGTACCTGAAAGTTTAGAGCTGATAATAACAGGATATATTTTCTTATCATCAATATAAGCATATTTAAGATTATCAGGCAGAGGTTTCAAATCAAAAACAGGATCCTCCTTGGGTGGCATTGTGGTACCCAAATCTTCCACAGGTAAATTGTGTTTGAGCATAGGTTGACGAAGGAATACTTCATCAAGCTCATTCCTTTCTTCCCTGAAGTTCTCACTTTCATGATTCTCCATATGTTGCTGCAAAGCATTGTTAGGAGCAAGAACAATAGATGCAAGTTGAGCAATTTCAAAATCCTCACTAGGCAATTCAGTTTCATAAGGTGCTTTAGCAAATTTAGAGAAATTGAATTCATAAGATTCACCAGCAAATTTAGTAAAGATTTTCTCTTTCTTACAATCTATAACAGCACCACAAGTATTCAGAAAAGGTCTACCAAAAATAATAGGACAACTATCATTGGCAGCCGACCCAAGTACAAGAAAATCAGCAGGGTATTTAGTCTTACCACAAAGGACTTCGACATCTCTAATGATACCAATTGGAGAGATAGTTTCCCTATTAGCAAGCTGAATAACCACATCAATCTCTTCAAGTTTACAAGGAGCAATTTCGTGCATAATTTCCCTGTAAAGCTCATAAGGAATAGCACTAGAACTTGCACCAATATCACATAAACCATAATAGCAATGATCACCTATCCTAACAGAAAGCACAGGAACACTAGACTTCCTAGAACTTTTAGGATGTGAGACAATATTAGAAGCATCCTCACAAAAGATAATGTGTCTATCTTCTAAATTTTCAGTGACAAGATCTTTAACCAATGCTACAACAGGTTCAACAGTTATTTGCTCATCAGGTTTGTAGTTTCTTATTACTTTTACTAACAACACCAGTTATGATAGTATGTTCCTTAATCTTATTAGGAAAAGGAACTTTTTCAATATAAGGTTCTGGAATAATGCGATCAACATTAACCTCAACACCTTTAGATATATGAGAAACAGATTCATCTTTATATGGTTCATGATAATTTTTAAAACCCTCCTTCGGCAAACCGAAATAGGAAGCAAAGGCTTTATAAAAGTTTGCAACAATTTGAGAGTCAAGACCATAAGTAGTGCTAATTTTGCGATAATCATCAGTATCCATAAAATTTTAACACACTCAAAGTCATAGTTTATACCTGACTCCCTACCTTTGTCATTCTCCCATCCTTCAGTGTTCTCCTGAATCCGATCAAGAAGGTCCCACTTAAACTCTTCTTTATTACGAGTGAACGATCCAGCACAAGTGGTATCCAATAGAGTTTTATCTTGAAAGGAGAGTCTTGCATAAAAGTTATCAATAACAATATTACCAGGAAGCTCATGAATGGGACATTTGAGCATTAATGCCTTCAATCTCCCCCACGCTTGAGCGATACTCTCTCCATCATAGGGCCAGAAGTTATATATGAGGTTCCGATCCTTATGAATCTCACTTGGAGGATAGAATTTGGAGTAAAAGAGAGGTACAATTTCCTCCCATCCAAGAGAATACCCATTCTTCAGCAGTTTATACCAATGTGCAGCTTTACCAGACAGTGATAGAGAGAATAATTTCTTCTTAACTTCTCCCATCGAGATACCTGCACACTTAAATAACTCGCACAATTCATGCAGAAATAACAAATGATCTCCAGGATGGACAGTTCCATCTCCTGCATAGCGGTTATTTGTGACACGTTCAACAATTTTCATAGGAATTTTGAACGGTATTACCTGCTCATCTGGCGCCTCCTCTACTACCTTAGCAGTGGTAGTTGTTTTCCCAAATAGGAATTCAAGAGAAGACCCCTCCATAATGAGATATAGCAGCAGGCAAAAATAAAAACAGCACGTACAATAAATGTTTCCCTTACCAATTCCACTTACCAATAGCGCTACACTCCCCGGCAACGGCGCCAGAAAATAGTCTTGATACCCACAAGTATAGGGGGTGTATCGTAGTACTTTCGATAAATAAGAGTGTCGAACCCAACGAGGAGCAGAAGGTGTTGACAAGCGGTTTTGATGAAGGATTCACTGTAAATGCTCACAGACAAGTTTTTAGGAGTTTTTGATATGACAGATAAATAAAGTACAAGTAAATAAAATGCAGTAATAATAGTTGCAGCGAGTGGCCCAATCCTTTCTACAGCAAAGGACAAGCCGGTTGTTGTACTTATAATGACCAAACGTTCTTGAGGACACACGGGAATATTGTCAAGTGCTTTCGCTTCATATAGTTGATTAATCTTCATTGTTTTGATAAGTGTTGTGTGGGTGAACCTATGCTAATGCACCGCCCTTCCTAGGACTAATACATACTTGTGATTATACCCCTTGCAAGCATCCGCAAATACAAGAAAGTAATTAAGATAAACTAACCACAGCCTTAAACTTTGAGATCCTGCTATCCCTCATGCATCGATATACCAACGGGTGTTCAGGTTTCTGTCACTCCGGCAACCCCACAATTGGCAAACGAATACACAATGCATTCCCCTAGGCCCATAAAGGTGAAGTATCATGTAGTCGACGTTCACATGACACCACTAGAAGAATAACACCACAACTTAAGCATCAAACCATTAAATATACTCAACTCACTACTAACATCAAGACTTCTCCCATGTCCTCAAGAACTAAACGAACTACTCACAAGACATCATACGGAACATGATCAGAGGTGATATGATGATGAATAACAATCTGAACATAAACCTTAGTCCAATGGTTTCACCCAATAGCATCAATAACAAGAGTAATCAACACCGGGAGAGTTTCCCCTATGAAATAGACAAGATTCAGCCCTAGATGTTACAGCGGAGACGGGGTGCAGCGGCGGTGATGATGGTGTTGGCGGTGGAGATGATGATGATGATCCCGATGAAGTCCAGCTCGATGACGGTGATGATGGCGACGATTTCCCCCTCCGGGAGGGAATTTCCCCCGGCAGATTTCTTCCTGCAGGGGAGCTTTTCGCTCTCTGGTGTTTTCCGCCTCGTGGAGGCGGCGGAATATTTCGATGGCCCCCCTGTGTTAGGGTTCCGAGGGGGTCAAGTACGCGAAGGGGCGAAGGCTGAGGTGGGCCTGGGCCTCCACCTCACCTGTCGGCGCGGCAAGGGGGCCCGCGCGAGCAGGTGAGGTGGGCCCACCTTGGTTCACCCCTTTTGGCTACCTCCGTCATCTGATAAAATAGCAGCATCTGGGTATTTTCCTCAAATTATCTTCAGAAATAGTCTTGACGACGCTTTTTCCAGCAGAAATCTGACTCCGGTGTTTATTTCTCCAATAATCATCAAACATGCAAAATAGGTAAAATAACATAAGTAACATCTCTAAATATGAAATATATCAATGAATAACAGTGAATTATGATATAAAATAGTGATGCAAAATGGACGTATCAATCATCTCTTGCGTAAAAGCCATCTCCAGGAGCCTGTCGGTCATTGATCTGTATTCGTTCTCCAGTTGCTGGCAAGTCCTAATACTGGTTGTACTCTTCTTCATCAGTAACGTCATCCACCCCAACAATCTTCCTTTTCCCATTCATCACAACATGGCAATTTTTATGTAGTAGGTCTTTGACATAGAAGATCTGGGTGGCTTGGGTAGCTAAAACGAAAGGTTCATCTTTGTATCCCAATTCGTTGAGATTGACATATGTAGTGCCGTACTGGTCAACTTTCGCATGACCCAGTTTGACCCATTTGCATTTAAACAATGGAACCGTGAGTAATGTATCGTACTCAAACTCCCAAATCTCCTCAATTACTCCATAGTACCAATCCTTCCTCCCATTCGGATCTACCGCTTCCACTTTAATAGAGCTATTCTGATACATGGTCTTGTTGTCTCTATTCTTTGTATAAAAGGTGTAGCCATTCAGGTCATATGCTTCCCATTTATGAACCGTAAAGTTTGGCTTTCTTGCCAAACTTTTTAAAGTCTCGTCATCATCTCCGACACAATTCGTCATCGGCCAATCAGCGAATCTCTGGTTGTGCAGTTTCAAGACTTGTGCTTCCTTCTGATTCTCTGTCAAGTCTCAGCTTCCTAGCTCAATTCTAAGTAGATCCTTGTGAGCATCCACATATGGTGTAACGACTTCAAGGTGCTGCAATACGTACAAATGTGCTTTCTCAAATAATTCACACTCTGGCCAACATGATTTATCTTCATTAACCCTTTTCCATCTGGCCTCCCCTCATGCCTGGACAGAGGCACCCGATAGGTCGGTGGCCATCCATGTAGCTGATGAAATACTCAACCACCTCCTCCGAAAGATATCCTTCAACGATACTTGCCTCTGGCCGATACCTGTTACGGACGTAGTGCTTGAGTATACCATGAACCGCTCGAACGGATACATAGTGCGCAGATACACTGGACCACATTGTTTTATCTCATAAACAATGTGTACAATTAGATGGACCATTACGTCGAAAAACGAAGGGGGGAAGAACATCTCCAGCTGGCAGATAGTCTTCACAACATCTTCTTGCAATCTGTCTTATTTGAATGGATCTATTACCTTCTGGTATATAGCGTATGTAAGATTTATACTCCGCGCTCCTAAATCAAAATAATTAAAAAAATAAGTAGTAGGTTTTCGGGTTATACCACGCCCCAGTAGCTGTGGAATCGGGCCCAAGCTTCCCTGCGCTGCCTCTCGACGCCGGCAACCAACGCGCTGCCTCTCGACGCCGGCAACCACCGCGCTGCCTTTCGACGCCGGCAACCACCGCGCGCGTATCGACGCCCACAGCACAGATGTAAGATCTAGACTCCGCCTCCGCCCTCGCCTCCGCCTCCAACCTCGCCGCCGCCGCTCCTATCTTTCAGTCATGGGAATCTCCGCAGCCGGCTAACTCGACACCACGCATAGCGTTAGGTCTGGATGGAATCACCGGATACGGTCATCCATATTAACCGTTTACACTAATGAAAATAATGCATACAGACACGAAAATATGTCCGTTGCTCATATAGAGCAAACGGTTGCGGAAAGCACAACCGTTGCCGATGTGTCGCGGGTCGCGGGAGGATAGACCTCGCGGGCGGCTTTTTTCGCGCGGAAGGCTCGATTCTCCGTCGCCTAACTCCTGCCGTTTCCATAGAGGGGTATCCGATGTGTCGTTCTGTACTAGTGACACCTTGTGCTTTACAACCACTTGGTGAGGTTGAGGGCACAAAACAATTTACTTTGTTTTGTAGGTTTCATAAAGAAGGATAAGGAGACAACAGCTTTTGGTTCATTTCCCCGAGAGTTCGATATAAACCCTCGAGTCACCCTCACGGGGAAAATTAGTCTTTCCCTTACTATACACTTTGCACTTGGAGTCTCAACCTAACCCACATTCTTTTGACGCATGTACCTGGTGCCCAGCAAGACATTTTCTGGCGCCATCGTCATCATCGTCAAGGGTCATCAGTTGTTAGGAAAATTATAACTTGAGTTTTGACAAACTTTACGAAAAAATAGTTCCCAAAAATTTCTATCATCTATAAAAATGCGTAGTTTTCAAGCCAAATGACTATGTAATCACCATTCCCGCACCATAGTTTTTGATAAAGTTCCTATACTTGACAAACAAGCATATCTTGGTATGGGAAATAATGTTGCCAAGTCGAGTTTTCAAATTATTTTTAGAAATATCATTTTTTATTTTTAAGTGGTAAAAATGATTTTTTTTATGAAGTAACTACAAAAATATGATGCAAAATGGCACCCATCCAATTTTCACACAAATTAGTCCATATTTTATGGAAAATCCTAATATATTAGGATTTTTCTTGTTTTCTACCTATTTTCTCCTATTTAAATCCTTTTATGTCGATTTTTTCGAAAGTAATAAAACAAAAATCATTTTAGGACACATAAGTAGTGGTTATATCACAGAATCATAGATAGTTTTAAAAAGTTTAACCCCTTTCGATTAACAGTCATGGTGGCAATTATGACATTTTGTCAAAAAATAAAAGATAGTGCGAAAATACTAAAAAAAATCATTTTGCATGGAGTCCTTCTATGTGTACTAGTTGGCAGAGAAAATTACAAATTGATTTTTGACAAATTATACCATGAATATTGGTTGATTCTTATTTGGTGAAGAAAACATAAAATACGTGATTTATATCAGTTTTTGGACAGCAAAAGCCATATAAAAAGTTATTAAAGTTATTTATATCAGTTTTGTACCGCAAAAATCATATACCAGCAATCGGGCGGATACGTTGCAGACCAGAGAGGCCTGCCACTCGACTGATCCTAGGTGCTGCTCGACCGAACCAGCCCCGTGATCTACTGAACGCATCCTCATTGATCTGAAGATGGACTCCAAGCTAAATCGAACCAGCACCGCGCGCTACGGCAGCTCTCAAGAAGAAGACGACAGCACCACTCGATCCTCATTGATCCAATCCAATCCATCGGGGATATCCGGAGATTGTCTGCAGGACCACCAATCCATCACTGCCGCTGCGCCTCTAGGTCCGTCAATCCCCAATTCGACTCACTTGATCGCTAATTTTCTTGAAACATGCTTTCGTCCCGCTTTACTTATCTACACTATTATTAAAGAGCAAACGTGTGTCCAACATGTATTGAGTTATGTTGATACTTTAAATCAGAGCTGTTCAACATAAAGTAACGGCCCAGATCGTTTCAGTGCACCCACGTCGAACGAAACGCTTCTATATCAAATAGTCCTTATACACATGGATTCGTTCTTCGTCAAAGAGAAATCTTAAAAAGGTGCCCGCCTTATTCATTTTAATTGAGGTAGTATATACTAAACTATATGTATTGGGATTTATAGTTCCTCCAATCGACGGTCTAAATGAGTTAGTTGAATGTACCCCCCAACTCCCGATAGGGTTTCAAGGAGGTCGACGTCGAACCTCGGCCGCCTCCTCCTGCTGTCGCGGGGGCGCATCGTGTAAGCCGGCACGACGGCGGGGCTCAAGCCCTTCTTCTCCGAGTTCAGCACGCCCATCCCGGACAATGAGAACCCGGCCGAGTTCGCGCTCGACACCATCCGGGAGCTCGAGGGGAACCCCGACGGCTCCAAGCCGCTCGCCGACTTCAACGCCGGGTGGCAGGCCACGCAGAAACTCATCACGGAAGGCTGCAAGAGGCCTCCCTCGCCGCTCACGCTTGAGATGGCCATCGCCGAGAGCGTGTCCAGAGGGAAGCTCGTGGCCGGGAGCGGCACGGGCACGGCGCCACGGCAGTAACCTCGGTGCCTACGTACGCGAACCCGCTCAGCGTGGAGGTGTGGGTGCTCATCAAGCGTGCCTTCACCAACACCAGGCGCATGCCCGAGCTCTTCGGCATGGGCCTCGGGACCATCATGGTCACGGCCTCATCCTCCCCACCATCTTCCTGTACCTCGACTACACGCCCAAGGGCGTCCAGGAGCGCCTGGGATTCTTCGCCATGGGCATGTCCACCATGTTCTACGTCTGCGCCGACGCGCTGCCCGTGTTCGTCCAGGAGCACCACATCTACCTGCGCGAGGCGGCGCACAACGCCTACCGCCGCATCTCCTACGTGCTCGACAACGCCGTCGTGTCCTTCCCGCCGCTCATCGTCCTGTCCCTGGCGTTCGCGGTCACCACGTTCTTCGCTGTGGGTCTCGCCGGCGGCACGTCGACCTTCATGTTCTTTGCGCTCATCATCCTCGACTCGCTCTGGGCGGGAAGCGGCTTCGTCACATTCCTCTCGGTCGTCGTGCCGCACGTGATGCTGGGTTACACGGTGGTGGTGGCCATCCTCGCCTACTTCCTGCTCTTCTCCGGCTTCTTCATCAACTGCGACAGGATCCCTGACTACTGGATCTGGTTCAACTACATGTCGCTCGTCAAGTACCCGTACCAGGCCGTGCTCCAGAACGAGTTCGGCGACGCGACCAGGTGCTTCGCCCGCGGGATTGAGATGTTCGACGGGACGGCGGCAGGTCGGAGGCCATCAAGAGAAATATCAAAATTAATATTCAGTTTAATGGGTTTGTTGTACGCTAATACTTACTACATTCATGTGCTACACTGTTGCTCAATCAATGATGTTCCCCTGCTTGTATTTTTCTCATTCTGTGCACCAGATCCATCAGCTGTCATTCAGTCCTCATACAGACTCCAAAGGAATCATGGATCTTACAGTATTTCTTTCACCGAACCATGTGATTCTTGTTCATGGTGAAAAGACTCATACGGCCTTCTTGAAGGACAGAATTGGATCCGAATTGGGGATGCCATGCTAGTACCCAGCCACAATGAAATTGTCTCCATTCCGATGACTCATAATCTGAGAATAAAACGCCATAGAGAAGTTCATCACGAGCTGCACCATTGCACAACCTAGAGATGGGCTTCAAAAGCAAAACCACCTATGTAGTAACCATCTGCCAGAAGTCGACGGCGACCAGAAGCCAGCTGAGGGCATTCTTCTGATGCAGAAGAAGTCTTAAGGCGCCAAAATTATGTGCGAGGATGAGCTTCTTCAGTTGCTGGGTACAGAACGACACTCTGTCCCATTTGAACCGCTGCTTAGCTCGAGGATTGAAGAGGCACAAACTATTATTGTAGATGATTTAGCAAGCGAGTGAAATGCGTGTATATTGTTTTAGCTTTTGGGAATTATTTGAAGTTAGGCGCTGCGCAATGTGTGTATATTGTTGTAGCTTTTGGGAATTATCTGAAGTTAGGCGCTGCGCAATGGTGCAGAATTCAGATTGGCTCTGAAGTTGTAAATCCGAATGAAGAAGCCTGAATGCATTCTTCTGGGACAAGATGTTGTAAAAAAGCACCATCTGATCAATACCATGGAATTTGTACATGAAACCATCAAAGATTTATTTGAATCGGTGCTCTGGTGGCGTTGCTTGCTTTGTAGAATCTGAAATAGCCGTGACCTGATCTCCTAACCTGTAGCATATACAGTACCACTTTTCTTCTAAAAAATGGAACCTACATGCTCTCATGATCGTGTCCATATCCTCGGTTGATGCTGGCATGTCTCACCGGCGACGCAGTCGTCGATCCTTGTGTTCGTTCTGGGCATGAACGACACTGCCAGATTCAGTTAACCAGCAAGCATTCTCATTTCTTTGAGCCCAACCAACAAGACAGCATATGAAAAATCCAATTGTAGCCCATACATATGTAAATAATTCTCAATCCAATTATAATTGAACATAGCTGAAACTGTAACAAACATGACTTCTGGAAATCAAAACCAAGTACACTTGAAGTGAAGTGCCACGTTTTGGACAAAAGGCGAATTACAATATTGTATAGACTAATGCAGCCTATAGAAGCCTGCAGGCAGATACGGAGAAGTAGCTAGAGATAAATTTGGAAAAGCAGCTTCTTTAGTGGTCTTTGTTGCCTTTAAATCTCAGATCTTCACATTCATATTTGCTTGGATTTTCCTGATACAATTTATGAATTCCACGTAACCAGCAGGCATGTTGTCTTCACACTCACTTTCCTTGAACGTTTGTAGTTGTCCAATAATTTGTTTCCTTAGATCGTGTCCATCCTATACCTTGAGTGAGAGTGAAGTGTGCCCTCTTGTTTTGCAGGCAAAATTTCTCCTCCGCATAAATCAGTTCTTGTCCTCTGCACCAGATGTCGCCGGAGCAGGGGAGACGCCGCTGCACCCGCTGGATTTCGATTCCGCGCACTAGTAGAAAAAGGACTTTCGTCCGGAGTCCTGTTTGCCATTAGCCCCGGTTCAGGCAAAAACCGGACCAGTGCCTGGCACTGGTCCCGGTTCGATTTGCCAGGGCCCCGTGGGGCATTGGTCCCGATTCTTGCCAAGAACCGGGACCAATACCTCCCCTGCCTATATATAACCCCCACCCCCCCTCTTCTCTCCTCTGTTTTTTTTTCTGGTTGGATTGGTGGGAAGTGGGTGCTAGTTTTTTTTTCTTTGCCACGCACAAGATGTGTTCGATGAAATGCCCGAGCCACACTTAAGTTCGCACAAGATGATATCCTCGGCCGAGGTTAGCAACTATATCCTTTTCATCTGTAATTGATACAGAAATATTGCACGTGTCGATGTACGGTGGTCATTTCACTATTCAAGATGTTATTGTAATGGTATTTGATAAACTTAATTATATATATGATGCAGATGGATGCACGGATGCGATGGATGTACGGCGAACGACGCAGTTCCGAGTTTATTGCAGGCCTGCATAAATTTCTCGATGTGGCTGAGGCAAACAAAGTGAATAATTTTATGCCTTGTCCATGTGAGAAGTGTCGGAACGTCAGGGAGTACTCTGACCCGAGAACCATTCAAGACCACGTGATTCGGAAAGGTTTCATGCCCAGCTATAATTGTTGGACCAAGCACGGAGAAAGAGGGGTTACGATGGAAGACAATGAAGAAGAGGAGGATGATGACAACTATCCTATGTTCCCTGAGGAATGCGGTGATACTGTTATGGAAGACGTTGAAGAAGAAAGAGGTGAACATCGGGCATCAGATGAGCCCGCTGATGGTCTTGGTGGGGTCATTTCTGATGCAAAGCGAGAATGCGATACAGAAAAGGAGAAGCTAAAGTTGGAGGCCATGCTTGAGGATCACAAAAAGTTGCTGTACCCAAACTGCGAAGATGGCAGCACAAAGCTCGGTACCACACTGGAACTGCTGAAATGGAAGGCAGAGACTGGTTGTTCTGACAAGGGATTTGAGAAGTTACTGAAAATAATGAAGCCGAAGCTTCCAAAGGATAACGAATTGCCCGAGACTACATACGAAGCAAAGAAGGCTATCTGCCCTCTAGGATTAGATGTGCAGAAGATACATGCATGCATTAATGACTGCATCCTGTACCGCGGTGAGTACGAGAACATGGATAAATGCCCGGTATGCAATGCACTGCGGTACAAGATAAGACAAGATGACCCTGGTGATGTTGAGGGCGATGACGAGCCCCCCCGGAAGAGGGTTCCTGCTAAGGTGATGTGGTATGCTCCTATAATACCACGGTTGAAACGTCTGTTCAGAAACAAAGAGCATGCCAGGTTGTTGCGATGGCACAAAGAAGAGCGTAAGAAAGACGGGAAGTTGAGACACCCCGCCGATGGGTCCCAGTGGAGAAAAATCGACAGAGAGTTCCCGACATTTTCAGATGACGCAAGGAACTTAAGATTTGGTCTAAGTACAGATGGCTTTAATCCTTTTGGGGAGCAGAGCTCCAGTCATAGCACTTGGCCCGTGACTCTATGTATCTACAACCTTCCTCCTTGGTTGTGCATGAAGCGGAAGTTCATTATGATGCCAGTGCTCATCCAAGGCCCGAAGCAACCCGGCAACGACATTGATGTGTACCTACGGCCATTAGTTGATGAACTTTTGCAGTTGTGGTCCGAACCAGGTGTACGTGTGTGGGATGAGCACAAACAACAGGAATTTGACCTACGAGCGTTGCTGTTCGTAACCATCAATGATTGGCCTGCTCTTAGTAACATTTCAGGACAGTCAAACAAGGGATACAATGCATGCACGCACTGTTTAGATAAGACTGAAAGTATACATTTGGGAAACAAGAATGTGTACCTGGGGCATCGTCGATTTCTTCCGAACGGTCATGCCGTAAGAAAGCCCGGCAAGCATTTCAACGGTGAGGCAGATCGCCGGAAGAAGCCTAACCTCCCTGATGGTGATGTTATATATGACATGGTCAAGGATTTAGAAGTAATCTTTGGAAAGGGTCCTGGCAGTCTATCTGTTCCGAATGACGCTGACAACCACGTACCCATATGGAAGAAGTGCTCTATATTCTGGGAGCTACCCTATTGGAAAGTCCTAGAGGTCCGGTCTTCAATCGACGTGATGCACGTGACGAAGAATCTTTGCGTGAACCTGCTAGGCTTCCTGGGCGTGTATGGGAAGACAAAAGATACACCGGAAGCACGGGCAGACCAGCAACGTATGAAAGACCCATACAACAAGCAGACGGATAAAGGGCGTCAATACTTAAGCAGATACGCTCTTACCAAAGCAGAGAAGGAAATCTTTTTTGAATGCCTGAGCAGTATCAAGGTCCCGGCTGGCTTCTCGTCAAATATAAAGGGAATAATAAATATGGCAAAGAAAAAATTCCAGAACCTGAAGTCTCATGATTGCCACGTGATTATGACGCAGTTGCTTCCGGTTGCATTGAGGGGGCTTCTACCGGAAAATGTTCGAGTACCCATTGTGAAGCTATGTGCATTCCTCAATGCAATATCTCAGAAGGTCATCGATCCAGTAACTCTACCAAGTTTACAGAAGGCTGTGGTCCAATGTCTTGTCAGCTTCGAGTTGGTGTTCCCCCCATCATTCTTCAATATTATGACGCATCTCCTGGTTCACCTAGTCGACGAGATTGCCATTCTCGGTCCTGTATTTCTACACAATATGTTCCCCTTCGAGAGGTTCATGGGAGTCTTGAAGAAATATGTTCATAACCGTGCTAGGCCAGAAGGAAGCATCTCAAGGGGCTATGGAACAGAAGAGGTCATTGAGTTCTGTGTTGACTTTATTCCTGACCTTAAGCCGATTGGTGTTCCTGAATCGCGGCATGAGGGGAGACTGAGTGGAAAAGGCACGCTAGGAAAGAAAGCACTGATATGTAGGGACGGGCATTCTTTAACTCAAGCACACTACACAGTTCTACAAAGTTCCACCTTCGTGGCTCCGTATATCGAGGAACACAAGAATTATGTACGCTCCAAGAACCCGGGGAAGGATGACTCCTGGATTAAAGAAAAACACATGGAGACCTTCGGCAGTTGGTTGCGATTACAGCTCATGAATGACACCACTGTCGGAGATCAGCTCTACTTGTTGGCCGCGTCACCATCTTCGACTGTATTGAATTTCCAAGGGTACGAGATAAATGGGAATACATTTTACACGATCGCCCAAGATAAAAAGAGCACCAACCAGAACAGTGGTGTCCGCTTTGATGCAACAAACGACGATGGGCAAAAGGACACATACTATGGTCGCATAGAGGAGATATGGGAACTTGACTATGGACCTACTTTTAAGGTCCCTTTGTTTCGGTGCAGTTGGGTCAACATGAATGGAGAAGGGATAAAGGTAGACCAGCTGTACGGGATGACAACAGTGGATCTCAAGAATCTTGGTTGTTACAAGAACGAACCATTCGTCCTAGCCAATGATGTGGCTCAGGTTTTCTATGTGAAGGACATGTCCTCCAGACCGAAAAAAAGAAAAAACAAGCAAACGAATACCGAAAAAAAGAAAAAACAAGCAAACGAATACGATGAGCCAAAGCGTCACGTAGTTCTTTCAGGGAAAAGAAACATCGTGGGAGTCGAGGACAAGACAGACATGTCAGCAGATTATGATAAGTTTGATGAAATTCCGCCCTTCACAGTGAGAACTGACCCAAGCATCCCGTTAAATAATGAAGATGCTCCATGGTTACGGCTGAAGCGATCATAGGCCAGGGACATACGCGAAGAAGGGTTCATGGCTTTTATGTAAATCAATGTAATGTATTAAACCTTTATGTGATGTGTAGTAATGTATTAAACCTTTATGTGGTGAAACACGCGTGGTAGGTGGTTGTCGGCTCCCACACCTCCCGTGGGAACCTCTCAAACCTCAGCTTCGACCGTCCAAACACAGTTCCCCCTGCATACAGCCCGACGGTGGCTCGTGAGTTTGAGCGCCACTTCGATCCAAGCAGCGGTAAGACGTCTCTGATGATCTACAACCGTCCGGCAAGACGTCTCTGATGATCTGCAACCGTTTGGAACGGTCGCAGGTCATCAGAGACGTCTTGCCACTGGTTGCCCAAAGATGCCTCTCCGAGTGACGCTGGAATGTTTTGTGTTTGAGCACCACTTCGATCCAAGCAGCGGCAAGACGTCTCTGATGATCTACAACCGTCCGGCAACACATCTCTGATGATCTGCAACCGTTTGGAACGGTCGCAGGTCATCAGAGACGTCTTGCCGCTGGTTGCCCAAAGATGCCTCTCCGAGTGACGCTGGAATGTTTTGTGTGAGTGAGTAACTTGTCTGAGGAGGGCGGCTATATATAGGGTACGTGTGCTTCTTTAGTCCCGGTTGGTAACACCAACCGGGTCATGTGGCTCACGAAGTGGTCGTGATACTGCTGATCCAACAGCTCACAATCCCTCAAAAGAAACACACCCCTGATCCAACGTCTCACAAGCGCTTGAAAGAAACACACGATCCGTGTGCTTCTTTAGTCCCGGTTGGTAACACCAACCGGGTCATGTGGCTCACGAAGTGGTCGTGATACTGCTGATCCAACAGCTCACAATCCCTCAAAAGAAACACACCCCTGATCCAACGGCTCACAAGCGATTGAAAGAAACACACGATCTGTGTGCTTCTTTAGTCCCGGTTGGTAACACCAACCGGGACTAAAGACGGGCTTTGCGGTCACGACACGTGTCCTCCCCCAGCGCTTCCCTGGGCACGTGTCCTCCCCCAGCGCTGCCCTGGAGGTCTTTATATATTGTCGCCGACGGGGTAAACCCTAATCCACCATTCCTAGCCACGAACGCATCGTCTCCACGAGATGGATCCGCCACGCCCGCCGCAACGCCTTCTGGACGAGGTCGAGCGTGCTCGGCAGAGCGCGCTTGGGCGCAACCGCGGGAGTCTATCCCGCCGTATGCCCACGAGCCCGGCGTGGAGAGGAATGCCCAGCTACCGGCCTCCTGCTCCACCAGGTGCCGGCGCACCTCCACCTGGCGCCGCTGCACCTCCACCAGGCGCCGCCGCTCCTCCCGCGGAGGAGGAGGAGGACGACGACTTCGACTGGAGCGACGACGGGGAAGAAGGTTGTGGGTTGCAGATACAGGAGGCCATGGAAGCCTCCTTCCAGTCTGTCCGCGACTACCCTGTCCAGCGAGCCAAGACTTCCTACCAGCTCAAGGCGAAGGAGGCTTCCGATCTGGATTGGGCGCTGAAAGACTCATCCTCCATGGATCTTGCCCTCCGCCGCAAACGTGCGCGCGAGAACCGGGCGGCCGCCCACGGGGCTGGCTCCTCCCGCCGTTCCCCCTAATCCTACGGCCTTCGAGCCAGCAAGTCCGTTTATGTAGAATAATGTTGGTGATGTTGGATCAGGGGTGTGTTTCTTTCAAGCGCTTGTGAGACGTTGTATCATGTGTAATAATGTATTAAACCTTTTATGTAATGCATTAAGATAAATGAATTAATAATTTTTATCTGCTTTCTTCTGCATTTTACAACACCAAACATTCATCTTACAAATATAGGTTTTCTGAAATTGTTCTGCATTTACTTCTGCTTACGGATTATTTGTCGAATTTCGACTTACGGATTTAAAGATATGAATTTATCCATATTAAATTGAAAATGACAATAATAATGTAAAATTGATTTTGGATTATTTATACAAATTCAAACACTTTTCACGTTGAAAGTTTTGTCAATTCAAAATATGCAATAAAGTTAATGCATTTTTAATTGAAAATGGCAAAATGGTTAATAGTTTGTATAGTTAGAATAATTATTTTAGAAAACAGAAAATGGTTTTGGATTATTTATTCAAATTTAAAAACTTTTCATGTTGAAAGTCTTTTCAGATTCAAAACCATTTGAAATTCATATCCAAACACCTAAATAAGAAAAAAAAAAGGCGGGAACAAAATTTCAGAACTGAAAAGTTCGAAATAAGTTTGAAAAAGGACTCTTTGGTCCCGGTTTCTACCAAGAACCGGGACCAAAGATCCTTGGACGCGCGCAGCGATCTGGCATTAAATGACGCACTCTTTGGTCCCGGTTGCTGGCAAGAACCGGGACCAAAGATGCATTGGTCCCGGTTCTTTGAAGCAACCGGGACCAATGGCCCCCTGCTACTTAACCCCCAGCCTCTTCTTCTTCCCCATTCTCACGCACGCGAGACGGTTTTCATCGACGAGCAGGAGCAAGAAGGGCGCCGCGCATCAACGCCGTCAGGCTGCCCCGCCGCCGACTCCACGCGCCGCCCCGCCGCCTCCCCGCGCGCACGCCGCCCCGACGCGGCCGGCCTCCTCCCCGTACACGCCACGACGTGGCCGGCCTCCTCCCCGCACAGCCACGCGCCCGGCCCGACGCGCCGGCCTCCTCCCCGCACGTACGCCGCCCAGACGCCGGCCTGACCCCGCCCTCCTCTCCACGCACACCTCCCGTGCCTCCACGCCGCCGTCCCCGCGCCCAGCGCCACCGCCGTCCCACCGCCGCCCGCACCGGCCGCTTCTCGATCGGTGAGTTAGAATTTTAGGATTTTAGGATTTTTTTTGTATAGGAAATGTTAGTGTTAGGATTTTTTTGTTTTGTATAGGAAAATGTTAGTGTTAGGAAAAAAAATTTGTTAGGAAAATGTTAGTGTTAGGATTTTTTTTGTATAGGAAATGTTAGTGTTAGGATTTTTTTATTTTGTATAGGAAAATGTTAGTGTTAGGAAAATGTTAGTGTTAGGAAAAAAAATTTGTTAGGAAAATGTTAGTGTTAGGATTTTTTTTGTATACGAAATGTTAGTGTTAGGATTTTTTTGTTTTGTATAGGAAAATGTTAGTGTTAGGAAAATGTAGTGTTAGGAAATTTTTTTGTTAGTGTTAGGATTTTTTGTTAGTGTATAGGAAAATTTTGTTAGTGTTAGGATTTTTTTGTATAGGAAAATTTTGTTAGTGTTAGGATTTTTTGTTAGTGTATAGGAAAATTTTGTTAGTGTTAGGATTTTTTGTATAGGAAAATTTTGTTAGTGTTAGGATTTTTTTGTATAGGAAAATTTTGTTAGTCCTAATTTGTGCTTGTCCTAATTCAATAACATTTCAAACATGATTTAGAGTTCCATGTCAATGCATTAAATTGATCATGCATACATATTGCGCATTGCATCAATGCCATGTATTGATTGTGTTCTTGTCCGGTATTTGTTCTTCCCGGTAGATCGTGGTTCGGAAGTTGACCCGGTAAATTGTGTTAGATATGCAAAGATGCAAATTTACGGGTTTACGGGTTTACGATACGAGTTTACGGGTTTACGATACGAGTTTACGGGTTTACGATACGAGTTTACGAGTTTACGGGTTTACGATACGAGTTTACGGGTTTACGATACGAGTTTACGGGTTTACGATACGAGTTTACGGTTTACGATAGGGTTTACGATACGAGTTTACGGGTTTACGATACGAGTTTACGAGTTTACGATACGAGTTTACGGGTTTACGATACGAGTTTACGGGTTTATGATATTGTAGATGTATCTTGACATATGGAACAAGTTACCCAACTAAAGTTTTGTGCATTGTTCTTAATTTGCAGAAACTATGGAACGAGACGAAGATCAGGAAAATATCCTCCAGGATATAATCCGCGGGCCGGAAGATATTGTCGATGTCACCACGGAGTTTTTGAACAACTCCGGTGAGGGAGATGAGTCTCTCAACCGAAGAGACGGCTCCGGTGAGGTAGAACCCGACGGCCGGGGTGAGGGAGAAGTCAGCGAGGGAGAAGCCGACGAGGGAGAAGCCGAAGGCTCCGGTGGAACATTAAACTCCGGCGAGGTGCATATACATATATTAATGAAGCCGAAGATTGTATTAATTAAGTCTCTGATGTCTATATACATATATTAACGCTCTTTCTTCTTTTAGCCCTCCGGATCGAGCAAATCTTCTGTAAGGACAAAACGAGGCCCAGCCAAAAAGTTGGGCGACCAAGAAAGGTACACGATCGAAAGAGTCGCTGAAGACGGCACACCGACTGCTCCCCCTGGTGTTAAAAATAAAATGGTAAAGCAATGCGGAGTTCTTGTTAGGGACTTCATCCCGATCACCGTTCGAGAATGGCATCGGCCAAACGAGAAAGGACAGCTATATGTCAGCGATGAGGGCAAAGAAAGACTTTGGAGAAAGCTCATGGTTAATTTCACCCTGCCGGCGCCAGAGGTGGATTCAGATGAGGAGGATCCAGATGAGGCAGAAAAGATTGCCCGGAAAATCATGGAGCAAAAAGTCAAGGACTGGGCACTTAAGAAGATGGCCGAGCTATTCAAGAACTGGAAGAAAAGATTGAACAAACTGTTTGTCAAGAAAAATAAGACTCCAGACTTCGATAAAGGGTATGAGAAGATAAAGGACTACTGGGAAGAATTTGTGGCGTACAAGAAATCAGAGGAAGCTCTGGAAAAGTCTGCAAAAAATGCGGCAAATGCTGCTCTAAAGATGTACCACCATACTATGGGGCCTGGTGGCTACGCTGGTAGCATGCCTAAGTGGGAGAAACTTGAGGCGGACCTGCTGGCTAATGGGATCACTCCAGAGCCACTCAAGTGGATCGAACGGGCAAGAAATTGGTTTTACGGGCATGGGGGCACGTTGGACGCAGAAGGGAAGTGCATATATAACAGAAGACACAAAGATAATCCCCTACTACCCATCCAAGAAATTAGAAAAGCAGTAAAGGATGTTGAAGAGGGACGGTTCATTCCCGATAGAGAGGATGACGAGCTCACACGCGCCCTTGGGAATAAGGAACACGACGGACGGTTACGAGGCGTACCTGGCTCCAAGCCCAAGACAATTGCGATTCCCGAGCACAGGAAGAAATTTCCTGATAGAAGCCATCAGAGGAGAAAGGAAAGGGAGGCAATGGAAGCACGCGCTGCTGCAGACCGGCTGCTTAATATAGAAGAAGAATTAAAGCGGCAGAAGGAACAAATTGCCGTGCTTAGCCAGCAAGGTACTAGCGGCCAATCTCAACGGCACATGGTAGAAGCTGCATGCGATGGTACCGGTGGCCCATCGAATCGGAAAAGCAGCGTGGCTTCCACGGAGCTCCAGGATGGTAATGATGATGCAGTGGCTCCACTTCGTCGCTACCCAGTGGATGATATCACGGAGAGCACACCTTGTGAGATGCATGTGAAAGTTTTTAACTTAACCGTGAAGGTGGCGGTCGGCTATGTCGTACCAATTGGACCTAATCCAACTTACCATTTCTCTCCGGTTCCAAATGGCTACGCTGTTGTCGCGGTGGATGAAGTGATGAAAGATTATGAGGAGCTGAAGCTGCAACACCCTGCAGGTGAAGATGGGGAGGTGCTTGAACTTGGAGAAGCCAAGAAAGCGACCATTCTATGGCCAAAGGAATTCATCGTGCTTCCGAACTGGCAGCCAAGGCCATCGACTCCTCACCAGTCTCCAGCGCAACAGTCCTCTTCACCGCCTCAGCATTCTCCAGCGCAACAGTCCTCTTCACCGCCTCACCAGTCTCCAGCGCAGCCGTCTCCGCCGCCGCGTCAGCCGTTTCCGCCCACCGCTCGTACTATGAGGGGTAAGCGATCACCGAAACGTAAAAGGTCGCCCCTCCCAACAGTACCTCATAAGAATCTTCCCATTAGACCTTATGACAGGACTGTAGCGGAAAACGCCGCGGAGGTGGCTGCCTACAATAAGGCTTTTTTTGCACCAAAAAAGCCCGAGCAGAAGCCGGTATACGATGAAAAATCCAAAAAGTGGAGAAAGTCCTTCCTTGAGCAGCCATCCCAGATATCGATGAATCTGCCATCTGACTATGGTCGTGAACTTACTAAGCTAGCACGTGCCCAGTCTGAGCAGAACAAGGGAAGAAGTGCAAAAAGCGGGAAACAAATTGCCCAGCTCGGACAGCAGAAAAATCAATCGGTCCCCCCGCTCATAGTGTGTTCCGATGTCGACAAGGACTTCAGAGTCGCTATGGATAAAGACCTGGAATTATTGGACCCCAGAGCCATAGCTGCTGCTAAAGAACTTGGTGTCACTGTATCTCAGGCCAAGGAACAGGCTACCGCCTTGGGTATGAGCCTTGGTCAACTTTTAGGCTATGAACATGCGCCAATGTTAGAGATGGCACGGAAATATGTCCAAGGGGAGCCTATGGTCAGTAATGAGGAGATGACGGGTCTATCAACACATATGCGAAATCTGCATACTGGTACCTGGTGCACACATCAAAGAAGGACGCGAAAGAGTGGTTTCCGCTGGACGTTAGAGTGGAGCATTTCTTCAAACGTTACACTATACAGGTTCAACTGACTGAACTGTTCCAGTTATTCCAAAAGCGCGCCCTCGACAAATCTATCCTCTCTTGCTATTGTCTGTAAGTGATTTATTTTCGTAATTAAGTCTCTAGCTCAGCTCGTTCATTGCCTGTATTATATTATCCTGCCTATATATATATCCTTTTGTACGCTATTATGCAGAATGAAGATGCTGGAATGCAAAAGATCTAAAGTTTTTGAGGTTGGGTTCGTTGACCCATATATCGTGAATTCACATACGTTAGTCAATCACCCCAAAGACGTGGAGCATGACCTGACCACCTTTTTAACCATGCAACATTTCTGTACGGAAATACTATTTCCTTACAACTTCAGGTGAGTGTTTCTGTCTTGTACATATTTTTATTTGGCTTTCTCGATGTTAAGTGTAATTGATGAGCTATGCATGTCTGCTTTATGTAAACGTCCGCAGGTTCCACTGGATTCTGCTAAGCATTCAACCTGACAAGTCCACAGTTGAAGTCCACGACTCATTAAGTTGGGACCAAGCGTTGTGGTCCGACATGAAAGAAATGCTCAACAAGTAATTTCAATCATTATCGCATTATATCGCCCTCTTTCGTTCGTTCCCTGATGTCAAGTAATTAATAACTCCTTTGTTCATTTTCTTTGCCAAAGCAGGTGTTGGACAATTTTCAAACAGAAGGTAGAAGGTCCATTCAAAGATGAGCTAACTTATAAAACGGTGGAAAGTCCGCAGCAGCCACCGGGGAGTAATTTATGTGGATTCTACGTTTGCGAGTTCATTCGCGAGTTGACCACTGAGCGGAGAACAACTGCTTTCAGCAAAATGCGGGAGAAGATCGACCCAGAACTGCGCGTAGGAGCAATTCAAGAGGAATTGGCGGGATTTCTGCTTAGGGAGGTCATCGATGAAAGGGGAGAACATTATGCTTCGGACGATGAACTACATATGCCTTGATGGCTTGATCTATCTCCATGTAATTAAATAGTTGTATTCTCGCAAGAGATCGAATATTAATTATATATGCATCAACATGTACTGTGTATATAGTAGAGCGTATAATATGCGTACGGAAACGATGGAGAGCACGTCGGCGATGCGAAGAAGGGGGAGACGACGGAGGCACCGGCGAGAGGGAGAGGGGGCACCGGCGAGAGGGAGAGGAGGCACCGGCGAGAAGGAGAGGGGGCACCGGCGAGAGGGGGCACCGGCGAGAAGGAGAGGGGGCACCGGCGAGAGGGGGCACCGGCGAGAGGAGGGGGCACCGGCGAGAGGGGGCAGAGAGGGGGCACCGGCGAGAAGGAGAGGGGGCACCGGCGAGAGGGGGCACCGGCGAGAGGGAGAGGGGGCACCGGCGAGAGGGAGACCCTAAACCCTAAATACCAAAAAAAAAATAAAGCACTCATTGGTCCCGGTTCGTAACAAGAACCGGTTCGTACCAAGAACCGGTTCGTAACAAGAACCGGTTCGTAACAATGAGTCTCTCCACGCCCAGCCAGAACTGGCCACGTGGCCACCCATTGGTCCCGGTTCGTAACAAGAACCGGGACCAATGAGTCTCTCCCCACGCCAGCCAGAACTGGCCACGTGGCCACCCATTGGTCCCGGTTCGTGGCCCAACCGGGACTAGCATTAGTCCCGATTGGCCAGTCCCGGTTGGGCAACCGGACTGATGGCCCAACCGAACCGGGACCATAGGCCCATTTTCTACCAGTGGCGCCGCCTCTCGCACCCCAAGTTCAGGGGCTCCGCCATCGAATACCGTCGCTCCTTCCTGCACAACAAGGGCCTCACCAACTACGAGATCAACGAGGCCTTCCGGCGAGTACCCATACGCCCATCACACCTCCCTGCGGTCATATGTTGTGGCCACGGCCACAGCTTCCACGCTCGAGCTCCAGCGAGGCACCGGCGACGGGCCTTAGATTGTTTTTTTCCTTTAGGGTGTTTTCTGTAAATTTGCGTTGTATTTTTTTTGTTTTTCATTAATATTAGGCGTGGCGCACCTCTATTCCTTACCTGTGGCTCATTGTTAGGAGTGCCACGTATAAAGCAATACCCGTGGCGTGCGCCACAGGTAGCCTTTTCCCTACTAGTGTTCCTTCCGCGCGGTTGCGGTGCTGCTGTCCCCTACCTACTCGCTCCCCTAATCTCCTTTAGGCCTCGCGACAATGATCATAGTGAGACGACGAGGTTGGTGCCAGGACCGTGGTGGCGCATGCTGGTGGTGGAGCGCTACGGATCGTCCCGTTAGTGGTTGTATGAGGGTTGGGAGAAATCCTTGTCGGCTTGTCCGACTCCGACGCGGTGCCGCCTGCGGGTGCCACCGTTCCTTCTTGAAGGGCGTCGGGTGAACCCCTTCCCACCACCCTTCACGTACTTGGGGAAACCCTAGGCTTAGTCTAGGCAACAACGTAATCATCGCGCACTACTTCTGAAGGTGTTGCTTGTTGCGCGACTCGTCGGAGTGCTAGGAGCATGGTGGAAATCTTCAGAGGACACAGCGGTTGTGGGTCATCATCGCTTAGTCGATCTACCGTTGTTAGCATTAGTTTCTATTTCATTTCTCGTTATCTTCTTGGGCTTTATTGTGTTGTTTGCCCCGCAGTGATCTCACGGTTTAATGGATGGTTGATATATCAATATAGGGGGGCGAAAATCTGTTTTGAGGAGAAAACTCGAAGACAACCTAGGAAAAGTCGTCATAGGTAGAACCCGCTTCAGAGCATCCGCCTTGCTCTGGTCGCCACCGTTAACACGAATAGCCAAAAACGTTAGCGACATATCGAGAAATCAATCTCGCCAAATCTGAAGAACAAGGATAAGACCAAGCCACCTGCGGTGCTATCCACGAGAAGACCAAACAAAATACAACATCACCGACATGGATGAGAAACAGGGGCGCCTTATTCCGAGGCGCGCAGTGTTATCCCCACGACCGATGTGATGCACCTGGGAAAACCTTACACAACCCTACTACCTACTCATCGGAGTCGAAGCTGAGGTCTCCACCCCTGCCATCGCCGGACTGAGGAGGCACGACCTGCAACCTCACCGGCAAGGGTGGGCATAGTGGTCGCCGAAGCCCTAGTCGCCTCTAGAGTCAGGAAGCGTTAGCTGTGTCGCATACCACTACTGGGCTGAGTTGCGTGCGGTAGCACATGGAAAAAACGTACTACATTTTTTTTAATTGTACATGTGTTTCAGTATAACACCACAAACGGTAGACCCGTGTGTCGTGTCTCAAATTGTGTGATAGCAAGTTTTAGGGGGGAAGTATCATGATTAGGAGTATTTCCCAGTAACAGCTAGCACGTCTACAAAAAAAAAAGGTTATAAAAGGAAAGCCCGATCGTTTCAAAATAAATAAAAGGAAAGCCCGACACCGAATAAGTACATTTCCTTGAGCTAGCACAAGGCAATCCCACATCCGAATAATTTCCATTTATAAGCAGATCGGATCGCATATACGCAAGCCAAAAATAAGCGATTGCAGAGAGAGGGACCGAAACCACTACCCCGTCCTATAAATTGTGGCTCGCGACTTTGACTACACACCCAAATCTTTTGCAAAGATCGGCACAGTCGTCGAGCTAGCGTGATGATGTTCCTTTTCTGTGGTCGCCGTACTTTTGCTGCTTCTAGTCGTTGGAAGAACTGCAGCACGTCTCCATCCAACTGGCCAATATCAGGTAATACTGGAGTACATGTTTTATCAATTAGTGATTGAAAATCAACAGTAGTATGTTTTGTCCACTAATTAATTTCATTCACTTCATTGTAGTATTTGATTCACAAGTACAACAACGACCCAATATCCAACACCGTACAAAAAAAGATTCGCTTCATAAACAAGAAGGAAAAAAAATCACATTTTTCATGAATTTTTAAAGTTCGTCGTATAAAAAAGATTAGCTTCATAAATAAGAAGGAAAAAATTCTTTAATTGGATTTACTTTTGTAAAACAAAAGTTCACATATTTTTAAAACGAAAGTTCATTTAATCAATTTTGAAATTAATAAAAATGTCACTTCATATTAAACGGGGGTTCACCACGCGAAGTTCACATCCTATTAAATAGGACTTCAGCCGCGAAGTGCATCTCGTATTAAAACGGAAGTTCAGCCATGAATTTAACCATAGGATGTTCGCTTAGTATTAAACAGAAGTTTATTCCGTGAAGTTCACTTACTATTAAAACGGAAGTACAGAATGTTAGTGAGTTCAAGAATTTGGAAGTTAATTAATCCGAATTAGCGATCGGAAGTTCAGTAACACACTAAACAGAAGTACAGAATGTTAGTGAGTTTCATGTTTTTTTTAATGGAGGTTCACTTTCTTAGTCGTGGAAGTTAACACCTGATATTCAAACGGAAGTTAACACTGTGTTTCGTGACGAATTTGAAGTTCACATCATATTTAACGGTAGTTCACTTTTTTTTAAAGGATCATGTTTTTTTTGAAAAAAGAGGTTCACCGTCTCAATTACGAAAGGGAAGTTAACACTCCGTGACGAATGTGAAGTTCACATCGTATTTAACGAGAGTTCGCATTGTAAAAAAATAAGGAAATACAGAGGTTCACACTATCAAATCGGGAAGTTCGACACAAATTAAAACAGAAGTTAGCACTTCAAAATTTTCATTTCATATTATGCGACGATATGTGAAGTTCACATTGTATTACCGGAAGTTCATTTAGGCATAAAATAGAGGTTCACTACACACATTTGCAGAGAGTTCATATATTCTGTTTTTCGAAAACGAGATTCATACACGTTAAAATTATCACTACGATCTCCGTTTGCCCAAATCAACCGCCGTCTCATGCAATTGTCAAGTATATGAGTGTAATTTCACTCTCCCATGCTGACTCACCCAATCCGATCACACAAAATTGAATCAATTTTGAATCCTTCTCATATCATCTCGTTTCCCTGATTTTCGTATTTTTAAAACTAATAAAAAGCTATAAAGAATTTGGAAACAAAATCTGTACAAAAAAGTTGCGTATAGTCAATATCTTTCCAACGCAATATCATTTGTTGCGTTTCGTTAAGCGGTTCGAAAGTAATTTGAAAAATACTGTCCGCTGGATCTAAAGTGCAAAAATAAGAATTGTATATTTTTGAAACTGCTATTGAACCGTGAGGAATTTCGAAAAGTTACCAGAGATAGTCAAGATGCGCAATTTCCATACCTTTCCAACGGCGTATCATTTGTTACGTTTCGATAAGTGGTTTGAAAGTAATTGCCAAAATACAGTTCGCTGGACATAAAAGTTCAGAAACCAGAGATGTTAATTTTCAAATCTGCTCCGAACCTGTAAGTAATTTCGAACATTTGAGAGACGTAGAAGTTTCGCATTTGTCATACCTTTCCAACGACATATCATTTGGATCAATCCGATTAACGGTTTGCAAATGACGTCCAAAATACTGAAAAAGTGAAAAACAGAGTTGAGTATATCTGAAATTATTTTAAAACCGCAACGAATTTGAAATTATTTTAAAATGGAACAGATGCGCAATTTCCATATCTATCCAGCGGTTTATCGCATGTGTCATTCCGATAAACGGTTTAAAAATCGTGATAGAAAAACTACCCGTAGAAACATAGAATCTGCTAGTTCCGTCCGGAAGTTAACACAACATATAAACGGAAGTTCTGAAAGTTGACCAGAATACTTATTCTATAAGGGAGTCTAGAATATCAGGGGTATACATATATATGCTTAATCATGCATGTTGTCAATATATGTATAACCCACTACAGGTCAGCCCACAAACCTACTGTGGTGACTCACGCGCTCATTTAACTGCTGCTTGGTATGTAAGTGACTTCAGTTAATCTAGTCGGTACTGAACGCTTCTTTTCACACGTTGGCATGTGTAATAAAATTTGCTGTTTTTCATGCAGACTAATGGCTCCAAAATCTCTGCATCAACACGGGTTGTCCTGTAGGTTTCCAGCCCGAGATGGGCGCGCCCATAGTTCTTGGTGACATCATCGAGCCCGTCTCCCAGCCCAATGGAGTGAAGCAAAACATCACAATCAAAGTCATTAAGGTACTAATTTATGATGAATATAATATATATATTTATATAGGGTGAGACTATTCAGGAACCACCCTTAAGAGTGCTCTAAATAGTTATTCAGAGCACCTTTAATAACCAAGTGCGTTCCTCGTCCCGAACCAACCCCACCAAAATGACCTTCCCGCACCGGCCCCCACATACCCGCTGAACGCGTTGACCAGCTCCTCCTTCTTCCTCCCGATCCAACCACCACCGCGCGCCCCGCCTCCATCGCCCTGCCGCCCGCCCGCCGCCGCCACCAGCCAGGGTTCCATGGCCGGGACGGCCCCGCCTCCACATCGAGTCGCCGGGCGGCCTCGTCTCCAACTCTCTGGCCGCCGAGGCCCGGCTAGCAAACGACCCGCGCCGTCGCCTCCCTGACCGAGGCCCAGCGCCGCCGTCGCCATGGCCAAGGGCCCTCACCGCCGTATCCCATATCCGAGCCCTTCCTCTACTGAATCGCGCCTCCGTGGGAACCAATCGCGCCTTCCGGAACCACCACCCTGAGCATCCACTGCTCGCCGACGGGTGGACCCCCATGCGCCGCCCTCGAGCCTCTCCGGCCCGCCCATAGGTACCCGCGCGGCGCCCCTTGCTTCCCCTGCTCGCCGCCGTTGACCGGTGCCGCCATGGCTTGCCACCACCCGTGGAGATTCACGTCCCGCATCGGAGCCGCCAAGGACGCGGTGCCTCCCCTGCTCGTCGCTGGACCCGCCAGCGGGCATTCGGGCCTGGCCTGCTAGCCTCCACGGGCACCGTCGGCGGTGCATTCCACCGTTCTGGTTGCAATCCTCTGCTGCATCCATCTGAGTCCGCCCGCGCCACTCAGTTGCATCCCGCCTTGTGCCCCGTTCGCCGCAACTCACGATTACTTCCGACTTGGCTGAACTGCCCATGCCTTGGGAGTGGACTCCAGACCAGCGACCTGGGAGTGTCGTGCTGGCTCCCGTCCGGCAAGCCGTGGATCAAAGCCAGCGGCAAGTGTGGCCTCCAGCTTGCGCTATGTGCGGTTCAGACAGAGAGTAGCTAGTTAAGAAAAAGAACTACTGCTGGCTGTTGCTCGGTAGTTTAGTTCTGCCCTTTGTCTTATTTTTCCGAAAGTTAATGCTGTCGCTACCTGTTGTTGTCTTGCATTGGAACGTGCGGTGGCAGAAGATAAGGTTACAGACTAGTACGTGTATTGATTTTACTATGTCCACTTTTTTTAATTTGACCCGTTTGAGCAAGTTTGACTAGGCCTAAAACAGAAGTTCGCGTTCCTGTAAAAATAAATTTTAATTAGAAATGTCATCGGTTACAGGTTATTATTTTCGGCAGTTTTTTATTTTTCTTCAACAGTAAAGTTGCTTATTTACCTAAGTTCAATTCCCTCGTAGTTCAAAAATCAATATGTTCTCTTATGAGATTCAAGTTTGTGTTGTCCATCAGTTTTATGTCATGCACTTGTGACTTGTGTGAGCAAATGCACTTGGAAGGTTTATTTTATTTGTCCGGAAAGTTCGAAACATCCAGCGCTGGGTACATGTTCGTCCAACAAAAAAATCAAATCAAGTTTTTTTTACCTTGTTACGAATATACTTCAAAAAAATTCCACGCATGTTCGACCTTCACTTTTCTCTTTGTAGACGTTCACTCATTTTGGCCGTGAAATTCACTCGTTGAAACGAGAGACGTGCTCCGTGGGTTTCATGTTCCTCGACGGGTTGTGTCCAATAAATAAAACTAGCATCGTGGTTGTTCCATCTGAGAAGTTTACTTTGAACGTGTTCGGAGTTTAGTTTAAGCGTATTAGATGTTCATCTCAACGCATCGAAAGTTACCTTTCTATTGGGAGTTCCCTGAACCAATCGGAAGTTCGCTTTCTATCGAGGAGGAGTCCACTTTAAATATGTCGGAACTTCTCCTCGACCATGTCATATAATTTTATTTTTTGACAGAAGTTCATCCAGAAAAAATAGAAGAAAGTTCATTATTAATTTTTGAGAAGTTCAATTTGAACCAAATAGAAGTTCACCTTGAACGTGTCAGAAGTCCATATTAAAATGCAATGGACGTTAATTCTTTGTCGGGCGTTCGCTTTGAACAAGTCAGAAGTTCATTTAGAACGCATCCGAAGTTCACCTCCTACGCGCTGCAAGAAAAAAAAATCAAATAATAAGAGTGAAAAAAATGTTCGCAATATTTTGTTGCAAAGTTCACACTTTTTAAAAGTTCACTCTCAGAAAATTTCGAAGTTCAATGTATATAATTTCGAAGTTAAGTCCGAATAAGAACATGGACACATAGAAAATTCAAAAAATACAGCTGTTACTATATTGAAAACAGCTTTTAAACCATAAACAATTTTAGAAAATGGTCATAACAAAAAGAAGCGGAATTTTCAAACCTTTTCAACGGTATATCATTTATTGTTTGGACAAACGGTTTAAAAACTATAACAAAAATAGTGCACAACATAGAACAAAAAATTCGCGATCAGAAGTTCACAATCAAATGTTCAGAAGTTCACAAATATGTAAAAAGGAAGTTCGCATGCTCAGATTTTCTGGGGCAGAAACTACACATAGAAATCATCATTTCGAGATCAGTTTGTCCAAATCGAACGCCGACACGTGAAATTAGTTAGGATATGAGTCTAATTAGACTCTCCCATGCTGACTCGCCCAATCCGAGCAGTACAAACTTGCCAATTTTAAATCTATTCATATGTCTTAGCGTTCCTACGCTTTTCGTATTTTCAAAATTACTAAATAGCCGTGTCGAATTTGAAAAATATTTTTACACAAAAAAGTTGTGTCTAGTTAATATCTTTCCAACGCCGTATCATTTGTTACATTTGGATAAGCGGTTTGAAATTAATTGGCAAAAAACTGTCCGCTGGACGTAAAATTTCATAAAACAGTATTGCTTGTTTCTAAAACTGCTCTTAACCCGTAAGTAATTTCGAAAATTGACTAGAGATAGCCAAGGTGCGCATTTTTCATACCTTTCCAACGACGTATCATTTGCATCAATCCGACAAGCCGTATGGAAATGGCGGCCAAATAACAGTACGAAAACGAAAACATTCACGAAAACTAAATATAGTATTTGTAAAATTGTTTTAAAACCGTACAGAATTTGGAAAACTCGTATATACAAAAATTGTGCGCATTTTTCATAGCTTTCCAACGAGGTATCATTTGTATCAATCGGATGAGCGGTTTGAAAATAAAGGGCAAAAACAGTACGCAAATAGAGAAATCCGCGAAAACTGAGTGTAGTATTTTAAAAATTGTTTTAAAACCGTAAATAATTTGGAAAACTCAAAGGACGAAAAAGGTGCGCAATTTCCGTACCTTTCCAACGGCATATCACATGCGTCATTCCGATAATCGGTTCAAAAATCGTGTCAAAAATACTGTCCGCAAACCAGAAAATCTGCCTAGTCCGTCTGAAAGTTAACATAATATATAAACGGAAGTTCAGAAAAAGTGCTCTGAATAGTTATTCAGATACTGGTTCCTGAATAGCTGGAGTATATATATATACCCCTGCTATTCTAGACTCCCTTGTAGAATAAGTATTCTGGTCAACTTTCGGAACTTCCGTTTAAATAATATCTGAACTTCCGGTCGGAACACTTAGATTCGGTGAGTTTTTCTATCGTGGTTTTCAAACCATTTGTCGGATTGAAGCAAATGATACGCCGTTGGTAAGGTATGGAAAATGCGCACCTTTTTCACTTCTACAAGATTTTGAATTAGTTACGGTTTTAAAATAATTTTAAATATACGAAACACTGTTTTCACGTATTTTCCTCGTTTTCGTACTGTTTTGCACGCCATTTTCAAACCGTTTGTCGGATTGAAGCAAATGATATGCCATTGGAAAGATATTGAAAATTCGCACCTTTTTCACTTCTACAAGATTTTGAAATTAGTTACGGTTGTAAAGTAATTTTTAATATACGAAACACTGATTTTCGCGTATTTTCTTCGTTTCCGTACTGTTTTGGACGCCATTTTTTGTCGGATTGAAGCAAATGATACCCTGCTGGAAAGATATGGGAAAACCGCATCTTGACTATCTCAGGTCAATTTTCATAATTCATCACGGAATAAGAGCAGTTTGCAAAATTAACAATTCTGTTTCTGAATATTTATGTCCAGTGAACAGTATTTTTTAAATTACTTTCAAACCGCTTATCGAAACGTAACAAATGATATTGCGTTGGAAAGATATTGACTATACGCAACTTTTTCGTATATAAATTGTTTTCAAATTCTTTATGGTTTTTGATTAATTTTAAAAATACAAAAAACAGTGAAACGAGATTACATGAGAACGATTCAAAATTGATTCGATTGTGGTGCTCGGACCGGGCGAGTCAGCGTGGAAGAGTGAAATTAGACTCATATACTCGAAAATTGAATGCGGCGGCGGTTGATTTGGACAAACGGAAATCATAATGATAATTTTAAAGCGTAAGAATCCCGTCTTCGAAAAACAGAGTATATGAACTCTCTGAAATACGTGTACTGAACCTAAGTGAACTTCTGGTAACACCGCTCGTAATTTTTTATATATTTCTTCTAAAAAATGAATGTCTGTCGTGTGAACTTCCAATTAAATACAAGGTGAACTTTTCATATCGCAGTAAAATATGAAATGAAATTTTGCAGTGTTAACTTCCGTTTTTGATATGAGGTGAATTTCCGTGATTTGATATAGTGAAACTCCGTTTTTGTTATATTTTTCTAAAAACCAAACTCCGTGGTGAGAACTCCCGTTAAATACGATGTGAACTCCCGTTAAACACGTATAATATGAAATGACTTTTTTTTTGCAGTGCTAACTTCCGTTTTTATGAGGTGAACTTCCGCGATTTGGTACTACGAACCTCTGTTTTTTGTTATATTTTTTAAAAGCGAACTCCACGGTGTGAACTCCCCATTAAATACGATGAACTTCACATATAGTCGCATATATATGAACTAAACTTTTGCAGTGTTAACTTCGTTCTAATATGAGGTGAACTTTCGTAATTGAGACAGTGAACCTCTTTTTTAAGAAAAACATGATCCTTTTTATGCTCACGTTGTTTTTCAAATAAAATGATTTCTGTGGGAAAAATGAACTTCCAAAATGGACGATTTAAACTCCCGGTCTTAAAATAGCGAACCTCCGATATGGAAGATCTGAACTCCCGATTTTATATAGTGAACATCCTAGATGAAATTATCATCCCAACCATAAACAATAGGGAATCTATACAATAGTCACATCACAACGTTTAGGAGCAGTGTTGTTGCAGACACACAACACATGTACATGATAAATTAAACTACTTGGTTAGAAGAATTAATCTTCCATCTTGCCATTTTCCCCGTCCCTACAAACAAAAATTATAAAATTAAAAAAGGGAAAACTTTGCCGAACTACCTATATGTATTCTGTCAAAACATTACAGGTCCATTTTTGCCGTTAAATATCCATTTATACATTGATATACGAGCAAGCACTCATGCATATGCAGCATAGCACTAAACTTTAGATGCGCTAAACTAAACTTCAGTTTTACACTACACTGAACCTCACAAGACATTCATAAAAAAAAACCTCACAAGAGCATTGAACGTCAGACTCACCCACATAGACAGGATCTGCACTAGTGTACCAGAAAAATCTGGAGATGCGCATGCGGGAGTTCAATCCAGCGCCATGGTCGGAGTGCTGGTGGTTGACCACCGCTTCCCTTCCCTGCTCGACCCACGACGAGCACCACGAAGGCTCCCAATCAAGATCGCCTCCCAGTAGCGGATCAGGGGCAGGTGCGCTCCCGGATGTCGCGCTCGTGGACTCCCTCGATGCTGCGCTCAAAATGGTGGCGGAGACCAGGCTGCTGGGCCCGCTCCAAGGGAGAAGATGGTAGGGCGGCCGTCAGCGTGCTGGTGGCTCGCGCGAAGCAGGAGGTAGGAGGGGAGACGACCTCGACAGCGCGCGTGGAGGTCTCGTACCAGTGCACCGGGGAAGTCATGGCTACAAGTCGGGGGATGTGGTCGCAGGTGCCGCGCTGCGTTGGGGATGGGGCCGCAGGTGGCTCGCCGTGACGGTGATGGGGCTGGAGGATTGGGGGCGGAGGCCGTCCGCGGCGCGCGGGCATGTACCGTCGACGAGAAGGGGCCCTCCAGGGCAGAGCACGACAGATCTCGGGGTCCTCCGGGGCGGCGTGTAGGTGGCAGGGGAGGGCATCCGTCGGCGCCCACTAGATGGGGGAGGGCGTCCGCCAGGACAGCGCAATCCGGTGGAGCCATGGAGGGCAAGGCGTGGAGGCGCGGTACGGTGGAGGTTGGGCCTCCTGGCGGCGCACGGTGGAGGTGGGGGCCCCGACAGCCGGCGATGGAGGTAAGGCCCCGGCGGCGCCGGTGGTGGATCGGGAGGAAGGAGGCGCAACGAATGGGTGACTAGTCAACTGCTCATTTGTGGCTGACGGATGGTTTGTTTAGGTCGGTCGGATAAGGAGGTTCTTAGAATAGGAAAATTGACTAGAATAACCATTCTACAAACACTTAAGGGTTTGTCTAGAATAGTCCTGCTCTCTCTCTCTATATATATATAGAAGCTCTATTAGACACCTGGGTGTAGAATAACTTATTCTGCTCCCAGCTCAATATGCCGAGCCAGACCAGCCATTTTTGCGGCGGTCGGACTCTGTTTTTCGGCCGTCGTAATTTTCCCAGCATCCCACCACCTAATGTAATTTTCTTTTCTTTTTTATTTCATCGACGGTTTGTATTCTTTTTTGGTCTTGGGGTAGTGGGGTAGTGGGGAGCTAGCCCACCTTCGTCCAGTCCAGTTAATGCGGGCGGTTCGGGAGTTTCCACGGGCGGAGGCACGGTGCGGCCAGCGAGCGACTGCACTTGAGGATTGCGGCGAGCAGCCTCGGCGGCGCCGTCGTGGTCGGCCGGTGAGCGGCGCCTTGCCGGGCAGCGGTGTGGTGGCGTCCACATCGCGCTGAGCGGCGGCCGGCATCCGCTCTGCCTGGCCGTGCTGGAGTTACCCGGGCCTAGGGGCTGCGCCGCGCCAGTGGTACGCCGACTTCTGCGGCCCTCCGGGAGAGCGGAGGCGGAAGCTGATCACTCCCGATCTTTCCCGGATCGAGGAGGACGATGGGGTGTCCGAGCGCCATGCCTTCCACCGGACCGGGCCTCTACGAATGGATCCTCCCACTGTCCCACATGGCACCTGCCCGCTCCTCTCACCTCGTCGTGCACAGAAGGTCGATCTCTCTTTCTCATTCTATCTGATCTGCTGTGTTTCCCGTGTGCATTAGCTTGCGTATAGATTGGATCTTGTTCTTTAATCTATTTAGTTGCAGCCTCGTCGGGCAGAGAAGCGGGTGGTGGCTGCGCACGGCAACAGTGTCCTCGTCGGGCAGCGTGGTGGGTGGTAGCTGCGGGCGGCAATGGCGTCCTGGTCGGTCTGCTCGGCGTCTGGGGCGGCATCGGCGGCCGGCGGCCTCAACCATGCTGTGGGTCGTTTCACGGTGGGGGCTCGGTTACGTTCGGCATCCCCTCCGTTGAGTGGAGCAATCAGCAACGCATCCACCTCGAAGGCCTGTGTCTACCTCCCACAGGCCACTGATTTCCATGACTACCTTACTGGCAACAGGTTCCGCAGGTACGAAACTCACAATCTAATTTCCCAGCCCATCTTCATTCCGTGTGTATTTCTTCAAATCTCTGCTCACTCCTGATGTAATACATCACGTAATTTTGATGTGTTAGTTCCTATTATCCAGATATTCAGGTAGTATGCAAATTCGTTTTACAGTCATTTCAATTGCAACAGGGTGGCCTCGAACAGAGTTAGTTGCCTGACTTGTCCCACTATGCCCTTGTTCTAGTTAAATTTGTAAGCATCTGAAGAAGTGACCAGATTGTAGATCCTTTCTTTAATAGTCCGTTTGGATGTCGGTATTCGAGCAAGGAATTGGGAATTGGAATCTGGTTTCCTGAATTCTACTGTTTGGTTGTGTTTGGAATTGAAAGCAGGAATTGACAGCCGAATTCCACAGAATTGAACTATAACTAAAAGATTCCTTCTCCAATTCCGAGCCTCACCCCTCTGAATTGGATGGAATTGCCCCCTTTCTCATCACCAAGTTATGGGTCAATTCAATTCAACCACATGTACATCCAAACAGAAAATTGGAATTGACTGCTCTCTTTGATTCCAACTACCAATATCTTGCACAACCAAACAGAAAATTGGAATTGACAGTTCATTTCAATGCAGCCACTGATTTGGAATTGTGCTCAATTCAATTCCAAGCCCTCCAATTCAGACATCCAAACAGAGCCTAAGAGGAACACCGCTCTTTGTATGCAAATATCTTCACACTTCGAGCATGTATGTTGCTTCTTTTTATATCGAAGTATGTGTTGTACACTGATCACTTCCATGTTTACAGTGCGCAAGAAAACACCTTAAGAAGAACTAGAGTGAATGTCCTTCTACGGTCTTTGATTCTTGCATACTTTTATAGTTTTATTCGTATAGTAAGATGTGGATATCATGTTTTGGGTATAATCTATTGGGTAGGAAAACACCCCATTCTGCTAAATAGAAAGCTAGTACGCATGCCAATTTATGAAACCCTCTTGAATACTTCGTTTGGTGGGATATTTTTTGTACACCAGTTAACTATCATAGAAAAATGCTTCATTTAACACTGATACTTTAATAGTATGTGACTGTATCCTAATTGGATTTTTCTAGTGTTAGAAATTGTTGGGTAACTTTCTCCGTGCCGTAGCCAACCTTGATGTGGTTAGCTGTTACCTAGTAAGAGACACACAACACAGTCTTGCTAGTAGTATATACAATTGAAAGATTGCTATCAGAAATCTTTGTTCTGTCTCTTAGTTAGTTAACATGCTAACAAGTACTTGGGTAACTAAATTATGGTTTTGTACAATTTCTTCTTAATCTTTTAGAATGGTAGTTCATGACACATAGGGTTCTTTTTTATCTATTCTTGGAATGTTCCTTGCGAAGACCTTCACAGGTGTTCGGACAACTTTCTCATTTTTTATGTTCTATTTCCATGTTTATAAAATCGTATATGGCACAAGTGAATACTACACACAGTTCAGTCTGCACTGAAACAAGTTGGCCTCTCTGTTTGCTCTCTCTACAGAGTCTACATACATCTTCCCGTTCGAGTTTCTATTAGCCTGCTACTCATGCAGCTGCAAATCCGAGTTAGATTTACTTCATTTGCATTGAGTTGCTATTAGTTTGTGAATCTTCACGAATTTATTTGTTTCCTTGAGAGATATGTTCAAGGGATTGGATTTCTTCTGTGCTATGAGTTGGGTACCTTAAAATCTGCATATTGGTCTCCTCTTTAATTTAATCGATCGGATTAACTGCTCAACTTTTTTGTACGTCCCTTGTGTCTGATGCATTCGCCATCTCCTTTTTTCTGCCACCGTGATTTGAATATGGTACTGACTGGTCTTGATCTTTTTAGGTAAAATAAGACAGCCCTGTTAAAAAAAATATACGACTCTTTGTATGATTGTAAGATTTGACATCTTTTTTTTAATGAAGAAGGTAATTTTTGTCAGAGGGAGATTTTATTGAAGTTTCAGTTTTTAAGATACATTACGTATTTCATGTGTTTTCTTTTTCCTTGTGCAGCTAGCCATTGACAGTTTGACACGCTTGGTAAAGCATATCGCTGTGCCGGATCTTCCCTTCTCAGATATTTTCATGTGTTGCCTTGTTGGGCATGAAGCATGTTCTGTTTACCATTGATTTTGATCCACGGCCTGTTGTTGCGTATCTTACCTCGGTTGAACATCAAACAAATTTCATTTTGTACAGCTGCTGGTGTGAAGGAAGACCGTGGTAAGCAAAGATATGAAGTCGGCATCAACAAAATTATGTAGTTTCTTTTGTCAGAACACGCAGCATGCGTGAGCGATAATTATCTCTGATTTGAATTCTCTATAACTAGGCTTAACCTGTATATTTTCTTTGGCAAATGCGTCACATGTAATTTACTGGGCATACAGAGATATTGTATACATCCTTTTTCCTACTGAATATCTCTTACAAGTTGCATGATTGTAAGCAAATTGTAGGTTCGTGATTTTACGACTCATAAGCACATGGCGTGATTTTGCAAGAACATTAAATCTTGCCGACAAATTATCACAAGCACATCAGCGTTGTGACGTACGAACACTCCAATGGTTATTACATCGACGAAGCTCTTTTTTTGTCGCAAAAAAAAAAAGCTAGCATGCGATTATGAATAAGTGCACGTGGTCCTAATTTACGTTGTCCTCAGATTTCTTACCTCAGCACTCAAGTTTGCGACAAAAAAGAGCTAACATGTGATTATGAATAGGTGCACGCGGTCCTGATTTACGTTGTCCTCAGATTTCTTACCTCAGCACTCACGTTTCTTACGTCGGACGTTAGGGAAAATACGGTCCCTAATACGGGCCGATGCACATCGTGGGCGGATATTAGACTACTCATAGTGGGGAGTATCATACACTAGTATCATGCATATGATACTAGTCTATGTTACTACCTCTATAGTGGTAGTAACATATGTGTGGTATCATATAGTCATGCATTTATTAGCCTATAGACTCATCTTGTCTCGAAATCCGTTATGTTACGGTATCTACCTATGATACCACCACAATCTCTCTCTTCTTTAATTGCATGCCACATCATCATTTGTGCTTATGTGGCACTTATGTTACTACATATGTTACTCCCACTATGGGTAGTCTTAGGGAAAGTACGGGCTGATGCAGATCGTGGGCGCAGGCGCACGCCCCCAGAAACTTTTACGTCGCATGCAAAGATGGTAGGTCGCAGCGTGCTGTCGATCCCGCGCGGGCGCCGGGAGGCTGGCTCGTTCTCGGCTGTGATTTCGGTCCGGGTGCAGAATAACTATTCTATACCCTGGTGTCAAATAGCGCATCCCTATATATCTCCGCACCAGTCGCTCTTTCCGTTCCACGCGTCCACCGGACCGCTCGAACGTGCGACGTAAAAATAGCGTGGCACGCCTCGTAAGATCCTTGTTAGGCTGAGCCCGCGCACCCGCACATATGTCAAAACGGTTGGAAAATTACGACGCCAGCAAACTACCACGCCACCCACCACCCACGATCCATCCAGCCCATGTGAGTCGTTTTTTTTTTCTTAACAGGCGTGCGTCAGTTTAAAGCCCACACAGCATAAGAAACATCTGATGATACGTATGGTGATGTAAGAAAACTCAGAACTGGCAACGTAATATTCCAATTACGAACAGAAATTAGTAAAATCATACGTTTGAATTTTCTTATGGCCAACTTCATAAAACTAGTGCAACGTAAAAATCCAAGTTGACTCAATTGTCGACCAATAGTTCACCAACTGAAATTGAATTACCTTTTGGCAATGTAAAAGTATAAATCTATGTATACGATTACAGCAAGCCACGCTGCACTGTTTGGTTACAAAAAATTGTTTTATGTCCATATAAAAACTATTCGCATCAACTGATGCAACAACACAAGAACTGCCGGCAAAACTTGTTGTGTAAAATCATCAATGTACAGTGACATCTTCAATAATGTACCGTAAGAACATTAAACATAGACCTTTTATCATAAGGTACGAATTACAGGCAGGGTTCCTGGTCCTGGTCCAACACTCCCATAAGAATATACAAAGTTACAAAACTACGGACATCTGCAATCAGATTTACAACATTCCACATATACACTGAGATGTGAACTGCCGGAAGTTCATACAGTTTCTGCAATGTTGTGTACAATATTATGTAAAAAAGCAAAAGAGTTGGCTCGTGCGTCATGCGTGATAAGAGTAGAGAAGACATCCTGGTTTCTTCCAAATGTCATAATTGCCAACGTAAATAGTTGTCAGGCATAGTGTAGAACAGGCTACGCATTTCTCCTCTCGATGGTAAGTAATTTGCTTTTGATACCTGAAAACGGTAGAAAATACTCTACAGATCATCTAAAAAAGGGTTGACAACAAAAGGAGAAGGGGTAATAACGGGCAGGAAGCATGTAATCCTGCTGTTGAATCACTACCTTTTGGTGTAACCCAATCTTTAGAACAACCTGATGTTATACTGGTAGTGAAATCCATGGGATGCAAAAAAAAAAAGCATGTTGTAGAACTCATATTCTCATTTGGAGAGTGCTAATTCTATTACAGTATGACAAGAAACATGAAAAACTACTCTTAGAGACACAAGAACCAAAGCAATACAAAAATAGCAGGTTTTCATGGGCCCAAACTTCTCAAAGGAATTAGGTAAATGCCTGGTTTCCTTCAAATCATGAAGATTAGGTTGGGTGAGCTTTTAAGCTATGGTGATACCTCCAAAGAATCTGAAGAGAGGTAAGTGGCAAACAAACATAATGGATGTACTACGTGAAATAATAAAAAACTACAGTTGCACAATACTACAAGTACTAACCAGCTTACTTTATTTAGGATCAACACCATTCAGATGCTTAAACAGCTACATGCCAGCTGTGGAACTATAGTACACCTTCACTGGAAGATGCTCTTCACAGTTCAACAAGGACTGACAAAGAAAATGCAACACCAAAAGGTAAGAGCCATTAATCATACATGGGGATGGAAGGAAAGTGCACAGTAACATGAAAACTAGTTGTCGTGTCCCAGGTATCCAACTTGGCAAAAGTAACACGAAAAATATGCACTGAACATGAACTGCTAGTGAAGCAATTGCATTAGTTCTAGGTAATCCGAAACTCCAATTTTTTAGTAATTATATCTAACATGCTTACACAGTTTGTATGAGAAACCAAGAAACTTATGCGATGTATGAGAAAGGCATGCAATACATGGATGAAGAACAAGGCAATCCTGAAACGATTGGGGACATTCAAATCAGAGACAAATGAAGGACCGGGCGAATGAATAGGTACTGTGGGTTTCCAAAAAACTATGTGCATGAATCTCCAAATGTAACTTTTGAAAAGGTGATGCAGCTTGTTCAACCGGAAAATGGCCAAGTAAAGCTTGTGACTACCCAGGATGCAATGCAATATTTTAAACTACTCAGGTCTTTCAGCAACCATTCAGCGAGGGCAGGATGATATCAATGCCCTCAAGTTTGTAATGTTAGAACCACAAGACAAAATACTTAGGAAGGCAAGATAAACAAATTCCTTGTTGGGTCCAAGTTTGATGTCAGCTTTGATGTAATGAAATAAATTAAAGGAAGAGTCGAGTAGCCTATAGTTTAGAAAAAATGAAATTTCTGCTGCATTTACAAACGCAGATGAGTCTGAAACTGAGTTGACGACTTCAACTATATGTATTAAGTCATTAAGTAAAAGAAGCACACGGGAAGCAACTATATGATAAATCAGCAATATAAAATATACACAACTTTATAAGCATGGATGTCCCTGTTTCTCGATGAGTTTAATGGCGTCTTAATTTTCTTACAGGGAACATATTAAGAATTTGGGTTTCATCCAACATGATTTTAAATTCTAGTATGAGCAAACTACACACAGGGTGACCTTGTTCCTTGACAGTGTAATGCGACGTAATTTTAATCCACCCAGCAGCTTCTTGTTAGCTTGTAACTGAAAGACAACAGAAATGCGACATCAATCTTTACATTATACATAACGGGAAGAGTGTGTTGTGTGACTTTCTTTATAAGTAACAGCTAACAACATCAACAATTAACAATGGCCAGTATAAAGGAAGCCGAAAAAATTACAATGCTACAAAGAATATCCAATTAGGATACAGTCACATACTATTAATGGGAGGAAGCATTTTTAATGTGATTAGTTTAACTGGTGTACAAAACATATGCCACCAAACAAAGTATTCAAGAAGTGCAATTTCAGGTATAAAAATAGGCATGCGTGCTAGCTTTATATATACCAAAATGAGGTGTTTTCTAACAAAATATGGCATCCACATGCTAGTATATGAATTAGTCGTATGCCAAAAGCAAAGACAGTAGCACAATATCAAGTCTGGTGCCTCGTTAAGGATTTTCATTCGCACTATATACATGTAAGTGATCAGTGTCATAGCTAGAACACTACTGCCGTCAGCCACCAGTATGCACTGAGAATAAATTCGATTTGGCATTTGCTGGCAGCGTACTGTGCCCTCTGAACAAATCCAGGAAAAATACAAAGCAAATTGGAAAAAAATCTTCAGCACACGTGGTTGGGGACTGGGCCAGGAAATTACTACTTCTCCACTGCTCGAGGTTGGATCCGTACGGACTAGGAACAAACTCTACTATCGAGTTCACCACGAGGCTACACAAATTGAAACTTACTCCTCAAAATTTGTGGAAAAGAAAAGGGTACCCAAGCATACGGTGGGGAAGATCCAAACAGTGGTTGCAGACGGCCGCCGGCAGCAAGAAGAAGAATCGCCGCCGTAATATGACGCTGAGGACGACCAGCGTACCTACACGCCGCCTGCCGTCTGCCGCGAAACCACCCAGTGCCGCGAGCGGACGAGGCCAGGCAGCACGCCGCAACCCGCCGTTCACGACGCCGCGGAGTCCACCGGCTGCTCACGCCGCCGCCGATTCCCGCCGACCACAACAGCACTTCCCAGGACAACTGCCGCTCGCAGATCCACCAAGGCTGCTCGCCGCTGACTATGGAGCCGCTCGCCGACCGCCGCGATCTCAGGTCGCCCGCCGCTCGCCTCAACCCGTCCAATTCCAGAACCGCCCACCACGCCCTCGACTAGATGGTGGTGGTCTAGCTCGGACGCTCAGTAACCACACGACCCAAATATTCGGATAAAAACCGTCGCCGTAAAAAGAATGGGTTGGGTCGCACCAGGTCCGGTGCAACAGGTGCGGTGGGCTCGGTCGATCGACCTATTTATTCTGCACCCAGGAGTTAAATAGAGCTTATATATATATATATATATATATATATATATATAGGAAGCTCAATTGGGGCACCAAGGAGCATGGGCACCATCCCTCATGACTGTCGGATTAGTTATCTTAATAGAGCCTCTCTAAAGGTTTTTAGTTCGCCGGGTCGACCCGTTAGCATGGGCAATAAAAAGGAAATAGTATGCATTAAGTCCGCGAGGAGAGGGAAAATGAAATTTCAAATTGCCAAATTTATGTTGCCTTGTTTGATCTGCAAAATTTGAGGATACCCAGATTTTTTTCTATACTCAACGTGATTGTATCTGTTATGTTGAGGTTCGGAGTATTAAATGCTGACCTTTTAATAGCCGACAGCTATTAAAACTTGATTAATTGTGATGCTGGTGGAAACGGTTGACCAATTGGTGGACCACATATTATTATTTTTGTTTAAAAAGGTTATTTCAGTTAATGCATACCCAGAAATCTTGGACGAGCTGTGTAGCATTAACCGGATGATTATAATTGATTGTTTGATTGATTCCTAGTTTGGATATATGATCGTGTGCACTGGATACCCAAGAATTTGCGACGCGATGATTACATTTATCCGAACCAAAATTTATACTGTACCATAATTTGGGCCTAATTAGTGTGTGATTTTTTAGTAGTAAGCACACGATATTGTGCAATGGATACCCCAAAATCATGGACGCGGCATGTAAAGTTGGCATACATTGTCCTAATTAATGGTGATTGAATATTATCACCTTGAGTACTTGATCGTGTGCCTACTTCTTATGCATGCATGTCTAAATTTATTTATGGACTTGGGTATAGGAAAAAAGTAAATCAATTGATTTGGTCTCTAAGTTTGTCACTCTAATTAAAGTATGAAATCGGGTTGCTTTTTAAATAAATTTTTAACGCCGCTTAGTAGTACTCAAGTACATGATATTGTGTGCGTCTATCTTTGAGTATATGCTTCCACCTATCAATGAGTGAGGAATTTTGACTGGTTACGCATGGCAAGATAGTTAGGAACAGGCAATAATATAACGATTGAAAATGCTGTTTGGATACCATGCACATAGCATGGACATCTATCGGAGCACATTATAGTTAAGGAAATCAGGTATATAGCACCCAATTACATTTTTTTAATTACTAAGGAACGCCACACGTTATAGAACTATGGGTGAGTCCGAGGCGTGGTGTGGCGTTATACGAGCCCGTCAGGGTCAAGGGGGGCGCTTTCGGCTAGCGCCGCCACGAAGCTTATATGTATTTATTATGGATATGGCATACTCGAGTCGTATGATACCCACTTAAAACTGAAATTCGGATCAAATAAACATCCGGTACTAAGAGTTGTATGTAGGCGCACTCCGGGTATGTAGGCGCCAATACTGAGTATGTTGATATCACATACTTAGTTCGTACATACCGTGAATTGGTAAAAATTCGGATCTCTAAACTGTGATTGGCTTGTTGTATCTTAAGTATTTGTAGGTATCGATGCATACTCAGTTTTACCTATATAGGAAGCTCCGGGTATGTAGGCGCCAATACTGAGTATGTTGATATTGTGTGCGCCAATACTGAGTACTAAGAGTTGTATGTAGACGCACTCCGCGTATGTAGGCGCCAATATATACCGAGTATGTTGATATCACATACTTAGCTCGTACATACACTGAATTGGTAAAAATTCGGACCTCTAAACTGTGATTAGCTTGTTGTATCTTAAGTATTTGTAGGTATCGATGCATACTCAGTTTTTGCGAAGTACTGCAAAAAATAGAGTATATACTTCATTGCTCGTCGTTGTACGTACGGCTGCATGCATCTCCGTCCGCTGGCTGTATCTTGCCTGCAGTGTCATCGTCGGCGAGCCGCTGCTGGCTGCGTCTCGTCTTTGTCGCCGTCGTCGCCGTCGAGCCACTGGTGGCCGTGTCTTGCCGTCATTGAGCCGCCCACGGCCTCGTCGTCTCCGTCACCGTCATCCACGGCCGGCGGACATTTGGATGTAAGCGATCGCATGCATCTTGGTGATCGTTGCCGGGCCATATCGTCGTCTCGCGCCGCTGGCCACAATGAAGCATGCATCTAGTCTCCGTCATGGAGCTGCTCTAATTCGACCTGTAATACAGACGAAAATAGCTAGAGATGAACGTAGGGAATTGCCGAATTGACATGCCTGTCGCCAGTGATTGCTGGCCCATATCCTTGTCGCCGACGGGACTCCACGGATGACTGCCGGCGGCCTGCTGGATACAAACGTGGACGAGTTGAATTTTATATCCATCTTTGCCAAAAGAAAAGGAAGCTAGCATCATACAACGTGGGTGCAACATACCTGGGTAACCGGAGTAGCCGGAGGCGATCAACCCTGGTACGTCTCAGTCTCGCCGACGGGAGTGGATGGAATACTACCGGCAGCCTGGTGGATAGGAACGTGGCCGACCTTGCACCCATGCTGATGGAGGGAAAGAGGTGTAGACGCCGTCGGCGGCGTTAGATTTAATCAACGATGGCAAAACTGGGCCAAGCACACCTCCAACTAGCTCATGACGTGAGGGTGGAATCGTAGATAGCCAGGTGAAGCTGTGATTGTGGAATGGTTAATGCGCATATAAGTAATCGGGCCTGAGATACCTCTTTTTTGTAAGGAAGCTCACGGTAAGAATTATGCAGCGGTGATCACGCATGCACATAAAAATGGAAGCCATCATTAATTGCTGATTAATTTTATTTGGAAACAATTCCACGGTCCAAAAAATTCAAACAGGCTAAACGGTTTGCACTAACGGGTTTTATTTAGCTCACATACCCAGATTTATCCCATTGCCTAATGATCAGATCAATCAATCTGACGGTGGGTGATCTGGGAGCCCATACACCATGGAGCCCCTGTTAATTTACCTATATAGGAAGCTCGCTGATTAATTTTATTTGGAAACAATTCCACAGTCCAAAAAATTCAAACATGCTAAACGGTTTGCACTAACGGGTTTTATTTAGCTCACATACCCAGATTTATCCCATTGCCTAATGATCAGATCAATCAATCTGACGGTGGGTGATCTGGGAGCCCATACACCATGGAGCCCCTGTTAATTTACCCTATATATATATGGGAAATAGTGGGCTACCATGGTGGCTAGCTACGCACCCTGATCTAACCATTGAATTAGTCCTATATGGATAGAGAGAGCACCGAAATCTAACAGCATATGTAACGTCGTTCGCCCATGTGCATGTGGCAATCCATTGAGCGAAATTATAACAAGCCCTTGCGTCAGAAACGGCGACGAGTAGTTTTGAAAGAGCACCCTATGGGGACAGCGCCCGTAACCATTGCGCAACAAAAATCCTAATCATTTCGATCTCCACCCTCCAGGCTCCCAGCCCAAGCGGCCGAGCCCCTTTCCTCTCACCCCCACCTCCATTCATGGTGTACTCCGGCGGGAAGGGAGGGCTCGCCGGCGGCGAGAAGGGCGGCGGGGAGGAGGCGGGTCCGGCCACCTGTCGCGGGGAGGGAGGCTGCACCGGCGGCGAGAAGGTCGGCGGGGAGGAGGCGCGTCCGGCGACCTCCGGCGTCTGCTCCCCTACCGGCGGGCATGGAGATCCTAGATCCGACCATAAAGGGGCGGGATCCGAGCTCCTTGGGTCCAGATCTTGTTGTGGATTCAGTTGGTTATTTAGTGATTCTTTTTTCGGCGATCTTCATGTGTCTTTTTCGCGATTCTCCCCGAAATTCCTTTTTGATCTTGGATCTGATAGTTTAATCTCCCCGAAATTATGGATCTGATAGTTGATTTGTAAATCTTTGATCTTGGATGTGATAAATATTCTCTTCTGTACATGTAATCAGATCATTTTCCTGTTATAGCATGATCAGAAAGATTCCTTGTTAATGCATATGTCCAGGAAAATTGCTATTTAGTATGTCCAGATTTTCTTTGTTAATGCAGGGATTTGAAAATTGTGTTAATGCATGAATCAAAAGTTTCTGTTAATGCATGATGCGAAAATTGCTATTTGTTTAATGCGCCACAAAATTAGGCAAGAATCAGGGAGCTTAAATCTTTGAAAGCACGCAGCTCTAATGATTTTTTAACCCGTAAATATTTTCCTAGCCCGTAATTTTTTTCCTCAATCCCGTGGACGTATTTTCTTACACGTGACTGCTTTTTTACCCTGACAAGTTTTTAAAAAACATGAACATTTTTTGAACCCTGAATATATTTTTTAACCCCGTGAATATTTATATTAATTCAACCCATAACAAATATAGAACCATGTGAAATGTTTTTTTTGAACTAGTGAATATTTTTGGAAGCGATGATATTTTGGAACTAGTAAACCATTTAAAAGTGAACCTTATATTGGAGCCAATGGAAATGATTTTTAACGCGTGAACACTTTTTGAATCCTAAAAGTATCTATTTTAATTTCTCGAATGTTTTTGGACCATCAATTTCTTTTTGATCCCCTAGAATATTTTAGAAATCTCACGATTTCTTTTGAACATATGAACATTTTGTAAATCGCATGCAACTATTATTGTGAACCATGAGAACATATTTTAAAAACCATGAACATTTTTTCAAACCCATAAAATATTAGTTAAACCCTTAACATTTGACGTTGTTTGAATCGCGGCTGGACAAAACTGACAAACCAGTGCCGTCCACAACCAAATAGCAAACAGATAATGAAAAAATCACGTCCACAACCAAATAGTTGACGGCGTCAACTCATGCAGCTGCTATCTAGTGCAGCTCATACGATTGTGATCACTGACTATCGATATCCGCTTCCAAGTACTATCTGCTGAATTAATGGGCCGCCGTCTCTTCTCCCCCTGAGCTCTCCAACAGTAACTTGAGGGTCGACCCCAGCTTTCTGTCGCCGCCCCTCTCCTGCCTTTGCTCCGGCTGGCTGGCTGCCCGGTGTAAAGATGGAGTAGGTGGTCGGGATTTCTCTGTACATAGTAGATCTAGGGCTTTAGTTAGGTTGCTTAGGCGTTTTGCCTTTCTCTGGCTTTATGCCGTAGTTGCTTGGAGTAGAGCACCAGAGTTCATCGGCCGGTTCTGGTGCGTGCCTGCTTGGATCTTCGTTGTCGCGCAGCTCTAGTGGCAGGAGCTGCGGTTGGGGACGGAATCTGCGCAGGAGATCTCGGCGAATAAGGCCGTCTTCCCTCTTTTGAGTTCGTCTGCTCTGCTGTGGAGTGAAGCAGAGTGGTGGTGCTGCAGCTTTGTGGGCTTGCTTCCATGGTGGGAGCTCGTTGCAGGCTGCTCGACGCCGACTCAGTTCAATAAACTCCGCATATGCCTTCTCTGGTTCTGCGGTTGTGTGCCCTTGCCTCTCTCTCTGTCCTGCCGTGGTGGTGAGGGAAGGAGAGGCTTGCTGCGACGAGCGCTGGTGCTGGAGAGGGTCGGGAAGATGATGGTGCTGCGTTCTTTCGGAGAAGATTCTCGGACGCTCTTGTTCGGCGGCCGACTGAAGAAGCTGGCGGGCAGCTACTCCAGGCCTGTGCGCTTCGGCGTAGGGCTCTCTGCAACCTCCATCGGAGGCCTTTGGGTGGACTCGCGACGGCGCAATCTCCTGCCCTGCATCAAGTGGTGTCGTCCCCGATGCCTGTGTGGGTGGCCGTGGCTAGAGGCCAAGTTCTCAGCGGCGACGGCAGCTCTGGCAATGGCGGAGGACTTGATGGCGTTTCTTCCGTCGTTTCTGGGGTCTGTTGTGCAAATGTCAAGGACTGTATTTCAATCTTCTTAGCTCCCAAGGTCCTTTTTGTAACTTGTATCGCCGGACTGATTTATAAAAGCAGCATCTAGGCCCTTCGGGGCCCTTCCCTGTTAAAAAGAAAAAGACTATCGATATCCAACGGCTACCAAGCTATGCATAGCTAGCCACCCGGGTAGAAAATCCGCGTCGATATATATATATATATATATATATATATATATATATATATATATATATGTGTGTGAGCTATTCTACAACCGGTTGTAGAATAAGGATCTACAACCAAAGTTGTACTTCCCTTATGTTCTACCTGTACTGCTCGTATGATCGAGAAGTACAAGTTCCGTATTTTTGACGTAGTTTTCTAACCGTTTGTCGAAACTTAGCAAATGATATACCGTTACAAAGCTAATGAAATTCCGCATCTTTTTTATCTCATGACATTTTTCTAATTTCGTTATGGTTTGAAATTAATTTTGAAATTACTCAAATATGAAAATATAACAGCGAACGCATTTTTCAAATATTTTCTCAACCGCTTATCAGAATGATGCAAACGATATACCGTTGGAAAGCTGTTGAAATTCCACAACTTTTATACTTTTACGGTTTTTCCAAATTCGTCACCGATCAAAAATGATTTTAAAAATACACTAATCTGGAACGTGTCCTATACGGGCGGACAGTATTTTGTCCGGCGTTTCTCAACCGATTGTCGGAATAACGCAAATGATATGCCGTTGGAAAGCTATTGAAATTCCGCAACTTTTATGCTTTTACGGTTTTTTCAAATTCTGCACCGACTGGAAGTAATTTCAAAAATACACTAATCTGTAAGTGTCCTATACGGGCGGACAGTATTTTGTCCGCTGTTTCTCAACCGCTTGTTGGAATTATGCAAATGATATGTCGTTGGAAAGATACCGGTGATACGCAACTTTTTCGTGTTGACCGATTTTTCAAATTCCTTACACTTAAAAAGTAATTTCAAAACTACTTAACTCATGATACCGGTGTTTCACGGTAGGTGCGAGATTAAATTAACGAATTTAGCATTTTAATTCGTAATGAAATGCACTACTTATTATAATTAAACTCATATTACACCATATGAATCATTTGCTAATGACATTTGAGGCATACAAAGCTCAAAGCTATGAGATTACCATGATATATTTCCGCCCCGAAGAACAGAGTACTTGAACTTCTCTCGACACACATCTGAACTTCTCTGTTGAATCGTGTGTACTGCCGACGTAGTTTCCATGATTAGTGTTTACTAAAACAACGATAATTTTCTCATACGATTTTCGTTTCAGCTCTATGACCACTCAAAATGCTCGTACTGAAAAGATGCATCTATTAAATTTACTGGTATAACCGGTAACGAAAATCTTAAAAATCAATTTTTAAGTGGGGTTTTTTGCGGTCAAAGTTCGGTCAAACCTATTTTACTCGTTTGATAAATTATTTGACAACCCATCCGACCTCGGAATTGAGTGATTCTTGTTGCGTCGGAAAGATGAAGTCAATTGCTATCTACCAAAACTGAAAATGAAAACTAAAATATATGTATAATAGAATTGCGAGTATTATTCACTAAAACATGTTCATACATCACTTGTACTTCCCAGAAGTGAGTTCTGTATTTCTCAAATTACTTATGTGTACTTCTATGCGGGATATTTTACGGTTTCACTAAACCTCCCGGTGGCATGTGAAATTCCCTAACAAAATACCTGGACTTCCCTGGAATCGTACTTGAACTTCTCTCGACACATACCTGAACTTCTCTGTTAATTCGATTGTACTGCCCAAATAGTTTTCGTAATTAGTGTTTAGTAATTGAACGATAACTTTCTCATACGGTGTCCGTTCAGATATATGACCACTCAAAATGCTCAGACTGAAAAGACGCATCTATTAAAAATACCGGTTTTATCGAGGCTGAGGAGCCGTCGACCTGTACTTCCCCCTTGTTCAACCTGTACTGCCATTGTAACCTATCATGTACTTCCCTCTTGTCTTTTAGTATAAAAAGACAAGACCTGAGTATATTTCCGCCCCGAAGAACAGAGTACTTGAACTTCTCTCGACACACACCTGAACTTCTCTGTTGATTCGTGTGTACTGCCGACGTAGTTTTCATGATTAGTGTTTACTAAAACAGCGAGAATTTTCTCATATGATTTTCGTTTCAGCTCTATGACCATTCAAAATGCTCGTACTGAAAATGTGCATCTATTAAATTTACCGGTTACGAAAATCTCAAAAATCAATTTTTAAGTTGGGTTTTTTTGCGGTCAAAGTTTGGTCAAACCTATTTTACCCGTTTGATAAATTATTTGGCAACCCATCCAACCTCGGAATTGAGTGATTCTTGTTGCGTTGGAAAGATAAAGTCAATGGCTATCTACAAAAAATATGAGAAATAAATAAAAATATATGTATATAAGAATTGCGAGTATTATTCACTAAAACATGTTCATACCACACTTGTACTTCTCGAAAGTGCGATTTGTACTTCCCAGCTCATTTATGTGTACTTCTAATTGTGATATTTACTGTTTCGTTAAACCTCTTGGTGGTATGTGAAATACAGAAACACAGTACCTGGACTTCCCTGTAATCATACTTGAACTTCTTAGTTGAATCGTGTGTATTGTCGACGGGGTATTTGATTCAAAAGCAAAAAGGCATACACAAATTTTAGAAAATAAGCAAATGTATTCACGAAAACATGCAAAATCCACCTCTGGTCGTCGACATCCAAAAATCATTCGTGCTTCGATTAGAAGAACAAGTACAGTGATTGTTTAAATACATATGGACTGCTTGTGTGAACACCACCGCTGATCGTCGGCATCCAAAAAAATCATTTGTACTTCTCTTAAAAAAAACTTGCACTGCCTGTGTAAATACATGTGCACTGCCTGTGTATTGTGTAGACAGAGAGAACATAGAAAACAAAAATCGCAACTGTGCACATCCGTGAGAGAGAGAAAGGAAGAATTTATTTCGTGGAAGTGGATGGTTGGCTGCTGTAGTGCCGCCTGCCGTGCAGATTGCTTGTCCGCCATTGCAACAGCTCCATCGAGGGGATGACATGAACCAGTTCAAGATTCATCTCATGCTTTGGGTCTTGGGACCCCTCATTCTCGTGCTCCATCGCTGCACTAGCAACTAGTACCACAACCCGATGGTCAACGGCCATCACCACACCAGAGAACGACACCCAAAACAGAAACTGAATCGCAAACTGCTGCTGTGGCCTGCTTGTACTGTCTGTGTGCACGAACTACCGCTGCGTCTGCTGCTCCTTTAGATCCACACCACGAACTCGATCAGCCAGGCTGGCTCGACAGTGTGTACTGCCGATCCGGCCGTCTTGTACTGCTCGTCCCGGCGTCCGGTGGCAGCAGCGCGGTGATGTCCGCTGGCAAGAGCTGCCGAAGGCGGAAGCCTCCCGGCCGTAGCGCGTGAAGCCAGGGGAGAGGCTGCGGGTGAGTGGCCAGTGGCAGGGGAGAGAATTGAAAGAAGCCGCTTCGATTCTGGTGAGGCATCTCCTTGCCCTCTTCCGATTGTACAAAACAGGAGTCAGCTCCGAGCCGGTCAATGATGGACTGAAGAACCAAGGCGGCGTCTCGGTGCCGGTTAGCGCCACCGAGCTTGCAGGAATCGGCATCAAGCTCAAGGCCAGCGGCACTCCGGATCTCGTGGACATGGGCATCAGGAGAAGGCACCTCTTCGACGACTTCTTCCTGGCGCCGCTGTACATGGACGGGTTGAGGGCGTGCTGGCTGGTCAACATGGCGGCTCTCGAGTTGTGCATGACCTCGAGCTTCTCCGAGGGCACTGCCTCCGTCTGCTCCTACCTGGCGCTCCTCGCCATGCTCATGAGCCGAGAGGAGGACGTGCATCATGCTCGAGCAAAGCGCTTCCTCCAGGGAGAACTCACCGACAAGTAGATGCTCGGTTTCTTTAACACCATCACAGAGCGGATCACCCCTGGTCGCGGCTACTTCCAGATCTTGGCGGATATCGAGGCCTGCAAGCGTAGGAGGTGGCTGCGGATTATGGTGCACAAGTTCGTGTCCGAGAACTCCAAAACCATCGCGGCCGTGCTCTCCGTCGTTGGTGTTCTTGTGGAATCGAAGGAGAGGGAGACGGTCTGGGATGCGAGCGACGGGGCTGGCGGTGCCCAGGAGGCGGGGGGCGGCGACGTGCGCCCGACGCGCAGGAAGCGGGCGACGGCGGCGTGCGCCCGACGTGCGGCCAGGGGGCAGCGACGTGCGCCCGACGCGTAGGAAGCAGGCGACGGCGGCGTGCGCCCGACGTGCAGCCGGTGGCGGGACGATGGGGCACGTGGCCGACCGAGGGCATCCATGGCGGCTCGAGCGGATCTGTGGCCGCCGACGCGGAGCTCTGGTGGCGGCGGCGTAGTAGGTAGTAGGACGGATGGATTGGGGCGATGGTGGCCCGGCCGGCTGCGGGAGGCCTGGTGGCGGCGGAGGAGAATCCTGGGCGCCGCGGGGGCCTGCCGTCGGCGGAGAATCCGGGGCGGCGCGGGAGCCCGCCGGCGGCGAGCCGTTCCGGCGAGGGCCCAGGCCGGAGGCGCGGGAGGCTCGCGGTGAGGAAGGCGTGATGGGTAGCGAGGAGAAGGTGTTTTTTCCGGGGTTGGTAACGGCCCGCACCATTTTTCCAATAGAATCGCGCCCCTATAGGACGGGCCGGTTGTAGATTAAGGATCTACAACCTGTTGTTGAATATACCCGCCAACCTGTTGATGTAAATTAACAGGGGCTCCATGGTGTCTGGGCTCCTAACTCGCCAACCGTAGGATTGATTGATCGTGATCATTAGGCCATGGGACAAATCCGGGTATGTGAGCTGAAGAAAACCCGTTAGTACAACTCTGAAACCAGTTTATTGCATGGTGCAGCCTGTTTCAAATTTTTGAACCGCGGATCCTTTCCAAATAAAATCAAAGGCAATTAATGATGGCTTCCCTTTGTATGTGTGTGCGTGATTCCTGCTATTGTTAACGTGAGATTTGTGAGATTTCTTTCCAAAAATGAGGTATCCCCGTGCCCTCTTCTTTATATGCCCATTAATCATGCCACGATCACGGTTCCACCGGCCTATCTACGAATCCAATTTCACGGCATGAGCTAGTTCGAGCAGTGTTTGGACGAGTTTTAGACAACACGTTCATTCGATTGATTTGTGGCATCAGGTATGTAGTTTATTCCTCACGTACATTCATGCTGAATTTTCCCATATACATCGTGGCCGCGGTTTTTTTGGCGTCGTTCAGCACGGCTTGTCGTGGCCACCGCCGCTGCCTGCGTGTTCATGGCTGTTGTTTTCTGATGTGTCCATCGATTTCCCCGTTCACATCGTCGCATGCATATTCACTCTCAGATCCACGTTCCTTCAATCCCGTTTTTTTTTTTGAAATGCAGGTATCTACAGGCTATAGAAGTGTGCTAGTGCAAGAAGGAAACGCGCATCTCTTACTGTCCGGGGCAATATGTTACTGAAAATGTATTTGGAGATTCATGCAATTGCAGGTTACAGTTCATGGAATCCTGAGATGTTTCGCATTCAATTCCCTGGTCCAAAAGTCAAGTACGATGCCTCCATGTGCCAAAACGTATGTGCTCTGCTGCTCTTCTTTTTCTCATGCATCACATACTTGGTACTTTTTATAATGGTGAAATACTATTGCAGATTTATGTTCAGCTTTGTGGAGATACATATGAGGCGACACACCTATGGAGATGGTCAGAACTGAGATGACGTTGGCTACAATTATCTTCCATACTAGCAAATGTCTATGTAATAATTTTAAAGTTTTTCTTTAGAAACAATGTGCTTTATCAAGAGAGTGCTATGTAATAAGTACAATAAGTTTTCTTCTTCAACTTTATATTTGGTACTGATTTGGCTGTCTCCTGTACCCACACAAATTCATAACACAAACTGAGTATGCATCGATACCTATGAATAGTAAACATACCACAAGCTAATCACAGTTTGCAAATCCAGATTTTTACCCTACATTTAATTCAGGGTATTTACGACATAAGTATGTGATATCAACATACACAAAACTCTACATACCGGATATTTATTTGATCCGAATTTTCAGTTTTAAGTGGGTATCATACGATATGAGTATGCAATATCCATAAACCCATAAAAGCTTCTCGGCGACACTAGCCGAAAAGCGCCTCATTTACACTGACGAGCTCATATAGCGCCATGACATGCCTCTGACATTTCATACTAGGTATCAACATACGAACGTACCCAGTATTCCCGACCTGATACGCCAAAACACGATCTTAACCGTAAGGATTAGCCACTTCGGGCATCGATTTTTATTTTTTCCGAGTTTCATGTCTACATGGGTATAATACTACTGTAATATGTAACATAACCACAAATCTGGGTATGGTGAGCTTATTTGAACAGAACTTCACTTTTAACTGGATACCATACGACATGAGTATCCAATATATGTAAACACATATAACCTTCTTGGCAGTGATGTCCGACCCCCACCCCCCCCCCCCCCCCCGGCCGTGTTGGCTACTGTTGGCACGACATGTATCGAATATAAATTTTAGGTTGGTACCATACAAACAAGAGTATGCATCGACACACTCACATAACCATTTTGACGGCTACGGCCAAAGGCGCCACTATGGCCGTGTTGTCTACAGTCGTCACGGCAGACGCACATAGTACCACGGCTCACCTCCGACATTTCATACTAGGTATCAAACAAACCAACGTACCCAATTTGCGTCTGGATACCCCAGAAACATACGAACTTAACCGTGGTCACTCCGGACATCGATTGTCATAATATAACTATAATATGCAACACCCACAACTCCGTGTGCCGAATGTTTGTTTGAACATAACTCAATTTTTACAAGGTATCATACGACATGAGTATGCAATATAGATAAGCCCATATAGCTTTATGGTCGGTATGGTCTGAAAATTCCCCCTTGGCCGTGTTGGCTACCATCCGCACGACACGAGCGCATAGTACGTTGTCTCGCCTCGAACATTTCATAATAAGTATGAACATACCTAGATACCTGGTATCATACGACATGAGTATTTGGCTACCGTTGGCACAAAAAGTGTCGAATTTCAATTTTAAGTGGGTATCATATGAACAAGAGTATGCGATATTAACACACCCACGTATCCTTTTGGGCGGCGACAGCCGCACATGCTGAAATGTTGGTGATGTCCGTGATAGGAACGGCACGAGCACATAGCACCTTGGTTCGCCTACAACATTTCTTACTAGCTATGAAAATACCAACATACCCTGTATTTGTGACTCGATACCCCCAAAACATGATCCTAACCATAAGGATCGGCCACTCGGGTCATCGTTTTTTTCCCGAGTTTCATGTCTACATGGGTATAATACAATGGTACTATGCAACATACCCACAAATCACGGTACCTAATGTTTATTTGAATCAGAATTTCATTTCAAACCAGATATCATACGTTAAACTTTTTATGGTGCGTCCATGATTTTGTGGGGTATCCATTACACAAGATTATATACCCAGCTCCTACTAATAAAATACTCACTAAATAAGACAAGTTATCGCAATTTGGGGCAACTTTTCTGTTCACGTAGACGATTTTTTTGGGTATATAGTGAACATGATCATAAACCCAAACTACGCATCAATCAACCGTCAGGTAACGTTATAATCTTCCAGCCATTAATGTTAGACAGCACGTCAACGATTTTTGGGGTATCTTTTTAATACGTTAACTGGCATACCTTGCTTGCTTAAAAAACAAAACAAAAATATTCTGCTCTGCCAACTTAGTCAAAAGTTTCCTAAGACTAGTCATAGTGGGGAGTATCATACACTAGTATCATGCATATGATACTAGTCTATGTTACTACTTCCATTATGGGTGGTAACATATGTGTAGTATCATGCAACAATGCATTTATTATCTTGTAGACTCATCTTGTATTGGAATCCGTTATGTTACGGTATCTACCTATGATACCACTACCATCTCTTTCATCATTAATTGCAGTGACACGTCAGCTTTTTGCCAACATGGCATGCATGATACTACCTATGATACTCCCACTATGGCTAGTCTAAAGAAACACACCTAATCACCGATTTATGGGGTTGTCTACTCATTTATCAACCAGCATTTAATACTCCTTATTTATCAACCGTGACTGACATACTCACGCATGTTTTTCCTATAACTACATATGCTAACGGGTATACCCGCCAAACTAACACCCGTCGTAGTGGCTCTATCCAGATACCTGATCGGACCGTAATGATGCATGGTGCCCGGACTCCTTGGTGCCCCAATTGATATATATAGATACATGAACTTACAGTACTAATGATGACCTCATGCGTATATATATGCATGGACTTATGATACTACAGGATAGCGCATCTAGAGACTGGTTGGTACATTACGGTTTTAACAACCATGACACCACGCTGATCGGTCGTTACCCCAAGTCGTTATTCACCGATGGCTTTGGAGATCGAGGGACCAACGTCCACATTGGAAGCAACGTCATGGCCCGAAATACAGGTCTGGTTCCAATGGGTAGCGGCTACCTCCCGACCAATGATACCATGGCCACCGCCACCGCCACCGCAGCATCCTTCAGCAACATCCAGATCATTGATCAAAACGGGCATGCTTCACTCTTGAGCCACGACTTGCCCGGGTATATGAGTCGACCGGACTTGTACTCCGTTAGTCCTGTGATCAATGGACATTTCTTCTACGGCGGGCCTTATCGGACGACCACATAACCGAGAGTTCCACACAATAATGCATAGCGTGATATTTGTGTTTGTTCGACATGAATAAAGCTGAAGGTTGACAATCATTTTATGCTCACCTTGGTGTTTGTTTTCTTGACTTTGTTCATTGTTATTGCCGATTTTCTTTTTGAGAAATTGTCGAACATGTTTTTAAGCTAAACCTAATACTATATATTAAAAGGAAGGCAAACAACAAAAGTTGATGAAAACATGGCAGGGCAAAAGTTAGGTCTATTGGGATTACACGGTCACTTCATGGTTAGAGTTAGAATTCATTTATCTTTTTAAAGATCGTGTAATTATTTCGAATGGAACTAGCTATAAATTTTCATATGGCCGTAAAAAGACAGCGGCAAGCACGTCCGTATATGTATCGACGATTTACGAGGCAGTTCTACGAAAACAATTGCAAACTTTCTTGTCAGAGGCAGTACGTAGTGAGAACCTCTTTGTGGTAGGGAGGTTAGGACTTAGTAGGCCAACCTGTCAGAGGTCAAACCTTATGTTTGATGTTGGTGTTTCCTATTTAGCAGGAATATTTTTAAAAGGAGGCGATGTTTCCATCGAGAATGGGACGTCCGTAGTGACTTCATCAATCTATAGACCCGATCCATCAATTCAGTCTTTTTTCGAAAATGCTCATAGACGTCCATAGGGTGAGTATATGCACGCGTATGTGAGCATTTGCGTTGTACTATGTTAAAATCCAGCAGATGGCATCACGTCCATGCCAGTGGCGGCGGCAGGTGTATTCACCTGTATTCAAGTGAATACCCATGATTCTGACGAATTTTTCTTATATATATGATTTCGGCAATTCGGCCCAAGCCAGCTAATCCCACCCGCATGCTCGTCGCTCGCTTCGCTGCTCTGCTTCTCGTCCAAAGTTCCGGACAAGCACGTGAATAGAGAACAAAGCCCGCCTCAGACCTAAAGATTGATGCGGACGACGGGGCGAGTTGCGGACCGGTTCCTCCAACCTCCGGGCTCTTGACAGGATGGGACGTGCTCGGCTGCTCCTCCATGACCACGGCCTAGCCAGCGCTCGCCCGCCGGTCCCCGCCGCACCCCGGACTCTTTATCGCCTGTCGGTCCCGCCCTCCCCACGAGGGCCCCTCTTCCTAGAAATTTCTCCCTTGCGGCTAGGTACAAGATAGAGACAACAAGTTCTTCATTTCCGGTGCATTTCTAGCGCTCGCCCCCCATCTAATTTGTAGATGCAAGTTTTAGCTACTGGGGCCGTTGCCGTTGATGAAGAAGGTTTTCTGGCGCCGTTGCCGTTGATTTGAGGAAAGATCTTCACAAGGGGCAAACCCCACGTTCTTCACTTTTTATTTTCAGTTATAATTAAATCCAAAATATAAAAACACTTTACTTATTACATTTACAAACCAAAACCCAAAAACATTTTTACTTATCATTTTTATTATCATTGCCTAGTATAGTTTATTTTTGTTACATCTTTATTTCAGTTTTCTTAATACTAAACTTTGTGCTTGACAACTACACGGTGAAGTTGGGACACAAGACAAAATATTTTATTTTGTAGGTTGCCCGAAGAAGGAAGGAGAAATACATCTTTCCACGCAAATCTCCGAGAGTTCAATAATTAAACCCTCGAGTCACCCTCGTGGAGAAGACCACCCGTGCTACAACACTCTGCTCTTCAAGCCCCAACGAGAAAGTGTGTGTTACCCACATCAGCATGGCCGGGTTTGCTGGACGTGCGTGAGCACACATAGTAGAGTGGTGGTGGCGGAAGGACCATATACTAGTGACTCGCCGACGACGTGAAACGGCGGTGACATGAGGTGGAAATCGTCGACGGAGCGAGAGAAAACAAGAGAAAGAAAAAGAAGATTACCATGAGTACCGGTGGATCAGCAGGAACACGAAGAGCTTGCCAGCGAAAGCAGATGAGGTCGGAAACGACCGGATGGTGGTCGGAGGCCGGCGACCGGAGGCGGAGAAGACGGGCCCAATTTCGATGATTTGCTCTGTTCCGGGTCGAGCCCGTCGGGTAGGGGGTAGAGGAGGTCTAGGTGGTCCCCCCGATGGCCTTGAATCCGCTCGGGGCAGCCGGAGATGGCTGCGCGACGGCGAGCCCGCGCTACGGACAGAGGTGACCGGGACGACAGGTTGACCCGCTGCGTGTCGGGCGCCAAAAATCGTGCAGAAGCAGGACTGCACAGATGTAGGGCGACGTGTCAGAATCTGAAGCGTCAATCTCGCGAGACATACAGCTAGCGTGAATGTGACGACACACAGTATAGGCTGTAAAACTGTCTAGCCTTTATATATAGAGATATTACCGCAAGGTAACTGCTACATCTTAAAATTTTGTCGAAAGTTTGGTAAAAGAGCCACCGTCAAAAGTGTAAATGTTTAATGGGACAATTTTGTTGAAAAAATTGTAGGAAAAGCTACCATCAAAATGTGTATTACCGTAGGGCATTTACCACCGGAAAGTTACGACCAGAACTTTGTGTCGAAAGTTTGATAAAAAAGGCCACGTCAAAATGTGTATTACCGTACGATGACCATCATTGAAAAGTTACGGTGAGAAGTTTGCGTCGAAAGTTTAGTTAAGAAAATACCGTAAAATAGCGTATGTTCGCGTCAAAAGTTTGGTAAAAAAAAACTATTGTCAAAAGTGTGTAAAAAATAAAGAAAACAAAACTGCCACGATCATTTCGATCATTTGGGTCTGGTCTTGGGTGACGACGGCACCTTGACCGACCTCTCCCTCCCGGCCCTCTCCGCTCTGTGCCTCTGCATGCATGCCTCGTTCAACGAGTCGCTGTACGTACCTAGCTAGATGATGAAGAATACGAGAGTCGGGCTGAATACGCAGCCACCAATTCCTATGTTACGTTTATTTTTTTGACGTGCCCATGTTACGTTTATTGCTATGGGCGTATTGCTATTGCCTTACTATTTGGTTCATAAACTGCATTTAGACAAAACAAAAAAAACTGGCTGAATACGCAGCCACCAATTCCTGGCAGACGGACGCGTGATCTCTGGCGCCGGCGCGTGATCAGTGTACTTACAGACCTGTTTTGACGTTCAACGACCGAAGATCGGAAGATGGGTGACGAATGGTAAGCCATCGAGTGCTGCGACCGGCCGACCGAACCCTCCTCCCTCCGCCATGCATCTGCTGATCTGCTCCCCTAGCTAGCTCCCTGCTCCCCTCTATATATACACCATCATATCGTCTTCTTCAACAGTACCGCCACCCCAAGAGCTAGGATAGCACCACGCCGTCCCAAGCATGGCGACCACACCACGTCACCACCCCGCCAGCTTCTGTTCCTGCTCTGCGTCCTCGCCATGGCAACGCCAGCCGCCGCCGACGACACCACCCCGCCAGCTCCGACCGGCACCGGCGCCGGCGCGCTGCAGAACTGCGCGCCGTGCCCGCCGTGTCCTTCGTGCCCTGCCCTCCCGGGGTGCCCTCCCCAAGTCTGCCCCAGCCCTCCGCCCTGCGTCGTCATCGTCCTCGTCCCCGAGCAGCAGCCGCCAACACCCATCATCGGCGGCATCGGCGGCTTCACAGCGGCTCTCCCGCCGCCACCGGCGGGGCTGACGCAGGTCTGCTGCTCCTGCCCGGAGTGTCCGGAGCCGCCGCCGTGCACGCCGGCCGCCTGCCCCGCCGCCCAAGGCCCCAACTCCGCCGGTCGCGGCGCCGGCGGCCTCTCAGATCGTAGGGCCAAGGGCATCATCGGAGGCCTCAGCGCCCTCTTCCTCGTCGTCGTCACCATCCTCTCGTATTTCCAGTGGTGCCGCAACGTGAACATCGTCGTCGTTGCCGCGACACGGTCATCGACGTCGACAACACCGTGCCGCCGACACCCTCGGCCTCCTCCTCCGACGACGAATGCTGCGGGGATTGCCTGTAGGCTTCCCCGCCCCGTGTGTCTTTCTAGTTCGTAACTTGCTTCTGTGTTTGGTTCCGCCCCGTCGTGTGATCGTGTCTTGATCTGTGTTTGGTCCCCTTCTTGTCATCTTCTAAACATACTGTCAATGTTTGGTAGGGCTCGAGCGCTGTCCAAATTTGTGCAACTCTCTACATTCCTAGGTTTGGTATTATGATGCTTAAGTATTTGTCCAAATTTGTGCAACTCTGTCACTCTTCTCGCTGGCTGCAACGCTTCCCCTGTCAAGAGGAAACGGCTTCGCTCCGCCGACGCCTCCGCTGGGTGCTCAGATCTTGGGGAAGAACAACATCTCCGAGGCTCCCGCCTGGTCAAGTGCGTGGGGCGAGAAAGTGAAGTCCGCAGCTGTCCTACCGCCGCTGGAAACCAAGGAGAAGCTGATAGAGATCCTGGATAGCAAGAAGGCGCGCTGAAATGCCTCCCAGGAACCTCTCTGTTGGAAAGCTTGTCCATTGATGGCTGGTGTTTATGTGCTTGCTGTAGTCTTTAGCTGGGGTGTCCTAGAAGGACCTGTGTTTTTACTTTTGCTTTAGTCTTTCATATGATACTGTTAGTCTCGTCGTTTCGTAGCAGCAAACTTTGCTGAATTTGGGTTGGTGGCTGTTAAAACTCTGGTTTCATCTAATAAAATGGAACTGGGGCTCCCTTCGAGGGGCCCTTTTGCTCTAAAAAGTATTTGTACAAAGATTACTTAATGTAATGCTAAATGGCATCAACAAGATCTTACAAGAACATATAAATGCAACTAGAGTAAACGAATGCCTGGACCAAAGGACATACGGTTAGAACATCTATCAGGAATATACGGATTCCAATTTTATTAGACAACACGTACTCGCTGCCATGATATACTCATGAAAAATACATAGTGAAAATGGCCTATAAGCATGCCCTATGATCAGGTACCATAAGGACACAACTCTGAATACTCTCTATACCCAAAATCCTTTTTATCCAGCATTAATTTGTAGCGAAAACCCTACCATCTAAGATCTAAGGCTACTCCTTTCGCTACCATCTCAACAAACAGCCTCAGAGTCCTCGCGACCATGTCCACACATGACCAGCCTCAAGGCCTCTCGCCCATGCGCATAGGGTCTGCAGGGTAGCTGTCATCGATGTGCCTGACCAAATTGGTGGCCTCGGACCTCCTCCCAGATCTACAGAGACAATCAACCAGCGTGTTGTAAATGGTTGTATCTGGGACGATCTTCCCTGCATTGGCATCAGAGAACAAGAAACCGAGCTCGTCCTCCTTCCCAGCACTGTAGAGCTCATGGATCAGGATGTTACAGGTCACGGTGTCCGCCACAAACCCCTTGCAGCTGAACACAAACTTGGCAAGCTGGACTTGCCGCCTCGGCACAGGCATGAGATCAAAATGTTGTATGTATACGTGTCAGGCGTTATCGGCTTCTTGAGCAGGTCCGTGAATAACTTGAGGACAGCTTCTTGAGCAGGTCCATGAATAACATGAGGACACGCAGCCACTCCAACTTCTTGCAGAAATGACCCATGGCCGTGTTGTACGTCACGACGTAGACCTCAAAGCCTAGCTCTTCGCATTGGTCCAGTACCTCCTTGCCCACCCACATATCTAGCTCCTGTGCACCATGATCCAACAGTAAGTTCAGACTGACAACGGTCAGCTGCAAGCGCTTGGCTACCATGATCTCCAGCTGCCGGAACGCGTCCCTGGTGTACCCAGACCGACAGTAATTCATCAGAGCCAAAAACACTTCCATGCTAAAAACATATACAAGACATCAGGTGAAGGATCATCCAATCCCAAGCATCCTATCCAACACCGAACACAGCTCTGTCATGTCTATGCACTAGTGCACTCCACTAGACCCTTTCTGCAAAACACCTTGATCACATTTGCAAACACACCCTACCATCTAAGGCACTCCTTTCGCTACCATTTTATCAAACGGCCTCAAGGCCTCTAAAAGATGTCCACACCTGACCAGACAATAAGTCAAATGCGCTACGGGCTCTGCAAGGTAGCCTCATCGATGTTGCCTGACAAAATTGGTGGCCTTGTTCCTCCTCCCAGGCCTACAAAGGCAGTCAACCAGTGTATTGTATGTGAATGTATCTAGGACAATCTTCCCTGCATTGGTATCAGAGAACAAAATACAAGCTCATCCTCCTTCCAAACGCCATAGAACTCATGGATCAGGATGTTACAGGTCACGGTGTCCGGCTGTCCACCACAAACCCTTAGCAGCTAAACACGAACTTGGCGAGCTGGAACTTGCTCAAAATGTTGTATGTACAGGTGTCGGGTGTTATGGGCTTCTTACAGAAATGATCCATGGCCTTGTTGTGCGTCACGACGTCGACCTCAAAGCTCAGCTCTTCGCACCGGTCCAGCACCACATTTCCCACCCACATGTCTAGTTCTTGTGCATTATGTTCAGACTTCAGACTGACGTTGGTCAGCTGCATCCCCTTCGCCACCATGATCTCCAGTTGCTAGAACGCATCCTCTACGTATCCAGGGTTCTACACCGATACAGCCTGGCGATGTAGGTGTTGTATGTCAGTGTCTGGCACTCACTCCTTGCTGCCACTCTCCTCGATCACCGTCTCAACGACATGAAAATCCCCGACCTTATACAGCCCGTGGATGTAGATGTTGTAGATGACGACGTCGTGGTGGCAGGTGGCACCCAGAGAGACGCATGGAGGCGATGAGCGTGTCCTCGGCCGGGATGTCACCCTCGGCGCAATGAGCCTGGAGGACGGGCGAGTAGACGTGCATGGTGAGCAGGTGCCCGAGCGCGCGCATTTCGTCGAGCACCTAGAGCGTGTCGGAGAGCCGGACCGCGCAGCATAAGGAGAAGACGAGGTTGGGTGGGAGGCCAAGGCGGGACATCTAGAGCAGCACGGAGCGGGCGGCGGAGGGGAGGCCAAGGTGGGGGGATCAGATGTGGAGGAGGAGGGAGAAGCGGCATGGTCCGGGGCCAGAGCGCCGCCATGGCGGAGACGTAGGAGGCAGCGGTGGGCGCGCATCAGGTTGGCGAGGGGGACGTGGCGGATGAGGCGCAGAACCCGCATTGCCGCGTCGCCGTCTCCGTTCCGCGCCAGGGTGCAGGCGGTTGTAGCCGCCGAGGGTGTGGGTGGAAGAGGAGAAGGACGCGGTGGTCGTGGCGTGTAGGTGCGGTGGAGGAGGAGGCCGCCGGCCATGGAGGCATGGAGTCCGATCGGCAGGGTGGTGGCGAAGAGGCAACGCGATGGGAGGTTTGGGCAGCGGTTTGTTATCGTGCGAGGTTGCAGGGTGCAGCAATGGCGGGGACTCTGACGGCAAAGACTGGGAGAAGCGTCGTCAGCTGTACAACCTCGAGTTAAAAATTCAAAATCCTTTTAAAGATGTGAAGAGCTAGATTAAAATTTGCTGATTGTTTTTTTTTATGGGCATGAAATGAAATCGGGGGTTCAATCGAGATTTGTTTTGTGTGCTTATCCTGTGAACAACTATTTTTCACGCACGATTTGGAAATTAATTCCGCAGTTCATCAACCACAAATTAACCTTAATTTTCGCAACCGACCTCCAAACGACAGATCCTTCAACCTTCTACTTTCTTACTAGGTAAATTTGGTGCGGCGCACGCCGCACCTGTTGGGTTTTTTTTTTAAAAAAAATTTGAATTTCGTTGAAATTTGTTATGTAGACTATATCTAAATACCTAATGAATTAAAATGTTAAAAGCATGTTTTTACATTAATATTTAACTTAAGTTTATAGTGGTGGGAATACACATTTGTTGAATTGAATTTCGTAATTGGAATAAATTAATTTTGATTGCATCTAAATAATTATCAAATTGGAATGTTCAATTTAAGTTTGAAATTAGAGGGAATGTATGATTTGAATATTTAGTAAATTTAACTTTATATAAGTGGGGGGGGGGGGGGGGGGGGAGTGCATTTGCTTTTTTTTCTTGAAGTATTTATCAAATTAGTATTAGTATGTTTAAACATTTTTTCCCTTATAAACAGTTAGCATTCTTTTTGTTTCTTTTGGTTTAGATGTACAATTTATGTTGCAAAGAGAATTGGTTTCTTTGTTTTTTTTGGGTGTAATTTTCCAATTTAAAGTGTCAAACTTCATTGGAAGATGTTGTTTGGATGAGCTTCAAAATTTCAGCAATTTTTTTTGGGTGTAATTTTCCAAGTTAAATGTGGTGCGACGACACGACGCACTTGTGGTTTTTTTTTATTTTTTTTATGTTTGTAAAATGGGTAATCTTGGAAATGTTTACATTTGGGAAATGCGTAGGATTGGAAATTGTTGGAATGTAAATAAAATTTGATGGTAAAAATTGTTTGTATTTTGAATTTATGTGTTGTTGTGTTAATTCTGATATATTTCTTCCCTGAAGTATATGATGCGCTTGTGTGGTAAATTTCAATTTTGGAAACGTATGCATTAAAAAATATTCTGGAATATTTGAATATTCATATTTGAATTAGATAGCAAATTTTTTTCTTTTTTCGTAATATGTTTGATTTTTGATTTAAATATTTAATTTAACCCAACAGTAGAGGGTAATGCATTATATCACCATTTGGTAAGCTCAATTAAAATTCAATCCATATTTACAATGAATTTGTTTTTTTTTCAAATATTTATTTATGTAGGCGTTTTTTTAAATTTAGCTTAATTGGAATGATATAAGTTTTATTTTGACATAATTCTTTTATATGTAGCACCAGGGTCCATCTGTCATGGAAATAATATTTAATCCAACAATAGAAGGTAATGCTTTATATCACCATTTATCAAGTTCAATTAAAATTTCAATCCACATTTAGAGGAAATGAATTTGTATTTTTTTGTCCAAATATTTATTTATGTAAGCATTTTTAAAAATTAGCCTAATTGGAACGATGTAAGTTCTATTTTTTTTTCTTCTGTAGCACTAAAATTAGAAGAATTATGATATAGTTGTCTATAAATATTAGCTAATGTGGGCATTAGTTTTGATTTACAAATGTTCGCAATCAACATTTTTTTTTGTGTGTGGTTATTTTGATTTTTTTTTTTAGGTGGGTAGAATTAAAGTTATTGGATTTGTAATATTGTTTAGTTTTTGAAATTCATATATAAAATGGTAGGGCCCATCTTTCATGGGAATTTTTTTTTGTGGAAGAAAAAAAGGCTCTGTCAGCTGGGACCCACGCTGACGTCGTAGTGACGTCAGCAATGCCCTGGATTTGGAACTGCCGCGCTGCCGCGGCGGCGTGGAGCTCGCTGCCGTCGCGCCGCCGCGATATGGGAGGCGTGGGTAGGCTCGCTGGAGGTGCGTCGATGCGGGGGTCTCGGGAGCGACGGCGCCGCCTGTCTTAGGTCGCCGGAGCGGCCCCCCCAAGCCCGCGAACGCGGCGGTGGAAGCCGACCGCGGTGGCGTCGATTCCGGCTAACTCGCGGGGTTCCAGCGCGTGGCTGTGGGCGAGGAGAAGCAGGACGCGACGGCGCATCTTCCCGTAGGCGTCGATCTATGCGGGGAGGAGCAGTGCGGCGGTACGACGCGTCGGCGGCGGCGGCGCGCTCCGGCCGCGTGCGCGAGGGAGGAGGAAGAAGGGGACTGTGAGACGTTTTTGCAAGGAAGCCCTCCAGTTTTCATGAAATTACAAAAAAATCCTCGCAAGCACTGTTACGTGGGGTAATTTTGCAAGGAAGATCCTGGGTTTGCGGGAAATTACAAACAGGTCCTCACGGGTACGGGCTTGTCGTGCGGACCATCGGATCCGCGACGGACGGCCTGGATCGCACCGGGGCACTGTTACCCTGTAGCGGGGCACAGTAAAACAGTGCCCCGGTGCGCTGGCTCGCTGTGGAGAGCGAAATTCTCTCCAACTTAATATACTTAGGTAATTTTGCGTTAAACGTTTATTTCAACCTTATTATGATCACATAAGTTCAGACTAACATCTAATAGAGATAAAAATATGTAACAAATATGTGGAGCCTGAAAAAGAAAAGAAGATTCACGATAAAAGGAAGAAAAAAAAAGGTATGAACAAGGGAAGATTGAAGCTTGCAATGAAACACATGAAAAACATAGGGAGCTGCATTCATATTCTGAACAGTGAATAATGTCTACCTATATGACAAAGCGTCCATTTGCTTGTGGATAACCGTTGGCTAAGTATAAAGTGGTTGAAGTTTGTGGCATAGGCGAAGAGAGAGTAGTTTCGAATAAGATATTTTAAAAAGAGTAAAACGCCTCCGGAGTCTACCAAGTTGCGCACTAGGAGCGGATTGGTCACGAACTGAAAAAGCATACTATTGGTCAGCAAGTTGCGGCGATTCGCCACGTTGGTCTTGCCGTTACGAGTGCCGTCAAAATGCTGACATGGACACTGTTTTTTAACCAAAAAACCCTTAACATTCAATTTATTTCTTATTACTAGGTCCCAACAGGTGGGGCCCACCTGTCAGGTCTCCTGTTTGTCTTCTACCTTGGTCAGGTAAGCAGCTCGGTGGCGCCGCGCGCGACCTCCTGCTCCCTCTTCTCGCTCGGAGATAAGACCAGACGACGTCCTCGGCCTCCTCTCTCTGTCCCAACCTCGGACTCGCGCTTTCCCGCCACTCCTCTCTCGCGACGGAAGCCTCTCTCCGCCGCCGTCCGGTCTTTGTGGCACCGTCGTCTCCGAGCTTCCCGAGCCCAACCGAGGATACGTCCAGCTTCGCCGCGAGCTCCTCTCCCTCTCTTACAAGTTTCGCGTGCTAGGGTGCCCGGAGTACGCCGAATCGTTTCTTCTTTTCCGCCGCCGGCCGTCGGCCGCCGTGCTCGATTAGCTCGATTTCTGCCTTCCCCAAACTTTCTGATCAAGCACACGTACTCAGGGAGAGTAGGCCATCCTCGCCGACCACTTTTCCCTCTCCCGCATGCTCTCTAACGCCATGCGCTGAGCACGATGCCGGGGGCTCTCCGGGAGCACCGACGCTCTGGCGCGCCATCATCCGCACCTTGTCCTCCCCGGCGCCGCGGGCCTGGTCCCCGCCCTCGACGCGCCACTCGTCGAGGCGGCGCCACTTCTGCGCCGCCGTGGCGCACACGCCCGCGCAGAAGTTGTCGGCCATGCGCTGCGCCAGCTTGAGCATGCACCGGCGGCCCACGGGCGAGATGGCCTCGTGGCGGCCGTCGCCGCGGGACGGGAGCGGGTTGGAGCAGAGGATGGCGAGGTACTCGCACTGGCGCTGCAGTGAGGCGAGCCAGCGGCGCGCGCCCAGCGCCTAGCCGGACCGGAGCAGCGGCCGGTACAGCTCGTGCGCCGTGGACTCGTCGTACTCCGCGTGAACCACCCACGTGACCTGCAACAGCGGACAGATGGCGGACAAATGCTGACGTGACATGCAGCTAGTAATAAGAAATAAATTGAATGTTAAGGTTTTTTTTGGTAAAAAACAGTGTCCACGTCAGCATTTTGACGGCACTCGTAACGGCAAGACCAACGTGGCGAATCGCCGCAACTTGCTGACGAATAGTATGCATTTTCCCAGTTCGTGACCAATCCGCTCCTAGTGCGCAACTTGGTAGACTCCAGGGGCGTTTTACTCTTTTAAAAACGTTATTGATCAATGCAAAAGGTTGTGGAATATTTGTTCGTCCATCATCCGCCGTTGGATGGAGATCGCGCGGCCAAGCCAGGCTAGGAGGAGGAGGAGGAGGAAACCGTCCCCGACTCGGCCTCGCCGCGCTTGGTTATTCTGATTATTACTGCGCCTGCGCGGCATGGCAGCAGGGCTGGGTGCGTGCGATCGAACGTCAGGCGCGGCGGAGATGGAGCCGGAGACGGAGAGCATCGGACTGGCGGGGATGACGATCTGCAGCAGCGAAAGCGAGAGCGACGGCGGCGACGGCGAGGCAAGCCCACGGCCGCTCCGCCGCCGCCGCCGAAGGAAGGTGTTGAGGGCCAAGTGCGATGCCCTGAGGAGGTGGAAGATCCGAGCTTCTCTCCGGCGGGAAGCGGCGGCGGAGGAGGAGCAGCAGAGGGAGGAGAACGCGCTCGTCATGTACCGTCGCAGCTGGGAGAAGTGCTGGGCGCCCTATTTCGGTTCCTTCGAGGACGAAAGTACGGAATTCCTATGCTTAATTATCAGTCGAGCTATTTTGATCGCCGAATTCGCTTCATCTTTCTTTCTATCAGTCCAGCTATAAAACTGTTGATGTCACAAAGGATGATCTGTCGACACAGGAAATTGAAGCGATTTTGTTGTTCTTGTTTACTAGTTTGGATGGATACCGCAACCACGAGTCCAAGCGCATAGATTACAGACCCATTGCACATTGCACAGGGATAGGGGATAGGATCATGGTTACTGAAACTGGACTGCTGAGCAAACCATGCATTCAGGTCATCAGTTATTCAGTTTGCTGCGTCACCGACCACCGATAACTGAATCCTGAGAATGCTACGGTTTGCCTGTTTAGCTAAAAACTGTCCGCATCACCTCTTTCCTTTCATCCGATTGCATAGAAGGAACAAGGCCCGTAAAGATTCTAGTTACAGTCTGTTCCTACTTCCTAGACAACTGGCCGTATGGTCATAATTCTGGATACAGTACCAAATCAACCATAGATAAGAACATGAAAGAACTATTAACATATACCTTCCGTTGTATGTTGCTACCTAGAGGTTTATTTTGTTGATATCTGATCAGAAGCTAGTACTCGTGTCATATCATCTCCTGCAACATTGTTTTACTTTAAGTATCTATCAGTAACTTGATTTGGCTTCTTGCAGCGAGTATTGGTCCCATGAGGTATACATCCGGACCCATCCCGCAAAATGCTTCTCCAGAACGGACATTGCAGGTCTTCTCCATCAGAGTCAAGGACCCGACAGATGGTCTCAAGTGGCCACTGAATGTCCATGGCTATGTTGCCACTAGAGACTCTGCGGATTATAATCGCAACTATCTCTTCAGACGCACAAGGGATAACTGCCAAACCCTCACCGAAAAGGTGAGTGTCATCAACCTGTGTCTTTTCTTTTTACCTTCTTTGTCAATCTCTTGCTGCTAGTACTATCCGGTCTGCTAATCTAATGTGCATTTGAAATTTATCTCTGGTTCATTTTTGTCCATATTGAATACAGAGTCCTAGATAATCCGTGCAATTTTAAGTGTCGGTGTCTTCCTTCGTGATCGCTTTTTTTCTATGTGGATGATATGGTTATATCTCCCATCGGATGGTAGTTTCAGCATGTTGTTCTCTTTTTGTACGTGATGATCTGATTATATTTCCTATCATGTAATAGTTTCAGCATGCTGCTCTCTTCTACAGAAATATCATGTGTTATGGAATGGTTGCTTTGATCCACCTTCAGTTAATAGGATCGGCTGGTTGCATCTTTCCCTGTTTGGAAAGAACAAGACCATTTCTAAAAGTCTGTCAGTTGATTAATCAAATGGTTATGCTTGCCTTGCAGGATCCATTCTTGCTGTTAACAGGCCCATCTCGTGCAATTGTGCACCTTGATCCGATTACATTTGAAGTTGAGCTAAAAGTAAAGGGCAAAGGCGAGTCTGAAGATGAAATGTTGGCCTTCGATGCCTTTTACTACGATGGGACTCATTGCGGACGCATGATTTCTATATATAACCACCACAAGCGCTGCACGCTTGAGTGCGCGATTGCATTGCGGCAAAGCTCAGTTGAGGCCACTATCAGTATCAAAGTTGTTGATGGGTCATGGCCGGATAATCACCGAGGACAGGTTGTTTCTCTTACCTCCAGCTTGATGGAGAAGATTGTTTTGCTTGATTCTGGAGACGGAGAGTTGCCCATCGGTTCAAATGGCGTGATTGGCCTTTCAAGGCGTGTTGTTTCTGTGGAACTAGGAGAGAAACTGATGGTCGCTGTGGACGCTTCTCTGACCAATTTTCTTTCACGGGCTACCACTGTCTTCAAGCCAGAAAAATCTGGCACGAGCCTCGGCGTATGTGATCTTGGGTCCTGCAAGATGCAAGTTACTGTTGCTTGGTCCCTTCTTGTTATCTTCTAAAGATACACTTTCAATGTTTGGTAGTGCTCGAGCGCTGTCCAAATATTTTGAAACTATCCCAACTCTGTATATTCCTAGGCTGTTGAAGTTCTTCTGTATGAACATGTTATGGTACTCGTTGAGCGAACTAATTTTATGGTACTGGACTATGTTTTGTATCTGTTGCAAGTGTCGTGTCTTGTAGGAATGGGGCGAATACAGTCGTGAGGCCAACAGAAGAAGCGCTGGAGCTCATTCTGCAGCTTCCCTGTGTTGCAGATTGAGACGCTGAAGCTAGCAAATCTGTAATTACGTGTAGCCTAATGATGGTTTAAGTATTTGTACAACGATTAATTAATGCAATGCCAAGTGGCATCAACAAGATCTTACAAGAACATATAAATGATGCAACTAGAGTAGGCGAATGGCTGGACCAAAGGACATACGGTTAGAACATCTATCAGGAATATACGGATTCCAATTTCGTTAGACAACACGTACTCGCTGCCATGATACTCATGAAAAATACATAGTGAAAATGGCCTATAAGCATGCCCTGTGATCAGGAACCATAAGGACACAACTCTGAATACTCTCTAGAGTAAACTTTCATGGTTTTGCATACAAAGCAAGTATTATACACAAGATAGAAAGGGACAGTGCCACTAACAGTGTATTGTCGGCGAATTAAATGGCCAAAACTTTGACACACCATACGACGAAGTTACAACATGTTCTCCTGTTAAAGGAAAATTTGAAGAAAGGAACATAACAGATTTCCATATGACAGAATATAGTATGATGATATACACAATGACAAAGAACTGCATCAAGAAAACCAAACAGGTGTTTTACTTTCAATTGCTGTTTCCTATTACTAACTAATAAAACAGTACAAGTTCAAAACTGAGGCTGCTGGAACATAAAATGGCTGGAGATTTGGAGAGAATCATCAGCGCCATAAACACTTCCAGGTGTATACACATTCAAGGCAGCAAGTGAAAAATCATCCAATCGCAAGCATCCTATCCAACACCGAACACAGCTCTGTAATATCGCTGCATTCCACTGTACCCTTTCTGCAAAACGCCTTGATCACATTTGCGAAGACCCTACCATCTAAAGCGACTCCTTTCGCTACCATCTCATCAAAGAGCCTCAAGGCCTCTCGAACATGTCCACACCTGACCAACCAATACGTCAGATGTGCTACGGGCTCTGCAGGGTAGCCTTCATCGATGTGCCTGACCAAATTGGCGGCCTCAGTCCTCCTCCCAGACCTAAAGAGGCAATCAACCAGTGTATTGTATGTGATTGTATCCGGGACAATCTTCCCAGCATTGGCATCAGTGAACAAAAACCCAAGCTCGTCCTCCTTCCCGGCAACATAGAACTCATGGATCAGGATGTTACAGGTCACGGTGTCCACGATAAACCCCTTGCACCTGAAAACAGACTTGGCGAGCTGGAACAAGCCAGCTCGGCACAGGCACGAGATCAAAATGTTGCATGAATACGAGTCGGGTGTTATCGACTTCTTGAGCAGATCCGTGAATAGCTTGAGGACACGCAGCCACTCCACCCTCTGGCAGAAATGGTCCATGGCTGTGTTGTATGTCACGACATCAACCTCGAAGCCCAGCTCTTCGCATCGGTCCAGCACCTCCTTGCCCACCCACATGTCCAGCTGCTGCGCAGCATGATCCAACAGTATGTTCAGACCGACTACGGTCAGCTGCAGCCCTTTGGCCACCATGATCTCCAGCTGCTGGAACGCGTCCTCGACGTATCCGGCCCGGCAGAGCCCGGCAATGTAGGTGCTGTACGTTACCGTGTCCGGCACCCACAAGTTGCGGCCACTCTCCTCGATCAGCCTCTCCACGGCATGGAAATCCCCGACCTTACACAGCCCGTGGATGTAGATGTTGTAGATGACGACGTCGGGGTGGCACCCAGAGAGGCGCATGGAGTCCATGAGCGCGTCGGCGGCCCGGATGTCGCCCTCGGCACAGTGGGCCTGGAGGACGGGCGCGAAGACGTACGTGGTGAGCGGGTACCCGAGAGCTCGCATTTCGTCGAGCACCTGGAGCGCGTCGGGGAGCTGGCCCGCGCGGCAGAAGGAGAAGACGAGGTCGGCGTAGTCCACGGGGGTGGGCGGGAGGCCGAGCTGGGACATCCAGAGCAGCACGGAGTGGGCGGCGGAGGGGAGGCCCAGGTGGGAGGCGTAGATGTGGAGGAGGAGGGAGAAGGCTTTGCGGTCCGGGGACACGCCGTGGGCGAGCATGTCGTCGAAGAGCGCGGCCGCGTCGGCGGGGCGGCCGGCCTTGGAGAGCGCCGACATGGCGGAGGCGTAGGAGGCGGCGGTGGGCGCGCAGGCGGCGTGCGAGGGGGATTGGCGCATGAGGCGCAGCACGCGCAGCGCCGCGTCGCCGTCCTCGTCCTGCGCCAGGGCCGCCAGGAGGCGGTTGTAGTCGTCGAGAGTGCGCGCGGATGAGGAGGAGCACGCGGTGGCGGTGGGGGTGTAGGTGCGGGGGAGGAGACGGCCGAGCGAGCGCACGGCCGCGCGCGCCGCCGCGGCGGCCGCCGGCCACGCGCCGGCGGCCATGTAGTCGGATCGGTGGAGGCAGGGCGGTGGTGAAGCGCGAAAGCGACGGGGTGTTTGGAGGACAGCGGTTTGCTATCGTGCGAGGTTGCAGGGTGCAGCAATGGCGGCGATGCGGCGGGGCAGACGGCATAGAGATGCTGAGATCTGACGGAGATGGAGAAGCGTCGTCAGACCTCAGGTAGTGCCTCGAGTTAAATTAAATCCTTTCAAAAGATTAAAATTCGCTGACCAACTATTTTCCACACACGATTTAGAAATTATTAGTTCAGCAGTTCATCGATCACAAATAAACCCTTAATTCGCGATTATTTTAAATTCTTATTTTGCAGTTGACATGTTCTTTAACCTTACAATAATCACAGAAAAACATGTATTTTGACCAGCCAAATCAGTAAAAAACAGGAGTTCAGACTAACATATACGTGTTCCATATCTTCTTTTACAATGGCAGAGGATGGAGATGGCACATTTGTGAACTTTACGGAGTTCAGACTAGCATCATACATGGATCAAATATGGAACAAGTATATGGAGCCTGAACAAAAAAAAGTTTCAAGAGAAAAGGAAAAATGGTATGATTGTATGAACTGAAGCATGAAGCTTGCAGTGAAACGCAGGAAAATTGTAGGGAGCTGCATTTGTATTCTCAACAATGAACAATGGCTAACCCAATTCAGTTACATGTTGATGTGGTGTACTCGAACAGTCGCGCTACCAAGAAACTGTGGTAAATTAACAGTCAAGTGGGAAAGAAATAAAAGGCATGCGATATCAGCAGAAGTTAGCATCTGTACTACTCCTTTTGTACTGAACTGAGTAAAAGCCAAGTGGGAGTAACGTAGCATTATGTCAGATCCTGATGCAAAGCCCACGGAGATCACCATGGAGCTCATTGAACTGTCATGCGTGGCCAAATCGATTCAAAGGTTCGAACTGATCAAACCTAACCTATTAGTAACCTACGTATTTCGAATATGTTGGAACTTCGTCCTGTGGCCTATCGTTTGATGCACTAGCTATCCCTTTTGGAAGAAGTCATGACAGGTCCCGGACAACAGCCTCGCAGATCTTCCATGAACTGTCCTTCTGCCTCCTCAGTATGTACTGAACTTCATACGTACTGCAATTATGAACATACAAACGATCAGTGCCATGCTATTCAATAGCAGAACAAAAAAAGTGACCGGCAGAAATACCTGTAATAACTAGGTTTCTTGGGCTGGGAGTCATCAACAAGCTCAGCAGCCTCCTCGAGCACAGCATCGATTTCTGCCACTTCACCATCGCCAACCTCATCCAACAGTATCTCAGCTCGGGCAACAGAGAGATTCAACAGAACGAATCTCCAGTAACAGGACTGATCCTTTGCTGATAAAGCTAAATCTTGCCACTGCTCAACACAAGAAAGGGTATTTAGTTATGCACAACATACACAATGATGCATGAGCTCCATATGCCACTACACGTGCTTAACAACAGGAACTTACCTTTGACAGCATCGAGCCATCAAGAATCTCAGGGAGCATATCGATTTGGTAGTCAGGCCCAAGGGCTTCGGATTTGATATCTTGCCACTGCTTGACAAGTTCTTCTGCTTCTTGAAGAGACATACTTTCCTTGGAAGCTATAGCGGCCACGTCACTAAAACCAGGAGATGGGTCACTTACTTCACTTCTCGAATGGAGCCTACTGTTCAACCAAAGCACTTTTGACAGCTTCTCAAAATGTTTCCTAACGCTGCTACTGATGAAAGAACCTTCTGAGGTAGATGCTTCACTGAGAGAAGATGTGGCAGCAGATTCTCTAGCTGAGGGGGCAGGTTTTGTGTGCCCAGACTGAAATCTGAGCAGTTTTAGTGTACCGAACAGGGCAAACCCCAGGAGTGCAGTATAGGCGACTTTTCCTATAATATCCCCAGTCAGGCCCCATGATTCCAAGGTTCTTCCAGGATGGGATCCAGGATTGCGCTTCAGAGGAACAGATGTGGTACTTAAACCATTTGCTGGCTTTTCCATCGATGAATGGCCTCCCAGAGTGGTTGGTGCAAGTTGCTTTACAGCTTCGCCGAGATGGCTGGTAGAATTTAATCTTGGATTCTGCTGCCCTGAAGTTCTGTTGCTTGGGGAGGCATTAGAAGACGTCTGAGAGCTCAGAAAGACCACTCTTGTAGCTCCTAGTTTCTGCTTGGAAGAGCTAATGATGCGCTTAGGAGCCCCAAAGAAGTTGACCTGACATAAGATGATAACAATATTCAAATTAAATTAATCCACAGAAATTTTAAGAGGGGTTTGATTACTACAAATAGCATGGCACAAACCAAAGATGAAGGACAATCTCTTGTATCTGCAAACCGAGAAAGTGCCACGTCCTTCAGCCACAGTTCCTAGTAAAGACAAGTTTGACTGGCATGAGAAAGTTTCAACAGAAACAGTCACAGTATAACTTCAGACAAATATACCATCTACTAATCTAGCATAATATAACTTATTTGCACGGAAACATAGCATCAAAATTGTAGCATACCAGTGATTGGTTGACAGTAACCTTGTCACTGCTATCTTTCTTTTTAGCTAACCCATAATTCCTTGAATTGGAATTTCCATTACTTTGAAGCTGCTGAAGCTTTTCAAAAACTGTGGTCCCAGATTCCTGAGAGCTAACCTTTAGTACCAGTAATGTGCTTTAGTAAATTTAATGAAATTGAGATTTGCTTGTCACCTCTCCAAGAAGATACGAGCAAAAAGATTCCTCGAATTTCAGGTCTGTGTTCTCAGATGCAACTAAACATTCGCAGATGGTTTTAGCTTTACTGATCTGCACAGAGGTAATGTAAATTAAATAATGCAAAAGCAGAAAACAGGATAGTTTGGTTTGTATAGGCTATGTGCAGGAGAAGAATAAAAAAGGTACCAACTCAGTCTGCCGGGTCGCAAATCCAAATGCCAGGTGTGCAAGCATCGCCCTGTAGAAGCAGTTGAAGTCAACTACCACCCGCTGGCTCTGAGACTCCAATGATTTTTTGTTTTTACGAGTTGTAGCCAAAGAGTCCCAAGACAGTAGATCCACAATTTCGGTGGCTAACAACTTGTCCATTGCTTGGCTCAAGAAATAAGGCCAATCATGAACTCTACAAGATGATTCAACATCGAGGCCCTGTCCAAGCAATTCACAGAGAGCGGCAATAGCACCTCGCCTGCGTTCAGAATTTTCAGGTGTACGAGGCAGGCTCAAAAGCTCTAGAGTGCAAGCAGGTGCAAGCTCTTCAAGTGATTCTTCAATCTAGGTCACCCAACAAGAGAAGTTATGACATGATTTCATATGTGGACTAGTCTGTAAGGTGAAAGCAATAACATGTTACCTGCTCAAGAAGGGGCATCTTCTCTAAAGATGGTCTTTTCCTCAAAAGATATTGGGCACGTGCTAGAGCCTCAAAACCAAGAGATACTTTACTTTTTTCAAAGCTAGCTTTTGCAATAGAGCACTACAGGAAAATGCAGGAATTATTCCAAATTACTAAAGACATAATAAGAATTCTACCAAACTGTTATATTCTTTACTCTTGTGCAGTACTTACTTCAGCTAGTGCCATTGCAAGAAGTACATCGTGAGCATATGGCTTAGAATCAGGGCGCCGTAGAGCTGCCTGACCAATGTCCAAAACCAGCTTCTCTTCCCCAACCTGCAAACAATACTTGTCAATGTGGTATCTTACACTGACAATAAACATACCCACAAAAAAAAGAAATACATGACGACACAACAGGCACATTCAACTGTGATGAATAGAGGCTACTATGATTCTTCCATGCTTGAGCCCTTAAATCTCTCAATCATCAAACTCATCACCGATTACATTTCAGTACTTCAAACCTACCATCCAAATGGTGGGCATAATTCAGTATCTGCCTGTTCCTAAGTAACACTACAGATATTGACCATGAAGTTGTCATAATTTTGTTTTATTAGTCTTGAAGAAAGCACAAATAAATGTTAAACACTCTTCAACTTTTCAAACCGCATTGATAAGCACAGTGAATGTTCAACTAAATATTTACTGTTCTGGTAAATTTCAGAGAACAAAACATGCCCATGATAATGACTATCCCATGCAACATAGATGTGAAAAGCCTAAACCAAGTTTAAAACAACCAAACTTACGACACTGGAGTGTTTATGTTACACATTACCTCCTGCAAGACACACAAGGCAGCAGGCAACCAATTCCAGGGTATGTGAAGAGAGGATCTGGGCGGAACCTTGGCCCGTTTGCTCCCTGCATACTCTTGTTCAAAGAGAAGTTTGTCTCTCACATCCACCAGGAGGGCCTGACAGAAAAGCAGCAAGTGAACATCAAACATTAAACACCATGACGTACCCAGCATTCCCTCCACCAAAACCAAGCAAAACGATACATATCGACATATAATTCCTGAATCCACTGAGAAACCAACCTGTCTGCAAGTAGACACCTCCTCGGTGTACCCATCTTCGATCTCCGACTTCTTCAGCTCGATTGCTGACTTGACGATCTCGTCCTTCTCGGCCTTCTCCGTAACACCTAGGATCTGCATGGTCATTTGGACAGATGTGTCAAGTCACATGCTCCAGCCACTTTTGTTTGACCTGGAAAAACACGAAATCTCGGAACTGCTCCTAGACAAATACACTCCAAAAACAAGGGGGGCGTGTGGAAGGAGCATGGAGTGTTTATTTCCTACGGCGTCCTGATACAGTGGATTTGAAATACGATGCTAAATCCACTAACTAATCGGTAACCGCACCGACTGAACAGGACCTGAAGTATGAGCTGCAGGTGCAAATTCTCTACGCGGCTCCTTGATGCAACTGCTTCAAATTACGATGATAAAATCCACACTTAATTTGTGACCTCGTCAACTGGACGGGGCTGGACTCGAAGGAACTTGAACCAGATCGAATTACTAGCGACGAAGCGGTGCAGCAACAGCGGGTCCGCATTTCGGGGAATTCGAACTCGCGAGTAGAGGGATTCACCTGGTAGCACGTGACGGGGATCTCGACGGCGGGGGCCTCCTGCCTGCCGCAGCCCTCGGCCGCGACGGGCGCCGCGGCGGCCGCCTCCGCGACCCTCGCGCGCAGCGCCGTCCCTCGCCGCGCGCCCGCCGGGTACCCAGTCACGTTTCCTACGGAGGCATTGGCGCCGTTCGCGAGGCCGGCGCGCCGGGACGAGGAGGGCAGGGGGGGGAAACGACCGCGGGGTGGAGGAGCGCCGCGGCCACCGTGGGCATCGCCATGGCGGCCGGGGGAAGTGGGTGCAGGGGTAAACCTAGCCGGCCCGCGTCTCCGGAGCGCGCGCCTCCATGTGCGGCGGGTGGGTTTTGGGGGAATAAAGGAAGGGGAGAAAGCGTCAGCGAGCGTCGTCAAGGAGAAGCCGGAGACCGGACTCGGAGACGAGATGGATCGGGTTTTTACTCCGTGGACCTGGCTCATGACCTGTTCCGTACGACCACTAGATCCAGGTGTGATACTGGCCCACCGGCTTTTATTTCCTTTGTTGTGCTTTTATGTGAAAGCGCCACTCTTTGGCTTTGCGTTTTGTTCTATAAATTTGATTTGAATTCGTAGTTAAGTTGTGAACGAGGCAGTTTTCTCGACATTGTTGGATTCGTGGAACAGACACGATTACTAGACCTCATGACGGATGTCAAGTCGCTCGGTTTTCGCAGCATCATGGTACTCTCCGTCTCGTGGCGTCCATGCCATCTGCCTAGACTTGTAAGCGGTGTCCCGCTTAAGCACGGGGGAGCACAAAAGTGTACTCCCTCCGATCCATATTAGTGGGCACAACTTTGTCTAGATACACATGTATCTAGTCTAAATATTTAACTAGATACATATGAATTTAGACAAAGCTATGCCCACTAATATGGATCGGAGGGAGTACCAATTTATACTACAAACCATTTTACAACTGGTATGCCTAATTTTGATCGGAGCGGACCGGATCCAGACGCTGCTTTGCGTCCCTACATGTACATGCATCCCTACATCTACAAGCGGCAAGCCCCCCTCCGAGCTCTCCACCTATGTGTGTACCACTGAGTAATTCATCGGGAGAGGATAAGGAGGGCAACTGACGGTGATTACTCCGGCGGCTGCCGACGCTGAGACACTGCGTCGAGCGGCGTAAAAGGGAGACCGGCTGTCTGACGATTTAAATCGTAGAGACTTTGTTATAATTTGAAACGAAGGCTTGGAGAGGCGTGCAAAGCCGTTGCTATAGACGACAATAGAAGGTTGTGTAGCCAAGAAAGTTCTTGAGTGCCACCGTCTCGTAAGACGAGGTGGACGAGACGAGGACGAGACAAGAGAGAGAAAGAAAATTACATCAGGACCTTCGCCTCACCGTGTTATACATGGGGCCACAAAAATGCGAAATGGATAGACTAGGCCGGGCTCAATTCCGCGCCTCACCACCAATTCAGCTTCATATGGTAATTTAGTGATTCGTACCCAATAACTTACGTGAAAGAAGCCCTGGTGCATCGGTCAACGATGAATTCTTTTTCTTCTGAGTAGTAGGTCGACTGATCGATCCTCCCAGCCGTAAGTTAATTTTTCCATGCTCTTTAACCACGAAAAAGGAAACAATTTAAAACTTGTTACTACCGTAATGGGAAATTATCAAGGTAACAAGTGATGCCTTGCCGATACGCAGACTCGTATAAACAGGCACAGACATGATCTATTTGGTCTGCTATTAAACAATTTAAAAATTACTTTTTTAATGGGAGCGATATTCCTTAGTTGGGACAAAATTAAAAGTGAGCAATCAGTTTGCAAAATTCGAAAGCTCTCACCTGAGTGCTTGGAGATGTGGAAATGATCAAGTGATAACATATGCTAACAAGTGATGCCTTGCCGCTACACCGCACGGTGACTCGTAGAAACAAGCATATAAATTATCTATTTGATCTACTATGACACTTTAAATTAAAATTTATATGTTTTTATCTAGTGGTAGCAATATTTCTTAGTGGGGGAATAGAATTCACATGTGCCAATCTATTGCAAAATTCGAAGGCCCTCACATGGGTGCCTAGAGATGTGGTCATGGACTCGTATGAGTGTAGAGCGGACCCTCCTATCGATTGATTAGGCTAGCGACATGACAAAACCGACAAGAAGTTGCTAGTTTGTCTTTTTTTTCCTTCCTGAATTCCTGTTGTGATCGGCCAATCAACAATCCCCCAATGACGAGATCGACACTTCGGCAGGAACCGATAGCTGGATTTTGACAAAACTAAAGTAGGGCTCAATTTCAAAGTTTGGCACATGGCTAGTTAGGAGCATCGATTAATCAAGGAAGCAACAAAGCCAGCCAGCTAGTTTTTGTTGTCCTAGATGCTCATACATCCGTGAGATTGAGCCAGCGGGTGGGGTCCTAAAATTGACAAAGTCAACACATACGTCTTGCTATAATACTATCGACGTAAACGTCGCATCCCACTGAAAAATAAAATTGACAAAGTCACCACATACGTCTTGCTATCGACGTAAATGTCGCATCCCACTAAATCATTGGAGTCCTGAAGGTCCATGAGGCCACGCCGACGACAGAGGTGAAGGCGCCACCCGAGGACTTCACCACCCCGGCGACGCCAATGCCATGGGATTGGGATGTCACCCTGCCAACGATGCCAACGCCCTGGAACATGACGGGCACCGACACCCCGGCGACGACGACACAGGTGTGCTGTGTGTGCTCAGCCTGCCCGTCGCCAGGAGCCTGCAACCCAATGAGCTGTCTGGTTTGGTCACCGTCGTGATCCTCGTCGTCCTGACGATACAGTGGTTCAAGACTCCGCCGCCTCCGTCGATCCCACTGATCATACAGGGTATTGAGGTTAAAATAAATTTATGTTAGGGGGAGGGGGCGATGGCCCCCCTCACATGTGCATCACTCCGCCAGTGCGAGTGAGAAGAGCTCCTCGAAGGCTGCAAATTATATATCAACGACAACCACATAGGTCCATTATTCAAACTCTCCGGATGAGAGGTTTTGATGAAGCCGTGTTGGCATGGATTCAAAATATTCTTCGTACTGGCACTTCGGCGGTCCTTCTAAATGGCATCCGAGGGAAGAAACTCGTTTGCAAACGCAGGGTGACCCATTGTCACCGCTTCTTTAACTGCAGTTTTGCCCAAAAGTGCTGGAAGGAGCTTGGCATCAACGTCATCAGCTCAGGGATTTGCTGCCATGTTTGGGTTGGCGAAACCGGTTTGAGCGTGGAAGCTGGTTGTGTTCAAAAAGATTTAGTCCTGATAGTGCATCGGGTGAAAGTTGCTCTCAAGAAAGCTCTTGAGGATTGGCTAGCTGCTTTTTGATTTTTCTTTGTACCCTCTGGCGTACCCCCCCCCCCCCCCCCCCCTCGCCCTCCCCTCCTTCCCATAATGTCATTTCTGTCCCTTGTACCTATTCTTTTATTTAATTAAAAAAGCTATACCATAGGGGTTCCCCCTACGATTTCATGGTAAAAAACAAGATAAGCTAATCTTAGAGGTTAGATTAGGAACACTTGTTCTCATATCTCTACAGGTGCAGGTGCACGTCTCCGTTGAATATTATTCAAAAACCAAAACAGTTATAGCATAAAGATATAAACATAATGAACTTTGGAGATAAATAATAATAACTTAATATTATTGCATTTAGGACATACCTCCAACATTTGCCATTAACAAAGTTAAAAAAAACTTAAAAAGTATCAGTTATCAAAAACCTGCATGACTTGACATTCACCACTTGCATACGACAGTAGCAACCGATCATGATGTGTGAGGAAACAAAACATGCAAAGATGACGAAACATTTCTTCTGAAGTGGCATGGGTACTTACTTTTGAGTAGCCGTGTTTGCACGACGAATTTTTAGTGCTGTTTTGCTACTTGCAAAATTGTTTTAACATGTGTAGGCTACAACATCTAATGAACATGCACTGGAGATCACCTTCTTCCATGTTTTTGTATGGGGAATCCAGAGAAGTTTCCCTTGTTGAGCCAATGTTTTTGGTGATTAACAAATTATTTATTTTAAAACCGTTGCGACGTACGGGGCTATTTTGCTAAGTAATATTTTTTGGTGAAATATTTAGCCAAGAAGGTTCTGCCTAAACGTAGTATAGCCAAGAAGGTTCTTGGAGAGAAGGAGCGTCAGAGCGTGTAGGGTTAGGAGGAGTGGTAAAGACTAAGACACCGGAGGAGAAAATGACGTTCTCCTCACCTTGTTATACATGGGCCACACGAATGGATAGACCAGGCCCTGATGGGCTCAATTCCGCGCCTCACAAAATCTCGCCGCCGTTCTTCGATTAAACCGGTGGCCAAGTGGCACCTTCCAGAACATTCCTCCTGTCCTACCCGCCCCCGCCTCATCTCGCCATCGTGCTGCTCCCCGCCCATGGCATCCGCGCCGAGCACCACCGCATCCACCCTCGCGCCTCCTCCTCTCCGCTCGCCCTTCTCCCCCCGCCAGTTCCCTCGCCTCCCGCTCCCTCGGCCCGCCCTTCTCTGCCGCGTGCCCGCGCCGGGGGCCCGGCTCGCCCTCGCGCGCGCGAGCGTCCGGTGCCGCGCGGCGGTGAAGCTCGTCGGGGACGGGGAGTTCGAGGCGGAGGTGATGCAGTCGGACCTGCCCGTGCTCGTGGACTTCGTCGCCGAGTGGTGCGGGCCCTGCCGCCTCGTCGCGCCCGTCGTCGAATGGGCCTCCGAGGTACGCCCGCTCGCTTCTTCCCAAATGTTCTCCTGGTGCTCGCTTTGTCATGTTCGAACGGTAGTCCACTCTTGCTGCGTGCCGTAGGAGGTAGCAACTGTTGGGGAATTAGGCAGGCAGCAGGGATAATGTCAATGGTGGCCACAAGTCCTTGGCAAGGCCTGTGAACAGTGCACGCATGAACTCCATGTTAGTAAAAGAAAAGGAAATTCAACAGTTACAAGCAACCTGGCCTATCACTGCATTTGTTGTTTGAGCTGTACTAGTACATCTTACAACAGTGAAGGTTCAAGTGAGTTTAACAGAATAGGAACAACTGGGCAAAATGCTTGCTGAAAAGCCACGATAAGTATATAATAGGTCAGCCAGCGAAGGACCGGCAGTAATAGGTTGATTGCATAAAATTAACCGTGTCCTTGACCTTGAGGATTAGGTTCGTGCCATGAGCCTGTGATACCTTTCCAAATTAGTATGGAAGATAATTGAACAATGGATATTTCTAGCTGTCATGCATGGAAAAACTCTATGATCATTTGAGGAATGTGTACATACGTACTCTGTATGAAAATCAAAGAGTTAATGCACATGAATTAGGAGGTAGCAACTGTTGGGGAATTAGGCAGACAGCGGGCATAATGTCAATGGTGGCCGCAAGTCCTTGGCAAGGCCTGTGAACACTGAACGCGTGAACTCCATGTTAGTCAAACAAAAGGAAATTCAACAGTTACCAGCAACCTGACCTATCTCTGCATTTGTTGTTTCAGCTGTACTATAACATCTTACAACAGTGAAGGTTCAAGTGAGTTTAACAGAGTAGGAACAACTGGGCAAAATGCTTGCTGAAAAACTATGGCAAGTATATGATAGGTCAGCTAGCGAAGATACTGGCAGAAATATGTTGATTGCATAAAATTAACCGTAGCCCTGATGATTCGATTCGTGCCGTGAGCCTGTGATGCCTTCGTAAATTAATATGGAAGATAAATGAACAATGGAAACACCAAATTTGCACCTTCCAACATTTATATTTCTAGCTGTCATGGTAAACTCCCTGATCATTTTGTACATACGTACTCTATGAAAAATCAGCTAGTTAATGCACATAGATCATTAATTCATTTTTTACGCACAAATTAATTAAGTATACGTGGGAAATGTTCATTATGGTTTAGCAGGCACTGAAATCATCAAGAATTTTGGAAGGAAGTTTGCCATTTTAATTCGAAATACCAACTCTGATAGTTGACTTATTTTTCTTCTATGAAACAGGAATATGAGGGAAGATTAAAGATTGTCAAGATCGATCATGACGCAAACCCTCAAATTATTGAAAAGTACAAGGTTTATGGTCTCCCTGCTTTGATTCTCTTCAAGAATGGGCAGGAGGTGCCAGGGAGCCGAAGAGAAGGTGCAATAAACAAAGCCAAGTTCAAGGATTACATTGAACCTCTCTTGGAGACCTCGAATGTCGCTTAACGTCATCGCTGGCAGTCTGTAGGACCGAATCCCATATGCCTCAGAGGATGCCAAATGGCATTGGCTTGAGCTGCACATCTTGTGTATTGAACAGATCATTTTTCCTCCATGAACTCCAATCTGTAATTACCTTCACGATGTATGGTTTTTCATTGTCTATGGATAAGAGTAGCATGTATGAATGGCTATCATGAGGATGTACACTTATTCAATTATATGATTTGTGAAGCAAAGTCAATTAGCAAGTGTTTTTCCCTGTACAGAATGGGTAGTTTGTTTGTCACATTAGACATACATAATACATTATAATTGAACAAGCTGTGGTTTTAATGATGAACTTCATGTTCTATTGCTGGTCAATAATTATTTAGTTCCTAACTGTTGAATCACGCTGAAGTATATCCAGGCTAACTGATCTGCACTTTCATCTACCCAAAATGGCATCCACTTCCATCCAAGTCAAGAGTGGCATCCACTCAGATTACTGAAGCATATACTCCCTCTGTAGGCTGAAGCCTTTCAGGCCAAAAAAAGGAGTCACTGCTTCCATAGGGAGAATGCGCATTCCCCATCAGGGTTCACGCTCTACAAGCCTGGTTACTGTCAGGCCTGGACTGCAGCCAGGTAGACCCAGGCAGCTTCTGGACATCTCTGTCCCCCATGAGCGCTCTCAACCTTCCAGCACCGTCCCAATTGTTCTGACCCCCAAGCGTCCTGGACAGCAACAGGTATGTCGACGGATCTTCCTTCTCAAGCCCAAGCGCGCGCTCTGCAGCTCGCTTCGCTGCAGCTTCATTGCCATGGAGCTGACAAGCACTGAGCAACGCCTGCCAGACCAGAACTCCAGGGTGGGACGGCATCCGCGATATCAGCTCTTCGGCCTCTTCGATATCGCCTGCTTTTCCAAGGAGATCGACCATGCAGGCGTAGTGGTCCTCGCCGGGCTCGACACCGAACTTGTCTTCCATCGCACTGAAGTATATCCAGCCTTCATCTACAAATCCACCTTGGCTGCAAGCGGAGAGGACACAGAGGAAGGTGACTTGGTTCGGCGCAACGCCTTCCAAAATCATGTTGTCGAACACCTGCACAGCCTCCCGAGCTCGTCCGTTCCGCGCGAACCCCATGATCATCGCCGTCCAGGATATGACGGGTCGCTGCCGCATAGATTGGAACACCTTGTGTGCGCTGCTCACCGAGCCACACTTTGCGTACATGTCGATGAGCGCACTGTTCACGCCCACATCGGAGTCGTCTCCTAGTTTGATGACATATCCATGGACCTTGCTTCCTTCCCTCGGACTGGCGAGGATTGAACAAGCATTGGCTGCTGTCGCCAACGTGTAGTTGTTGGGCACGATTCCGTCCAGCATCATGAGGCTCAGGACTCCAATGGCCTTAGCAGGCTCACCGCAATGTAGCCAACCGGCAGCCATCTCTGTCCATGACACGACATCTCTGCGTGGCATCTCGGTGAACGCTCTGGTGCCAGACTCCAGGGCCCTGTTCTTCATATACATTTCCACCAATGAATTGCCCACGCAGCTATCGGCGCCGAAGCCACTCTTGACAAGCTGCCCATGAACCTGTAAGCCGCCCACCAAGTCCGTGTTTGCTGTAAGCCCCGAAAGCACGGTGCTAAATGAGAACCCGTCAGACCCGGCGTCTTCCCTGACCATCCTTAGCCAAAGGTTCCACATTTGCGCGCACGAATGGCGTGCGAACCCGGCGAGCAGCGTGTTCCACGAGACGATGTCCCTGAGAGCTGCATATTCGAACAGCTGCACCGCGTCGGCGAGCTTCCCATGGCGGACCATCGCCGTGAGGAACTTGTTCAGCAGGAAGACGTTGGACTCGAACCCGAGCCGGACGACTAGGGCGTAGAGCTGCCGGGCGTGCGTGCCGCCGGCGCCCACGAAGGAGCTGGCGTTGAGCGCGCTGACGAGCGCGAACTCGGTGGGCGGGCACCCGTCGCGCCGCATCCGCCGGAACACCGCGAGCGCCTCGCGAGGCCGGCCCCCCTGGGCGAGCCCCGCGACGGCGGCGGCCCAGGAGACGGCGTTGCGGCGGGGCATTTCGTCGAGCAGGCGCAGACCGTGCCGGGGTAGGGACTTGAAGTAGGAGATGAGGAGTTTGTTGCTGAGAAACTGGTCAGACGCGAGGAGGCCCGGCTTGAGGAGCGCGGCGTGGAGGGAGGCGGCGAGGCGGGGGTCCGATGCGGCGGCGCTGCGGTGGAGGAGCGCCGCGTAGGAGCGGGACGTGGCGGCCGGGTCTTCTTCCCGCTGCTGCTGGAGGTTGGTGGCGGCGGGGACGGCGGTGTGGAACAGGCGGGGTTCTGCCGAGGTGGAGTGAGGAGGAGGTCGTCGCGGTGGTGGCGGCGGCGGTGGCGCGCGGAGGCGCAGTGCCATTGCGGCGTGGCATTTTCGGTTGGACAGGACTAGCGTCCCCGGGATCTTTCCGTCCGATCCCCCGGTCGCCAGCCCGACACGTGTCCACTAATATAGGCTAATCCCGATTTTGCTACAAAACTCCCGATTTTTGCTGCAAATCGTCCCGCTTTTGCTGCATTGTAGCAAAAAACGGTTCGTACACAAAACATGAAGGGAAAAATTCTGGCCTCGCCGGAGACCTCACCGGAGACCTCGCCGGAGACGTGGTAGCAAAAAGTTTATACTATTGTAGCAACAGAAAAGTTCTATTGTAGCAAAATCAACTTCACCGGAGACTCTCGCCGGAGACATCGCCGGAGACCTCACCAGAGACCTCGCCGGAGACGTGGTAGCAAAAAGTTTATGCTATTGTAGCAACAGAAAATTTCTATTGTAGCAAAATCAACTTCGCCGGAGACTCTCGCCGGAGACATCGCCGGATGATGGGGGGATGCCCAACCGGGTAGGCCCAGAACCCCGAGTCGGCCTTCAAGGCCGGGTGGCCCAAAGCCCACCCGGTGTACATCTTCCAGGATACCGGGTCCCCGAGGATCCTGGTATGACGGCTCGGGGAGGCGGCAGCAGATATCTTCGAATCAGTCTGCGATTATGTATCCCGAAGAGTGCGCTCCACGAAGCCGCACTTGTAGGCAGGATAGCTAGCGCCGCCAGCGGAACCCGTCATTCCCTGTAAACCCTAGCCGGCTCCCTATATAAAGCCGGCAAGGAGCAACCCTAGAGGCGGACTCATCTCATTCCATAGCCTCCGGAGCACCCGCAAGCTCTGGTGCGCACACCATTGTACACCCCATTCAGATCCAAATACATACAAGCAGGAGTAGGTCTTTACCTCATACAGAGGGGCCGAACCTGGGTAAACTCTGCGTGTGCAACCTCTCTGTGAATCCTACGTCGCCTGGCTCACACCCGAGTTAAGCCACCCCGTATGGCATCTGCCGTGATTACCCCACGACAGTTGGCGCCCACCGTGGGGCCAGCGATCGCTGGAATTTACTTCATGGAGAGTCCTGAACCCGGCACTGGCGTCTACTTCAGCCCTCAAGCCATGTCGGGTCGCGGTGACATCGTCACCGGCAGCTACTTCGAGCACGGAGGGATCGGCTACGTCGCCGATCCACACACTTGGGGCAGGCCCAACTACGCCCCGATCACTCGCGCGATGGCTATCCCGTTCGGGACCGCCGTCACCGCCTACGTCGGCTTCTGCGGCTCGGATGAGGAAGGAGTCGCCAACAACTACGATGGTACTTCCTCCCCCGTCGACCCGCTTGACGAAGCCGCTGTCGACACCGCGGCTGCAAACCACTTTGCACCCGCCCCATCCGCCGAGACCGTCCAGATCTCGAACGACGACGACACCGGGTCGATCTTGCCCGTTCTCGACTACGAGTCGGAGGGCTCGACCGATCTGGCCTCGGACGGCACGGCAACACCCGCCCACATCTACATGACGGGCGAGGCGGCAAACTCTGCTGCCGCCAAACCTGCGGCAACAAACGCCGCCACAGCAGAGGCCAACGCGCAGAAGCAGCGCGACCAGGCACGGCGCGAGCAGGAGGCTCGCGAAAAGCAGCAACGCGACGAATCTCTCGCCGCCCTGCGAGGACAAGCAGGTCGGGCGGCTGACCCGCTCAGCACCCCGATCACGCCGGCGAACGTCGTCGACCAGGCGACACAGCTCGAGCAGCTGCGCCGGAAGATGGCCCTCCAGCAGGAGGAGATCCGCCAGAAGGAGCTGGAGGTCGATGCTCAGTCGACCGCTCTCTCCGCGGTCACTCGGCATCACAAAAACCGCAAGTCGCGGCTTAATCCTGATGCACCAACTCGCGCGCTCGACAACGCCTTCGCGCGCGAGACAGAGCTGGAAAGGCAGCGCGACGAGTGCCGCAGGGCCCAGCCCGGCGGCTCGAGTCAAGTTCCGCCTCAACCTCGCCCGACGATGCCGCCTCCGGCGCCGCGGCCTCCTCCGAACCCGGCTCGTCCTCAACCCCAGCCGCGGAACGACGACGACGCCGACCTCGCGATTTTCGGCACCCCAGTCGATTGCATGACTGCAGCCGCCTCTCTCTTCAAGAGGATCCGGGTCAAGGACAACCCCTATTGGAGCAAGGGGTGCAAGCTGGTGGACAAGGCGCTGGAGCTGCAGGAGAACATGTCGCAATCTGACGGCAAGCTCTACTCCAGATCGCCACCCAGCGAGAAAACGGCCTCGGCACCACACCGAAGCCAGGGAAACAAGGGTTCCCCCAGGCGTGACGCTGCCCCACAGCCGCCACGCAGTCGGCACGAGGAGCCGGCAGTGTCGAGCAACGCGAGGGCTGGAGGCAACCCGCCTCGGCTCGCCCGCAACGACGCCCGGCACACCATCAACAACAACCAGGCGCAGGCACGCTCCAATCACTCCGCTCCGGATCTGCGCCACCACCTCAACGACAAGCGCGCCGAGGCGACGCGCAACAACAACGACGACGACGTCGGCCCTAGATGCTTTGGACCCGCCATCAGAGGCGAGCGTTTCCCTAGCAGCTTCAAAGGACCGAGAGAGGCGCCCAAGTACAACGCTGCCATGAACCCGGAAACTTGGGTCCAGGACTACTTGGCCGCCATGAGCATCCAGAACGCGTCTTCGCTCTGTTGTGCGCGCTATTTTCCTCTCATGCTTGAGGGAACGGCTCGCACTTGGCTCAACAACCTCCCCAGGAACAGCGTCAACTCCTGGGGCGAGTTGAAGAGGCTCTTCATCACCAACTTCGAGGGGACCTGCAAGCGCCCGGCCACGGTCGAGGACCTCAAGCGCTGCGTCCAGAAGGAGGGCGAGTCCACTAGAAAGTGGTATCGCCGAGTCGCCGACCTCATCAACTCGGCAGAACACCTCAGCGTCGACACGGTGCACTCCCACCTCGAGGACAACACCACCTTCGAGTCGCTCAAGCAGAAGCTGCGGCGCTCGCACAAGGGTGACATGACGATGGGCCAGCTACTCGCCATCGTGCACAAGTACGCCGAGTCCGACGTCACCAAGGACGACTCCGAGGAGGACGACGACGAGAAGAAAGGCGGCAAAAACAAGAGCAAGGCCAAGCACTCCAGCGCTCATAAACGCAAGGGTGACGGCGGCTCCGAGCTTGTAGCCGCCACGGCTGCGGGGGGCCGCGGCTTCAAGAGCCAACGCGGCAACTTCCCGCGAAAGAAGCTCACCGCCACGGAGATCCTGGCCATGCCGTGTAGGTATCATAGCCTACCCGGCAAGCCAGCCGGCCACACCACTGACGAGTGCAGCTGGACTGCAGAAATCGTCAAGGCCAAGACCGGTGCCAAGAAGCGGGCACCCGACGGAGACGACGACGGTGAGCAGCAGCAGGGCATGCCTCCCACTGCCGGCTTCATGGGCCACACCTTCGTCGGCCTCGATTCCAGGCGGGAGGAGAAGGTCATACGGCGCGCCGTCCACGCGACTCTGCCAGACGTGCCCCAGTGGCTCGACTGGTCAGAGCAGCCGATCACATGGAGCCGTCAAGACCACCCGCCCCGCGTCGATTACCCGGGCAAATTCGCTCTGGTGGTCGCGCCCCAGGTCAAGGGCTACATCTTGACCAAGACATTGATGGACGGAGGGTCGAGCATCAACATCCTCTACTACGAGACGTTCCAACGCATGAAATTGCGTGACGAACAGCTAGTACCCACCATCACCACCTTCCACGGCATCGTCCCGGGAAAGAAGGCCTACCCGCTAGGCAAAATCGCACTCGACGTCGTCTTCGGCACCGCCAAGAACTTCCGGCTCGAGAAGATCTGGTTCGAGGTGGTGAACTTCCGTAGTTCCTACCATGCGATCCTCGGGCGACCCGCCTTTGCCAAATTCATGGCAAGGCCCTGCTACGCCTACCTGAAGATGAAACTGCCGGGTCCGAACGGCATCATCACTGTACACGGCGACGTCGACCGCGCCATCGAGTGCGAAAAGGGCAACGCCGTCTTTGCCGAGTCCGTCATCGCCACGGAGCAGCTGGAGCAACTCAAGCTGCAAGTCGACCCCAACGACATGACCATCGTCAAGAAGCCGACTCTGGACTCACGCGACAAGTTCCAGTCGGCACAGGAGACCAAGCGCATCCCGCTGGTCGAGGGCGACTCCTCCAAGACGGCGGTGATCGGCTCGCACATGGACGTCGCATAGGAAAGCGCGCTCTGCGACTTCCTCCGTGAGAATCGGGACATCTTCGCATGGAAACCATCTGACATGCCAGGCGTCCCGAGGGAGCTCGCAGAGCACAAGCTCAACGTTGACCCCAAGCTGAAGCCAGTGAAGCAGTTCCTGCGTCGCTTCACTGGTGAGAGACAGAAGGCTATTGGCGAAGAAATAGCCCGGCTCCTAGCTGCCGGGTTCATCGCCGAAGTCATACACCCGGAATGGCTTGCCAACCCGGTGCTCGTTCTGAAGAAGAACGGAACATGGCGGATGTGCATCGACTACACCGGCTTGAACAAAGCCTGTCCCAAGGATCCATTCGCATTGCCACGCATCGATCAGCTGATCGACTCGACGGCAGGGTGCGAGGCGCTATGCTTCCTCGACGCCTACTCCGGGTACCACCAGATCAAGATGGCGCCCGAAGATCAGGAGAAGACGTCTTTCATCACGCCCTATGGCGCGTTTTGTTACGTCTCCATGCCCTTCGGCTTGAAAAATGCCGGAGCGACTTACCAGCGGTGCATACAGAACTGTTTGCACGAGCAGATCGGCCGCAACGTCCACGCATATGTGGACGACATCGTCGTCAAGTCCAAGCTGAAGACAGACCTGATTGCCGACCTCACGGAGACATTCACCAACCTCCGCAAGTACAGGATAAAGCTCAACCCGGAAAAATGCGTCTTCGGCGTACCCGCGGGCAAGCTCCTGGGCTTCATCGTCTCCGAGCGAGGCATTGAGGCCAACCCAGAGAAGATCAAGGCGATCGAAGCTCTGAAGAAGCCGGAAAACCTCCGGGACGTGCAGCGGCTCACAGGCTGTGTCGCTGCCCTCAGCCGTTTCATCTCACGACTCGGCGAGAAGGCCATGCCCTTGTACCGGCTCCTCAAGAAGTCGGACACGTTCACCTGGAACGACGAGGCAGACGCCGCCTTGACGGCACTCAAGAAGACGTTGGCCGAGGCGCCGATCCTCGCATCTCCACTAGAAAAGGAGCCGATGCTCCTCTACATCGCTGCGACCAACCGAGTCGTCAGCGCGGTGGTCGTCGTCGAGCGCAAGGAGGAAGGCCACGAGCAACTGGTCCAGCGGCCAGTTTACTACGTCAGCGAAGTCCTGACGGATTCGAAGCAACGTTACCCGCACTACCAAAAACTTGTATATGGTGTTTTCTTTGCTTCAAGAAAATTGCGACATTACTTCATGGGCCACCCGATGACGGTGGTCAGCTCATCTCCCTTAGCTGAAATAATCCGCAATAGAGAGGCAACTGGGCGCGTCGCCAAATGGGCCTCCGAGCTGCAGCCTTTCGGCCTCAGCTACGCAGCCCGCACTGCGATCAAGTCGCAGTCACTATCCGACTTCCTCGTCGACTGGATGGAGACACAGTTGCCGGCTCCAACCTATGAAGCCGGCAGATGGACCTTGTTCTTTGACGGGTCAAAGATGTATGAGGGCTCGGGGGCTGGAGTCGTCCTCACTTCTCCCCAAGGCGACAAGATGCGATATGTGCTGCAGATACACTTCACGTGCACTAACAACGTCGCCGAGTACGAAGCCCTCCTACATGGCCTACGCGTGGCCAAGGAGATGGGAGTTAGCCGTATCAAATGTTACGGCGATTCCGACCTCGTCGTTCAGCAAACGATGGGGACCTGGGATGCAAATGATCCCAACATGGCGGCTTACCGCCGGCTCGTCGATCAAGTCGGCGGCCACTTCGCCGGCATGGAGCTGGAGCACGTCGACCGAAGGAAGAACGAGGCGGCTGACGCACTCTCTCGCTTCGGGTCTAAGCGGGACCGAGTCCCACCCGGCGTCTTCCTCGACCACCTGCACAACCCGTCGGTACGCCCGCCGGCCGAAGTCGACATCGCCAACCCGCCATCATCAGATGCAATTCTGGTGGCGGTAACCCAAGAAACAAACGACTGGAGGGAACCCTACATCGAGTTCCTCACCACCAAAAAGCTGCCAGCCGACGAGGTCCTAGCACGGCGAGTCGTGCGCCGGGCCTCAGCTTACGCCATCATCAACAGCGAGCTCTACAAACGCAGCACATCGGGAGTTTTCCTCCGCTGCGTCGAGCCGGAAGAGGGAAGGCGCATCCTTCATGAGATCCACTCGGGAGATTGCGGCCACCACGTCGGCGCTCGCAACCTGGTCGCCAAGGCGTTCAGGCACGGTTTTTTCTGGCTCTCTGCTCATCAGGATGCAGTCGACATCGTCCGTCGGTGCATCGGGTGCCAGAAGTACGCCCGGCAGGATCACCTACCCGCCGCGGCTCTGAAGACCATCCCTCTGACATGGCCATTCGCAGTCTGGGGAATAGACATGGTGGGCAAGTTCAAGACAGCTCGCGGTGGCATGACACATTTGCTCGTCGCAGTCGACAAGTTCACCAAATGGGTCGAAGTTGAACCTATCAAGAAACTCGACGGCAAGACCGCAACCAAGTTCCTCCAGAAGCTCATCTTCCGATTCGGCTACCCGCACAGCATCATCACTGACAACGGTACAAATTTTGCCGAAGGAGAGATGAAGGCCTTCTGCAAACAAAAAGGCATCCGTCTCGACTTGGCGTCCGTCGCCCACCCGCAATCAAACGGGCAGGCGGAAAGAATGAACCAGACAGTGCTAGCCGGGATCAAGCCGCGACTTCAAGTTCCACTGGAGCGAACACCGGGTTGCTGGCTGGACGAGCTACCAGCCGTACTCTGGGGCATCAGAACGACTCCAAACCGTTCCACCGGCTACACGCCATTCTTCATGGTGTACGGGGCGGAAGCCGTCATGCCGACCGACCTCGAGCACGACTCGCCTCGGGTCGCCCTCTACAACGAGGAAGAAAATGAAGAAGCCCGCCTGTCGGCGTCGACCTCCTGGAAGAAGCTCGCGAACTCGCACTCTCCAGGACGGCGATATATCAGCAAAGCCTGCGCCGCTACCACAGCCGCCGGGTTAGAAGTCGCTCTTTCCAGGAAGGCGACTTGGTTCTTCGGCTCATCCAAAAGTCGAAAGGGATGCACAAGCTCTCGGCACCATGGGAAGGACCGTTCGTCGTTAGCAAAGCGATGGGCAACGGCTCCTACCACCTCGTCGACTTGCGTGAGCCGAACAAAAGCTCCAAGTCGGAAGAGGAGACCAAGCGTCCATGGAACATCAGCCTGCTTCGCCCCTATTATACATAGTATCCATTGTAATACTGTGTAATCAATCAAGGAAATAAAGTCGATACACACCCGGCACGCTCGGGGGCTATCGTTTCGATTCAATTATGCTTTCGAGTCTTTATTCTTCCTACTCACACGTTATATGATTGATGGGTTGTCAAAGAGAGCCGGATGCCACGATGCGCGGCTCACCACTGGACCCCCTGCTCACGAAGCAAAATCACAAAAATTGTTGTTTTCTCCCAAGTCGTCAGCTACCCGCACAAAGTGAAGAAGTAGTGCAGCCGGTTCAAACCTAACTTGACAATGAAGCCGCACTCGGACTTTGTCACCATGGGTACCGCGCGCGTCACGAAAAAATCACGCGAAGCACACTTGGCGAGGTCGCACGATCGACTAGCTTACAAAACAAGCGAAAAACAAACAAAGTGACGGAAAGCGCACAAAAAACAAGCATGGGAGTGCCAAAACAAACATTAATAAGCCGCAGAGGCGCACGCTGAAACGCGACCCGGCACATATCATACTTGTTTCATTACATAATATTTTTCGCCCGCAGGCGACAAACCCTAACTACTTCAAAATAACCCCTCTTTTGAAAGCAGGGGAGCAAACTTCAAGACGGAGGAGCCGCCCGAGCAGAAGACGTCGACGCCTCGTTCGTCGCAGCCGGCGGTGGCAGAGCTGAAGCCCTTTCGAAAAGGTACTCCGACGCCGGCTCCCTGTCCGCCACCTCGCCAAGGTCGTTGCCCTCAGGCACCACGTCGAAGACGAAGTCGTCGTGGTCGACCATCTTGGCAGCCCGGCAGGCGTAAGGGGCGCAGTACTGGAGCACCGGCTGCAGATCGATCTCCCGGCCGCTGCTATCGGTGGGGATGCTGGCCGTGATCTTGTCCACGTTCGTCTGCCTATACCGGCCTCGCACAAGCCCGAGGGCAATGCACGCGCCGGCTCGGGCCGACGACTCCCGCACCCAGGTGATCACCTGGGGCATCAGCTCCAGAACCCGCAACACCTTGCAGACGGGTGCGGGGACGCCTTCCTTGGGCGACAGCATCTGGACGACCTTGCTGGCCCGGCCGTGAACGTCACGGGCGAAGACTCCGAGCCGGTGGACATGCTCCGAAGCCGTCAGGCCAGCCGTCTCCTCGCCTGCTCAACAAAACAAAAATCAACAACAAGGCCACAAGTCAACTAGGCACAAACTGCAAAGGGTCGCATGAAATCTTTACCCCAGATGCCAACGGCGAGGGTGGCAAGCGCTCGGTCAGCTCCTTCATCTCGCGCTCAGCCTCGCCGGATTTGCGCTCGAGCTTCTCGAGGTCCTCGCCGTACCCCTTGGTCGCCTGGGTGAGGGCGGCGTCCGCCTCCTCCTTCTGCTTGCTGAGCCGCTCGCAGGATTCCTGCACCGCGGCAAACGCCTGCGTGTGCCGGCTCTCCTGCGCGGCCAGCAGTTGCTGGTGCTCAGCGACGGAGATGAAGCCGTCGCGCGCCTTCTTCAGCTCCTCCTGCAGGCGGCGGGTCTCCTGCTGTTCGGCTTCGAGGAGCCAGGACAGCTCCTGCAGTTCACAAGACAATAAACAATCAAGAAGAGGCATGGGGGCTACGCCACGGGTTACCTCTACACCAACATTTGCTAACCCGGGGGCTAGCCCCAACAAAAAAAAAATAATACGCCGGTCAGAACCCGGGGGCTACGTTCCGAGTGGCATACACACCCGCCACCGGCCTGCCTCTACATCGACATTGGCAAACCAAGGACTACACTATTCGCCAAACTTTGCATCCAGAAAACTATGAAGACCCAAGCCGCTTTCTACGAACGCGACTCGGGCCTTGGGGGCTACATATACGCTACGGACGCAACAGGTGCAAGAAGGATTCTACGTACCTGGTGCGCATCCATCGCTGTCTGGATGGCGGCTCGGAAGTCAGGCCGGGCGCAGATGCACCCGGGACGGAGCTCGGGGGCTGGGCAGTCAGCCCACCCGACGAGGAAGCCGTCGCGGTGGCGCGGGTCGTCGTCACCACCAGCGCCGTCTCCGGCTGAGGCGTGGCATCCACTGTGCCAGCCGGCACGGTGTCATCACCCCCGAGGGGGCACAATAACTTCGTCGCCTCCGCCGGTGGAAGGCGGAGGACTCGGCGCTCTCGTGGTCGGCTCCGTGACGTGCGCGGCAGGCTCCGCCCGCTGGGAGTCGCTCTCCAGCGCGTCCTCCATGTCACTGAGGGACGCGTCCTCAGCCCTGCGACACTCGCACGGGTCAAACTCAAGATAGCGTTTCCAGTGGAACTTTGGATGAGGATCAGCAGCAGACCTGTCACCCGCAGGTGGAAGAGTTGAGGTCCGAACTCCTCGGAAGCGAGGCGCAGGCGGCGAGTCGGCGCGAGCCCTCGCAGGGATGTCCCGCAAGGCCTTCTGCCTCCGCTCGGCAACGACGGTGCGCTGCACGGCAGCCCCAGCCGATCGCTCCGGTGGCGGCGGCGTCGGGTTCGCCGACTTGGAGCGTTTGGAGTTGGGCCCGGCGTCCTCAGCCGCAGGCCTACGCCTCCGCCGGATGCGGAGCGGCTGATCATCTTCATCATCTTCTTCAGCAGGCGCCGGGTTCTTGGACCCGGCGCGTTCTTCTCTTCCTTCTTCTCCTTCCTCCTCATCCTCAGACAGGATGGGGATCGGTTGGCGGGAGGAGAAGGCGGCTCGTTGCCCATGGTGGCGCTGTCGGCTTCGTCGTCAGAGTCGCGCTCGACGACGTCGTTGGGGCCGGCAAGCACCGTGGGAGCGTCTCCGCGGGTCGGAGGCAACCCAACAAGCGACCGAAACTCCTGAATTCGACAAAGCAGGAAGGATCGGTATAAAAAGACCAAGAAAAGGAAAGTGTTTCGAATCGTCAAGCAAAGGGACTCACCTCAGGAGCCGGATGCTTGGCGGAGTAGGCCTCCAGGCCGCCCACGATCCACTCGGGGCCGGGTGGACCGTGACACGCTTCATCCGCAGCGTGAATTGCTCTACCGACTCGAACAATGTCGGGTCATGGCGCTGCGGGTCCTTCGTCCCCTTGTACTCGCAGATCAGCGAGGGCCGGTGCTGCAGAGGTGCGATCTTCCTCTTCACCCAAGTGGCGATGAGGTTCAGACCCGTCAGCCCTCCGTTCTTCAGCTCCTGAAGCCGCGCCATCAGCCGGCGCACCATGGGCAAGTCGGCGTCGCGCGGCAGCTCCTGAAGATTGCGAGGCCGGCTCGGCGATGGCGAGAAGCAGGGGATCCCGATCTCGCCGTCAGGCGCCGGCTCCCGCATGTAGAAGCCCGACTTCCTCCAATACACTTTGGAGGGGAGGCCGAGATCCAGGTAGTCGACGTCGCCGCGGACCTGGAAGTTGAGGCCGCCGCAGGGCGCCATGTCGCCGCCCTTCCCCAGCTTGCCGTGGAAGATCCACAGCCACAGCGGGAAAACGGGGCGCACCCGAAGTAGCCCTCGCACAGGGTGACGAAGCAGGCGAGATGGAGGATCGAGTTGGGCGTCAGGTCATGCACCTGAAGCCCGTAGAAGTCCAAGAATCGCCGGAAGAACTCCGACGTGGGGAAGCCCAGCCCGCGCTCGAGGAACGCGAGGAAGGCGACGAACTCGCCCGGCGATGGCCGCGGGCGAGGATCCGCGGAGGCGATGCGCCACCGACGCTCCGACGCCGGCGGCAACAAGCCCTCGTTGGCGGCTTGCTCCAGCGCCTGCGCCGTCACCGACGACCTCTCCCACTTGTTCTTGGGCGCCACCATCTTGGCCGGAAGAGAGGCGGAGGAGCAAGAGTGTCCAATGGCTGCGGCGGCGATGCGGCGAAGAACTCAGGCGCGAGCTGCTTGAGAGAGAGACGGCGAGCGCAAGGAAGAATGGAGAATGAACTCACCAGCCGCACTCCCCTGCCGTTTTAATAGGCACGGTGAGTGGAGCCGTTACCGCAGTAAATGGCGCCGCCCACGTCGCCCACGTCGCCCACTATCGCCACGTCGCACGACGCCTCGATTCCCGCGCGACGCCTCGGTTTCCACGGGAGCGTGCCGAAAAATGCGGCTCAGATTCGGCCACGTCGCTCTGTCACGACGTTTGGACCGATGGATCGGGCGCGTGCGGGTCAAGGAGCGTCATCATTGCCACTGCTCCATCCCGAGGTGGAGGCAGTCGATGCGCCGTCAAGTCCCATCAATCGACTCGGCGCCAGACAGACAAACACTACAGGACAAACGGTCAAAGATGCCGTGACGTCAGACGGAGAAGGCGAGGAGACAACCCGCACCGAGGCGAGTCGGGATGGCAAACGTCCCACGGGCAAGCCGGCATCAAACAAAAACTTGAGTTAGACCGGACGTTAAAAGCCAAAATCCACCACTCCGAGCCGTTGTTTTCTTTTCTCTGTTTCAGGAGTTCGTTCAACGACACGACCCGGCAGTTCGCAAGACGAAGACCAAGCCGGAGACGAGTCCCTGACGAACTCGGGGGCTAATGATGGGGGGATGCCCAACCGGGTAGGCCCAGGACCCCGAGTCGGCCTTCAAGGCCGGGTGGCCCAAAGCCCACCCGGTGTACATCTTCCAGGATACCGGGTCCCCGAGGATCCCGGTATGACGGCTCGGGGAGGCGGCAGCAGATATCTTCGAATCAGTCTGCGATTATGTATCCCGAAGAGTGCGCTCCACGAAGCCGCACTTGTAGGCAGGATAGCTAGCGCCGCCAGCGGAACCCGTCATTCCCTGTAAACCCTAGCCGGCTCCCTATATAAAGCCGGCAAGGAGCAACCCTAGAGGCGACTCATCTCATTCCATAGCCTCCGGAGCACCCGCAAGCTCTGGTGCGCACACCATTGTACACCCCATTCAGATCCAAATACATACAAGCAGGAGTAGGTCTTTACCTCATACAGAGGGGCCGAACCTGGGTAAACTCTGCGTGTGCAACCTCTCTGTGAATCCTACGTCGCCTGGCTCACACCCGAGTTAAGCCACCCCGTATGGCATCTGCCGTGATTACCCCCGACACCGGAGACCTTCTCCGGCGGCGTGTGCATGCTGCAATGCTGCAATATAACAATTTTTTTGCTATTATTGTTTATGTGTTTTGCTACAATAGGATAAAGTTTTTGCTACGATGTTTCCGACGAGGTCTCTGTCGATGTCCTCCGGCGAAACCGATTTTGCTACAATAGCACATTTTTTGCTACGGATCTCCGGCGAGGTCTCCGTGAGGTCCGGCGAGTCCGTGAGGCCGCCGGCGAAATCGGTCTTTCTCCGGCGAAGTTGATTTGCTACAATAGCACATCTGTTTTGCTACGGGATCTCCGGTGAGCTCTCTGGTGAGGTCCGGCGAGTCCGGTGAGGTCGCCGCGAAATCGGTCTTTTCTAATCTATTTTCTGGACGAACCATTTTTTGCTACATAGGAGCAAAAGCGGGGAATTATTTGCTACACGGTAGCAAAAGCGGGATTGAACAGAAAAAGGGATACGGGTGACCCGGGTGATCTTTCCCAAAGATCCCCCGGATGATTACTATACTTTTCCTTTTCGGTTCCGCTGCAGGCATGGGACGGCATGGCCAACTTGTCATAAGGTTTTGAACCGGTTTTCAGAAAATAATCTTCAGTTCTCACTTTGTGCAATTTTTTTAATCGATTTTGGGTTTGAAGAATCGTCGCAAAAGGCTCTAGTACTAAGGATTGTAGATTTTAGCAGGGTATGGTTACAGATTTTGGCACGGAATCGCTAGTTCTCAGTCGACTCAGAACTCGTGAGTTCTCAGTCGACCGTCCTCACAGTAAAAAATGCCTCGCGATTCGTGCACTTCGTCTTCCTCTTCGCGTCGATGGCGACGGCGACGGAGGCGTCAAGCCCAGGGTGCTGACGGGGGCGCCGTGGCGAGCGGCAGCGAGGCGCGGGGACACCGACAAGGCCTCGGACAGGACCTCGCTGGAGGTGGGGACGCCGGCGGCGAGCGGCAGCGAGGCGCGGCGTCGCAGCCGGAGGAGAGGAAGGCGGCAGCCGGCGGAGAGGAAGACGAAGACGACGGTGAGGGCCGGTCTCAGTCGACTGAGCTCCAATCGCTCCCATTTTGGCAACTTTTGTGCACAGGTTTCGGCAACACTAAGGGAATCGATGCCTTAGCCGGGGGGCAAAAACTCGGCGAAGGCCGAAATCCCTCGGCAAATGCTCGCCGAGCCGGCACTCGGCGATCGACAATCAGTCAAAAATGCCTTGGCGAAGATTTTCGCCGAGTGCCATTTGTCGGAGACCCTGACGTCTTTGCAGAGTGCCTTTTGCGCCAGCCCCCCGGCAAAGAAAAGGCGAATTCATATTTATCGATGTTGTCCACAAGGACGGGCACTTGGTTGGCCCATTGAGCCCTCATACAGGTTTCAATACTGCTTACCATGTCTTGACTCCTTGAGCACAACAGGACCGGCGGGATGGAGAACTGTGGGAACCCCTCCGTTGCTTACACATTTTTCATTTTCCGCATTCACTTTGTTGCTTTCTTGAACCCCTCCGTTGCTAACATGGTTTATCTAAACTATAACTGGATTTGTTATCGAACTATGAGTTACTTCAGATAGCACCATATTTGCACTTGGTATAATAAAAATGGAAGAAAAACTTATTTTAGTCAATGTTGGTTTGTGTGGTTTGGTGCCCACCTGGCATAATTTTTCTGCATTTATATCAAAGTAGATTCTACTTCCGATGGTAAGGAGAGTGATAAGAAAATGTTGGACGGTCAAATCGTTTGTGTGGCAATGTAAAGTCCATGGTAGCGTATTTTAATCCTAATTAAATTACTCAAAACCTCTCTGGCACAAGATATTTCATACTTAAACGTGGTTACACTATATTTACTTATATAGCTACTCCCCGTTCCACAATATAAGTTTTATAGGACTTTTCCACATTCATATGTGTACATATGTATCTAGACATATTTTAGTGCATATGTCCACTCATTTTATTCAATCTAGACAATATGTTGAACACCTCAAACATCTTATTTGTGAACGGAGGAATACCATTTGTTATATAGAAATACTGAAATATGCATTAATTTAGTCAGGATGTGGGCAGTAGAAATTAATTTTATATCTGTTTTAATTGCTGCTCTTTATTCAGTAATCGGTAATGTTTGATATATTATCTCAGCACTTAGATAATTTAGTTCACTTTATTTCAGTAATAAATTTAACACTTTGCATTTTTTCCCAGCAAGAATTTCTTGGATGCTTTTCCTTCTTCTCCGACCCTGCTGCTGCTTCTCCCACTCCTAATGTTGCTTGAGTGCTTGACACAAGTGAACATCAACACCGAAGTAGTACCTCATTGACCTGCGTTCAGTACAGGAGAAGAAAAATACTTGACCGTGTCCCTGTGTTCTATACAAGAAGTAGAAAAAATATATATATGTGATGTAAATGGCGTGCCTATGTATGCATGAGAACAAACTGAGAACCTCCTTGGTAAGGTGTATTGGCCAGAGTTGTATGGATCAATACTGATATTCATTCTTTGCATAATCATACACTGGTACATTTAATACTTCGCTGTGGGTTAATATGCACCATTTCTTTCTAATAGAGCGGCAACTACAGAATATCTTCAACTGGATGTTAGCACGGTAATCCAATGAAACCATGTTTGTGCACATCGGTGAATAGCAATATTTGCCAGTTCGCTGCTCAATATTTCATACTGTCCGTCCCTTCGAACAAGCGACTTTCTGCAGTTGTGTGGCATCCTAACATGTAGAGACCCTAAAACCCTGCATGCACATGAGGCAAGTGAAAACCAAGTTTGTGCTCGGTACCTCGGATTGGAAATATAAAATTCTGTTGTGTATAAGAGAAATGGCGTCAAGCAGAAAGAAACCTAGATACACAAACAGCTAAAGAAAAACAGCAAAGTACATTCAAACAGAAACTCGAACAACATTTTGTTGTTGCCGACCACAACATCAATTGGAGTTCACAGAAATTCTTTAACAATGAAGAGCTGCCTATTCTTTTCACTACCTTTCTTTGTTGTGTTTTGGCATTAGTAGTTCGTACTTAACCCGAAGGCCCATGAAAATCAAACGAGACATTTTAATGTAGAAACTTTCAACTTCTTTTATGGCTACTAAATAACTAGTGTAAATCAAAGAGTTAAAACAATGTAAGAATGTATCCACGCTAATCAGTTAAAATCTCCGCCAACCAAAAATCACTAATATAGCATATTCGGCAAATTATTTGGGCACAGAGTACACACAGAGACGACTTACAAACAGTACATCATCTGCAATGCATACGATGCAAACCAACGTAAATGTCATGTTGACTTCTATTAATATGAGGTTCAGTTCACTCCGCGGCCCACCAAAGGACAACATAAAGATGGCAAACAAGTAGCCAAAACATATGGAGAATGAAAATTCACAATGGCCATTTCTTTAGCCAACAAAGATAGCGAAAGTGAAATAAACTAAGTTAACCCAGATGGCATGTCAACGAAACATTGCAAACACCATAGAAGTTTGCATAACATGGAATACACCAATAGAACAAAACTATAAAGGTATTCGAGGAAAATGTCAAAGATAAAATAGGGACATGGCGAACAGTGATAAAGAATGAGTTTAGTATTTGAGGAAACTGTCAAAACATTACTAAATATTCATGCAGTGCTTAACGAAACTAAGATCAACGCAAAAATAACTGCATTCCACAAAAGATATGCGTTGAAGATGTCTTGAATTTTGGTGCACTGGTGGTTACTTGTCCTGACTTCATCGGACGTCCTTAGGACCATTCTTTTAAGCATTGGTGCGCATCTGAATATCACTTTCAAGAAATCAAACTCATGATTCTCCCCGTCGAAGCCTTTAATTTCCACATCTTCAAGATTGATTAAGGCTAGGGATGAAAACGGAGCGGATACGGACGGAACTAAGTGGTGCCACATTTGTTTTCATATTTTTTTACGTAAGCGGAAACGAATACAGAAACCCCGGAAACAAATACGGAAAAAAATATGTCGGAACAGATACAGACAGAATACGGTGCGGACACGGAACAGAAAGCAGATGTCTGCTGGACCAAGAGACCCCTTCAATAATGTAGGAAAACTCTACTAAACCACAAACTTGTCAAATTTATAAGATGAAATAAAAATATAAGCATATATCATGATTAAATAGGGCCTAAACTGTTGCTTTAATCTTTTTTTATTCAGATCTAAGTTTGTGCCTAAATGTTCCCACTAAATTCCTGGTCCTGCTGGATTTGTAAAGCACTATGTAGTAAAAACGGAAAAGTTCCGTATTGCCGGAAACGGAATTTCCGTTTCCGTGGTCATTCCCCCGCCGGAATACGCTGTTCCGTTTCCGTTTCGCATAAAAATTTCCGTTTCCGTTTCCGTTTTGCAAAATTCCGTTTCCGTTTTCCGTATTTCCATTCCGTTTCCGTTTTTTCCGCGGAAAAGTCGGAAAGATTCCGTTCCGTTTTCATCCCTA
>CAMZMU010000053.1:5172965-5399553 GCA_947311845.1 Poa pratensis | reverse complement strand
AATAAAGATTGCTTCACTCAAAGATAACTCTACAAAAGTGGTGAATGGGCAAAGACTCAAACATTATATTTCTGGAGATTCTTATAATGAAGATGTTGATATTATTCAAGTGGTGACTCCGGAAGTTTTTATTGAAAAGCAATTCAGGGAACTGCAGAGTCTGTTTTCAAATAGGTAACAGTTTCGGTAAGAAAAAGTTCGCGTTTACTTTCCAAAAGATATTTTTGTCATTTTTATTAAATATGGAAAATTACGAGATGAAAACGGGTAGGAAACGGGTGCCCGAGGCACCACACCACGCCGTGAAGCGGGCCCACCCCTGGCCGCGCCGCCACGTTGTGAGGGCGCCTCGGAGCCCGTCTCCAACCAGGTTTCCTCCCGTACCTTCCTTTTGTTGCGACACTTTTTGCTATATAATCCCCCGATCCCCGAGGTCCGTATATCGCCTTTTCGTCGTGTTTTCGTTTCGATCTGTTTTTGTCCAGATGTCGTCCCAGGGTTCATCTTCAGAAGACTACGTGCTGCGTCGTAAACGTGAGCTCCTCCGAGACCTTGATCAAGGAACTTTCGTTGATGGCGGAAGAGGAAAGAGTCACGGCAAGGCACAACATGGATGAGAGCGTCAAGGAGGAAGTGAAGATGTCATCAGCCAAGAGGGACAGCCAGCTGCAGGATCGAAGGCTAGCAAGCCCACCTTTGTGGGATCGGTTAACACTCAATGTGCTTTTTCTCAAACTTGCAGGGAGCAACACCACGTGTTCCAGATTTTAGCTCTTTCCCGGCGGTAACTGAAGCCCTTCGAGTTACTGATGAGTTTTGTGATCAGTATCGAGTCCTAAGGATGGAAGTGGAAATACTTCAAGATGAGAACAACAGGCTTCGCCGAATGCTGGAGCATTTTCTGACCCCGCTCAAGGTCGTTCCACCGTCACCGCCGAGGAGTAAATTCATCATTGGTATTGGCATCCCCTTGGCTTGTTCCAAGCTTGGGGGGAGTGCCGCGGTATCACAACCATTATCTTTTACCTTTTACCTTTCAATAGAGTCATATCATGAGTAGGGAAGTTATCTTATAAGATGGTTTGCAGTGTGGAAGTATCTCTCTTTTAGTTGGTTATCTATGTATCCCTTGGTGTGAGTTGCCGTTATGGAATATTAATGAGAAGTTTTATCATTTACTTTCTGCATACTTTATTTTAGTTTGCAAATTCTGTCATATGGATGATCTTGTTATTAGTATTGGTATCACTTTGGGAGCATCAAGTAAATCTTTTTGGTTTTGGCAAACTTAGCATTGGTCAGTAGCAACAATACTTTGAGGCTTAAGTAGAAAGAGGGAAGTGCATGTAGATATATTATTCCATGATCTTTCTTTCTTGTTGCTCATAAGCTTAGTATTCTCAAGTTAAAATTGTTTGTGCTTCCAAGAAGATTGCATGATTGTTTTTACTACATGTATATTTGTTTGTATACCTCAAATCTTATGCTTGCTACACAACCTTGCTAGCCAAAAACCTGTATTGAGAGGGAATGCTTCTCATACATCCAAACCTTGAGCCAAAACCATTGCCATTTGTGTCCACCATAACTACCTATATGTGGTATTCCTGCCATTCAAAGTAAATACTTCATGTGCTACCTTTAACTATTCAAAAACTACTACCTCCCATTTGTGTCACTGTTTATTAGCTCATGAGGAAGTATGTGGGTTATTCTCTATTTAACTTGTCAGACAGACTTTCACCAATGGACTAGTGGCATATACATCCGCTTATCCAATAACTTTGCAAAAGAGCTGGCAAATGGGGTGCCCAGTGCCAATTAATTACAACTATAACTGCTTATTTCTCTTCACATTTTTGCCATGATTTATCAGAAGCAAACTTCCAAAATGTTAAACAATTTAAATAGGCACTCCTCCATGGTATGTGATTGTTGGAAGGCACCGAGGATTCGGTTAGCCATGGCTTGTGTAAGCAAAGGTTGGGAGGAGTGTCATACCAATTTATAAATGTGCATGTGTAAACAAAAGAGAAGAGGATGATCTGCCCTTGGGTAGAAATAACGTCCTTCATGGCCGCTCTTGAAAGTCTGTTTTTCACCCACTACCATTCGTTGACAACGACATACATAGCTAAAAACTTATTTTATACCTCTATATGATTTCAAAACTTAAAAGCTCTAGCACATGATTTAATCCCTACTTCCCTCTGCGAAGGGCCTATCTTTTACTTTTATGTTGAGTCAGTAAACCTATTCCCCTCTATCTCAACCAAGCATTTGAGTTGTTGTGATTCAATCATCTATATGTTTAGATTTGCAATCATGTCTTTTATGTTTCCTTGTTTAGCACAAAGCTTTTATCTGAATAATATAACTTTGAAAGTTATCAATGACTGTAAGGAGACTGTTATGATTGAGCATGTAAGTTTTGCAATATAAGCTCTGATATAAAGACTCTGCTCAAAAGATAAGTACAATATGTTAATTGTTCTCTGACCAAGAACAAAAGTTTGCCATCACCATTATGATTTTCTCTATGCACCTGTCGGGGGCTACCCCCGGTAGGATCAGATATGGAATAAGCTGTGTCCAAGAGTGGACTGAGTGTAGAGAAACCGAGACAGCAAGGCCCAGAAGGGGCTGAGATACGATGCTGAAGTTGACCGAGATAAGCAGGCCCAAAAGGGCCGAGATATGAGTCTAGAGTAATCCGGCATATACTGACCGGTGTATGGTAACTGACATATGTATGTCGGTATCTCCGAGTTTTCTCTTATGGCAGGGCAGAATGTCCAAGGAAAGGGGATCCGACATATCCATGCCGAGTTAAAGAGGAGAGGCGCGTTAACTCGGTTGGAAGTCAATGCTGCAGTCACTTCCCGTCTGACACGGGAGCGTGGCAGAAGGTACGGCACAAAGACGAGGTGATAGGCACGCTTATCTCTGACACAGGGCGCATGTGGGAGCAGATAGCGAGGCAGTGCTGGGCTCGAGGGAATGCGGGGCTCAAGGCAGGGCAGGTCACGTCCTGTCCCTGCAGAGATGTGATCATGAGCATGCTGCTGACATAGGCATACGTGTCGGTGGCAGAGGTTACCATCATGAGCATGCCCCTGACACAGGTGGGAGAGGCTATAGTGCCGAGTTTGGACCGTAGTGTTTGGAACATACCTCGGTTTAGCCTATAAATAGAGCTTCACCCCCTCCTCGTGAGGGACGAACCCCTGAGATACTTTTACCTCTTAGTTGCATCTTCTAGCTAGTGCTTGTTCTCCATTGTTGGATCATACAGCTCGAGGAGCACTTGTGTATTACGGTACCCCGAGATATATCCGAGGCAAATAGGCAGGAGTAGGGGTTTTACCTCCTCACGAGGGCCCTGAACCTGGGTAGATCTTGTGTGTGCTTTTGTGTCTTTGTGTGCGCTCCTTAGCGCGCTAGCCCTCCCCGGTTCCACCAGCGTCCATCGGCCCCAACATAAGCCATCCTATGGCATCTGCCGTGATCACACCACGACAGTTGGCGCCCACCGTGGGGCTAACAGCGGCGCTGGCTGGTGTGTTCATCCGGACGGGCTCCATCATCGCCTCGGGCGAGCGCGTGGTCAGTGGCCTTGTCCACAGACTCGGCTCGCTAAACTTCATCAGCGACAACGCGGGCTGCTTCGGCAGCAGGCCGCTCTCGAGGAACGGCTGGCTCGTCACCTTTGGGACGTTCGAGGTCTACGTCGCCACCGAGTTTGTCTGCAAGTACCCCGAGCAGCTGCTTCTAGCGGAAGATCCTCCTGCTGTCTGTGCGGCTTGCGGCCGGCATACTGCCCGCCTCGGGAGCTGCGCAGAGGTCATGATGACAGGGCCTGTGGGTGGTGCTGGCAGAGGCAATATCAGCGAGCCTGCCACCAAATCCGCCCGACCGGCGAAACCTCCGCTGGAAGGGGATGAGCACCTCCGGGCTGGTGCATCTCATGTGCCGGTTAGGCCTGTTCCCCTCGAGGATTTGATCGAGAAGTTGTTGTGCCGGTGGTTACCGGGGCAGATGCTGTCCAAACAGCCGCCGAGTTAGAGGTGCAGCATCAGCTGCATCAGGAGGCCATTGAGGTGGCCGAGATAAGGAGGGAGTTTGGGATAACCCTCCGTGAGTATAACCAAGCTCATGGTTTTACTCCGATAGCTACTCATCCTAAGCGCTTAGATGAAGTGCGTAGAAGGGGCAAAGGCCTCAATGCCGAGATTGATAGAGATGGTAGATCGAGTTCTAGCAAAACTCCTAGTCTTATGTCGGCTGAAAAGCCCAAGTATAGTTCCCCTGCTAAGACTCTTAGATCTGCCGAGGCAGCAAGAGCCGAGTTGTCAGGCTTATCCGGAGAAGCTCACCGTAGGCAGCAAGACCGAGTTAATGAGTTGTAGTTGTGGCTACCGGCAGAATGAGGCCTATCGCAAGGCTAATACAGCTGCAGGTGGTTCCGAGATTGTTCACTCGGCTAGGGGCCAGTAGGTGTAAGGGGCAAGCTTCATCTCCGCATAATGGTGGAGGTCGTGACCGGAGTGTAAACTCTGGTAAGAATAAGCAGATGCAGACATATGATCCGGCGAATGCGGGAAAACAGTTGGTCGTGCAAGGCAGTGTCGGCCGGGGAAGATCAATCCCGGTCCGGGCAATCCCGATGCCGGAAGAAGTAACTCGGCTGGCCGAGGTTATCCACCTCGGTATCCGGTGCAGAGCCAGCCTCGGCAGCAGCAGAGTGTTGGGCATCTGCAACAGTCACAAGGTGTTGGCCATCGACCAACCGATATGATGATGGTTGCTCGGCTATGGAGAGAGCCGGATATCAGAGATATGATAGTGCACTGGATCTCGGTTGGGACCTCGCCTGCTGTCAGCAAATGACGCACGCTACAAGTTGGACAGAATCTATATGTCCGAGATGTTGGAAGAGCAAGGTCCACCTGGCCCTGCATGCTTTGGACCTCGGATCATGAGGAGCCACCGGTGCCGCACTTTCAGTTGAACCGGGGCACGAGGAGACATGACGGCAGCACTAAGCCGGAAGATTGGCTGACAGATTATGTGTCGGCGGTGCATATTGCGGGAGGAAACAACCGTGGGCGGTAAGATATATCCCACAAATGTTGGAAGGGCCAGCCCGGATCTGCTGAACAATTTGCGGGAGGGCAGTGTCGACAGCAGGCTGGATTTGAAGAGGCTTTTGTTAGCAATTTCTCCAGCACGTACAAAAGGCCGAATCGTCCTCAGCAGCTTGACATGTGCAAGCAGAGGAATGATGAAAATGACCGAGACTACTTGACTCGGTGGAGTACTATTCGCAATTCCTGTGAAGGAGTTGTTGAAGCGCTGGCCATTTCATGGTTTGCTCAGGGGTGCCGACACGGCTCCATGCTCTGGCAGAAGTTGTAGAGGGCAATGCCAGCCACCTTGGCTGAGACAATCCGGATTGCGGATAGCTATGCTCTGGGTGATCCGATGCAGCCATTGCTAAACTCGGTGGAACCGAGTAGGAGATACCCCGGCAACACTGGACCCGGAACATCTAGGCGAGGTGACCACCAGGATTTCGGGGTCAAGAGAAGAGAAGACCGGCCGGATCACCGGTACGGTTCGAATCATGTTGCTGCTGTTAATCAAGAGCAGCTAGATGCCGGCAGTAGCCAGCGTCAGAAGAACAGTGGTCCTGCATGGGGACAAAATCAGGATGGGAAGAAACAATTTGGTGACCAAAGGAAGCCTTGGGAAGAAAGATCGAGGTTAACTTATGAAGCAATGCTGGATGTGCCTTGCAGCTATCACACGAATGACCCTCGCAGCCGGCCAATCATTCAACCCGACAGTGCAGCTGGTATCAGCGCACGTTGAAGGAAGGGGGAGGATCCGGAGGAAATCAGATGGGAGCACCTCAGAGACCTCCAGCACAGAGGCCTGTGAATGCGCCTCCTCCGAGGCCAGCTGCTCCGAGACCTGTAAATCAAGTAAATGTCGGTGGCAACAATACCAGCCGCCAGGCAGAGTATCGCCAAGGGGAGTACAGAGAGGCTCATCCGAGCTATGTGGTCTTTGTGACCGAGTCAACTGATAAGCAGAGCCTGCATCGGCGTGCAATGGAAGTAAACGCCGTTATGCCGGCTGTGCCGAAATACATGAATTGGGCCGATCAGAAGGTCAGTTGGAGCATAGATGACCATCCCCGGGTCATGCCAAGCCCGGGAGGTTACGCTCTGGTGGTAGATCCGACATTCATTGGGCCCACCATCAATGTCAGGTTCACTCGAGTTCTCATTGACAATGGGAGCAGCATCAACATCATGTACCGAGACACCATGTAGAAAATGGGCATCTCGGCAAACATGCTGCAACCGAGTCATACCACCTTTCACGGTATAGTGCCAGGTGTTTCATGTGCACCCATGGGCAAGATTTGGGTTGATGTATTGTTCGGCACCAAGGACAACTGCAGAACTGAGAGCATCCAATTCGAGGTGGTGGACCTCGAAAGTCCATATCACGCTTTGCTCGGCAGACCGACGGTGGCCAAGTTCATGATATCTACCCATATGGGTTACCTCAAAATGAAACTGCCAGGTCCCAATGGCATCATCACCATCTCGGGAAACTACAAGCGTTCCATGGAGTGTGCCTTGGCTGGCTCTTGTCTAGCCGAGTCTTTGATCATTGCTGTGGAGAAAAAGAGAATCCATGAAGTGGTGGCACTGGCCCAGTCCGCGCAACTCGGTATGCCGGGTATGGCTAACCCGGAGCAAAATGCGGCATTCCAGGTGCCTAAAGAGACGAAGAAGATCAATGTTGACCCGGCGTTCCCAGACCACAGTGTCATCATTGGAACCGGGTTAACTGAGAAATAGGAAAGCGAGCTCAGTCACTTCCTCCGTGAGAATCGGGATATCTTTGCTTGGTCAAATCATGACCTGCCAGGTGTTCCGAGGGAGTTGGCTGAGCACTCTTTGTTCGTCAGACCGGATATGAAACCGGTGAAGCAACCTATGCGACGTCTCTCGGATGGAGGAGAAAAATAGTAGGTGATGAGTTGGCCAAGTTACTTGCATCGGGCTTCATCATGGAAGTGCTGCACCCGGACTGGTTGTCTAACCCGGTCTTGGTAGAAAAGAAAAAAGACGAAAACCTGAATGTGGCCATAGTGTGGCACATGTGTATAGATTTCACGAACTTGAACAAGGCATGTCCAAAGGATCCATTCCCGCTGCCTCGGATTGATCAAGTGGTCGATTCCACAGCCGGGTGTGAGCTGTTATCCTTTGTGGATGCATATTCTGGTTTTCACCAGATACCACTGAACCCCGTTGATCAAATAAAAACTGCTTTTATTACCCCGTACGGGGCTTATTGCTTTCGTGTTATGACCTTTGGATTGAGAAATGCTGGTGCTACTTACCAGCGATGTATGCAAAAATGATTGCATGATCAAATAGGCAAAAATGCGCAGGTGTATGTCGATGATATCGTCATCAAAACCAAGGAAAAAGCCACACTAATTGATGATCTTAGAGAAACATTTGCGAACCTGAGGAAATTCCTTTTGAAACTAAACCCGGGCAAGTTTACCTTTGGTGTACCGGCAGGCAAATTACTCGGTTTCCTCGTGTCAAGTCGAGGTATTGAGGTAAATCCGACAAAGATCCGTGCTATTGAAAGCATGAGATTGCCGAGATGTCTCAAGGACGTGCAGAAGTTCACTGTTGCTTGGCATCCTTAAATCGGTTTGTTAGCAGGCTGGGAGAAAAGGCATTGCCTTTATACCAGCTAATGAAGAAAAGTGATAGCTTCACATGGACCCCGCAAGCGGATGCGGCGTTCAGTGAACTATAAAAGATGTTAGCAACTGCACCGATACTGGCCTCACCATTACCCAAAGAACCAATGTTGCTCTACATTGCAGCCACAAACCGAGTTGTTAGTGCGGTAGTGGTGGTGGAGAGAGAAGAAGATGGCAAAACCGTGCAGAGGCCGGTATATTACCTGAGCGAGGTGATCTCGCTGTCCAAGCAGAATTATCCTCACTACCAGAAAATGACGTATGGTGTCTACATGGCAGCCAAGAAGTTGAAGCATTACTTCCAGGAGCATTCAATCACAGTGGTGTGTGAGGCTCCTATCTCGGAGATCATCAATTGCAAAGATGCAAGTGGCCGAGTAGCCAAGTGGGCCATAGAGGTGTCCCCTTACAAACTAAATTATGAAAGAAGAGATGCCATCAAATCTCAGGCACTGCCGGATTTCTTGGCGGATTGGGCCGAGATGCAATATGAACCACCACTGCCTGACTCCAATTATTGGAGGATGCACTTTGATGGCTCCAAGACCAAGATTGGTTTGGGTGCCGGAGTAGTTCTTACCTCGCCAAAGCGAGACCAGCTGAGATATGTGCTGCAAATTCATTTTGCGGCATCTAACAATGTGGCCGAGTATGAGGCACTTGTTCATGGGCTCAGCGTGGCCAAGGAAATTCGCATTCGCCGAATTGAGTGCTTCGGAGACTCGGATCTTGTGGTGCAGCAAGCCTCGGAAAATTGGGATGCTTTGGACGCCAATATGGCGTTATATTGGTTTCATGTACAGAAGATCTCGGGGTTATTTGAAGGTTCACTTGTTGGAAAACCTTATCTGTGGCGCACCAAAATGGGCTACCAGTGGCGCACGGGACGTGCGCCACTGTAGCTCCGCCAGTGGTAATGGCTTACCTGTGGCGCACGAGCCGTGCGCCACAGATAACACCACTTATCTGTGGCGCACAAGGCCGTGCGCCATAGGTAGGTCATCCAGTGCGCCACAGGTAATGTCCCTGGACACCCCCCCTTATACGTGCACATGCCCACGTGTGCGCCACAGATAGTATTTTTGTGCGCCACAGATAACCATGCCCTGTGCGCCACAGATAAGTTACCTGTGCGCCACAGGTAACATGCTGTGTGCGCCACAGGTAACATTTCCTGTGCGCCACAGGTAACATTTCCTGTGCGCCACAGGTAACATATATTGCAATTTTTTTTTGCTGTACCGTATTTCGTATATGCACAGGTATAAATACACAGGGAGTATAAATACACAGTTTTGACCAAAATAAAGTAATCACATTCGAAAGTTCCGAAATAGACACAAATTCATTACATTTGATCATACATCCCAATTCATAACACTAAAAGTAGCATGTTCGAATAAAAACTAAAAACAATAACAAGTTTATGAATTAGGTTTACAAGACACATCAAAGTGCAACCACATTGCACTCGGAACAACAACATATCGACCATATGAGCACTGCTTGGCCGGTTGGGCTTGCTCCTGCTCGGTCTCGGTAGGGGCTTCGGCGAGAAAGGCTTGTGTCCATCTAAAGTGTTGAATGGCCTGTAGTCACCTTGATCTTCTGAGCGCTTTTCAACTTCGGCGTTCGGTGGATGCACGTTGCCGTTGTAGAACAGCCCTTCCTTAGGGAGGACATCACGGACGATTGTCATTGCAATCGTGTTCTGGATGCGACAAACTCCTCTCTGTGTTGCTCATCAGTGGCCTCCGTCATGTTCCTCAGGCAGCGATCGCGGAGACTAGATGGCAACTGTAGTTGTTGCTGATCCCGTACGTACTCCCGCATGTGCATTAAGACGTAGAAGGCGTCCTGGTCACTCGTTGCCGGCTGCGTGACGGATTTGAAATTCGTGTGGTGGGCGAACACCAGCTTGCCATCTTTCTCTTTTCGTACTTCCATGGGGCCTTCGTGGAAGGCGTAGCCGGTGAGAGCATCATTCATAACAATTTGATATGTTCATAGTCTTTCTTCTTGTGCTGCCTCCCCGAGTCCAAATAAAAGGCTTCCGAACGTCTCGGGTACGCAACAATGAGGACACAGTATTTGTTCCTGCACAAAATGAGACCGGCCATACTCAAGTTAATCCTCGTACGGATGGAAATGCATGAAAAGCATGAGTAATGGAGGAAAGCGAATGACTTACTCGGGAAAGTATGGCATGAGAATGATTTGCCTCTCATGATTCTTCTGGAAGAATTTTTGGACGTACCGCATCGCTTGACGCTTACCTTCACTGTGGTTGATACGACCCTTCTGAAGGTGGTAGGGGTCCATTACCGCTAGGACCCAGGTTTCCTCTCTCATAAGCATGTACTCCATCTTGAGAGCAAGCAGGCGGACGAAGCATAAGGGGAGTCGCTTCATATGGTACATGTCGAAGAGCTCTTCAAATCTCACGAAGAACACGTCCGCGGGGTATTCATCGGCAAGGCCAATGTCCTTTGGTACCTTTACCGGGAAAACCGGGTATCCTGGACGTGATGATTTGATAAGACTGTCCTCGATATGGTGAACCATGTCATGGAGACTCCGCATATCCGGCGTTAGGAGCTTCAATATTCTCGGCGGCAGGATCGGCTTAGCCAACTCGTGCATCGAATGCCAGTTGGAGACGCCTACCTTGTCCTTAGCCCGGATCGGCTCCTTAGCCACCGGCGCTGGTTGGCTGTTAGAGGCGGGGGCACCCTTCAATTTTCTTTTCCGTCCTCCTTTCTTAGGCTTCTTCTCGGCCGGGATGGTTCCTTTCTGAATCTCCGGGATGATCGTCCTAAGTAGTGTATCCTGGCTGAAAGGCTTGTTGCCTTGTTGATCCTCGGTGAAGAGGACAGGCCGTTCAGGCGTGCCCTGAGAACTGAACAGACGCTTAGTGCAGTTAGGAGCTTGAAGATCCTGATCCTGGTGTTCTGTGTTGTCAAAATCCATGAAGTCATCACTATGATCATGGTCATCATCCCCTCCTTGCATTAGCTGATCGACATGATGAATCGCCGACCTTGGTGGACATACTGGTGCAGGTTCAGATTAAGTCTGGTCTGGTGTCATGCCCCACATGTACATCAATTCTTGGTCCGGTGTTGGCTGTGGCGGGGTGCAGGTGACAGGAGGGTCCAAACGGATCAGTGCCTTTGGCCATGTCATGGGATAACCCAAGCATCCATGGAGGGTTTTCTCGGAATCGGCACCCGGGTTTGAATTGGAGGATAAAGGTCATCACAACCCGAGAGCACCGATCAATATGTACCCGAAACACGTCAGGGGCCATAGGCAGGTTGTGCATCATGCGTTGAGTTGGACTCATGATGCTTGCTTTTGCCACATCCCGAAACTCATTCTCCACATGCAATAGCAACGTGCATCCCACCTCATCGGCCTGCGAAAACATGCATATAAGGCGTAAGAGAGGGCGCCAAGGATGAGTTATATATACATAATTTGTTGAGACTTTTGCGACGCTTAATTACCGTGAGGGCTTCAAGCTCGGGTAATGGCGTTGGACCGCGAACGGGCATGGAAGAGATGACGGAGGGGCTGCTAAGCTGATGCGCGCCGGCTGGCGAAACCCCTTCAGCAACTTCATTGTTGGTGGCATCGCATCCTCCGTACCACAAGTAGGGTTGGCGGCCGGCGTCGCATCCTCCCTATCACAAGTAGGGTTGGCGGCCGGATTGTTGGAGTTGCTTCCGACAAAGCTTGGCATGATAAACGGCCCTTGTTGCCCTGCGACCATCCAAGTCTTGACCGACTCCATTAGGCTAGGCATGATGGCACTGAGCGTCTCCTGCAGCTGGTTTTGGACTAACCCAGGCACGGTTGCCTTCACCTCCTTATCCACAGCCTCCTTTAAATCCATCTCGGTGAACCTCTTCCTCTCGTTTCGCACCTCCTTGGACTCAGTAGGATAATAGTGCGAGTGTTTGTGATGCTTACCGGCGCCGACCACACGGCCACGATGCGGCTGTTCGGTCGCAGGCCTGTCCTTGGCCTGGTTGTACGCCCTGACCCAAGCAGTGTCCCACGGGAGCTTTTTTGTCGAACCCTGGGAGGAGGTTTGAGTAGATTTCACTTCCACCTTTTCTTCTGCCTGGAGAAGGAATGTGCTCAAACCGTTAAGAAACGACGTGAGTGTTATATATAATATAATCAACTTGATTACAAGCACTTTAACTAAACTGGTAAATTCCTTACCAGATACTTCTTCTCAAGCTCCAAGACCTTCTTTGTCGTCTTGAGCTCCCCGGTGTCCTTATCAATAACGTAATGGGCCCTGATCGTTCTGCGGGCCAACGGGTCCTTGAACTTGTTCCAAGGGTTCTCACCTACACATTCGGCGTCCTCCTTGTCCCAAATGGGCTGCTTTCCATCGTAGCCACGGGTTCCAAGAGTGTGGACACCTAAGGTCTTGTCCCGCATTTCCTTCCCCCACTCCCGATTTTTCTTCATCCCTGGGGTATCCATGGCGTCCTTGAAAGTAGTCAAGTCCGCCACCGATATTTGGGGATAGGTGGTGCGGATCTCTTCAAAACTGGAACCTTTGTCCAGCATCTTCCTCACCCTATACTTCCAAGAGTTTAAGCCTTTGCAGATCTTGCCGAGGGCGCATGTGTTTACTATGTTTTTCTTGATATCTAGGTCATGTAGGGCGCCGGGAACCTGTACCGCGAGTGGAGCTTCTGAATGAGTTGCTTTTCCAAAGGCTCTGTACTTTTCTTTTTCCGTAGTTCTCCGTCGTTGATCGAGCAGATTTCTCGAGCAATGGCGGCACACTGGATGCCGAAGCCCTTCGCATATTTTTCAGGCTCTAGAGGCGTACCACTGACCTCGTCAATCTTTGTGAATACTAGGCGGCCGGTGCCCACCACGTTCTGGCGCCTTGGCTTCCGCTGACGCTTGGCGCTGCTACCTGAGGTGCCATCTGTGCCGGCGGCGCCTGTGTCAGTGGTGTCGTCCCCATCTGACGTATCCTCACCCTCATGGGGATCATATTCATCATCACCCATATCGTTGTCGTGGTCCTCATGGGGTCTCGACTGTACATCACTCCCTTGATCAATGCGCAGTTGCTCGGGAGTTTGCGAGGCCAAAAAGTGGAGGTAGTGGTTCTCTAGTTCTTCGTCACTCTCACGACGAGCCCCAGAACCACCGGCTTCGTCGTTGTCCGCCATGTCTGCACAAATTAGTACGGTATTAGTAACAAAACCAAACGGAAAAATCCGGCATGACCTTTGCTAAAAACTGTAGCTACGGAGTGCGAAATTTGCCGAAACGGAAATGAATCAACATTTCGGCATATCTCAAGCAACTCCTTATACATCCATGCATCCATCCATATAAATCAAACATCCATTCATCCATCCATATAACAGAGGGCAACAATGCAACAGATAGACCATGTGGACTAACCAAAATTCACATATTCCACCAAAATTCACATGCAACAACTAGACCTTGTGGACCAACCTAGCACTAACATGTGGACTAACAATAGCAACTAACCTAGCAGTAGCAGCATCAAAGTGCTAGCACTAACAGAGGGCAACAATGGTGGCAGCATTGTGTCGAACACCTTGAAGGCAAGGGAGGGGGAGGCAGGGGAGGGGATCACCTCGGGCAGGGGAGGGAGCAGGGCGACGGGGCGACGGGGGCGGACGGTCCCGTGGAGGCGCTCCGGCGTGGGGGAGGTGCTCCGGCGGGAGCAGGGCGTGGGGGAGGTGCTCCGGCGTGGGCGGCCGCGAGCGCGTGGCCGCAGGGGAGGAAGAGGAGGCAGGGGAGGGGAGGAAGCAGAGGCGCCCGAGCGCGTGGAGCACTTCGTCGACGTCGGGCGGCGGGGGCGGACGGCGAGTAGGGGGCGCGGCGACGGGCTCGTCGTCGACGGCGAGTGCACGGCGCGGCGGACGGTTCTGTGCAGGGGATCGAGCGAAGCGCGCGGGCTCTCTGGCACTTAGGAAAATTTGGGTGAGGGAGAGAGAGGCGCGGGCGCAGGGCCCACATGTAAGTGACCCTAGCTTATCTGTGGCGCACGGCCTCGTGCGCCACAGGTAAGTTCTGGGTCACTTACATGTGGGCCCCCCTGTGCGCCACAGGTAAGTTATCTGTGGCGCACGGCTTGTGCGCCACAGATAAGCACGCCGTGCGCCACAGATAACCTGGGGGTTTTCCACTGTTTTTCAAAGTTTTCAAAAGATTTCAAACTTTTCAAAACCAGAAATTATTTAAATTGCAAAATTTTGCACATATATTTGACAAGATTGTTCAGATACTTGAAAAAATTCAAAAAATTCAAATATTCAAAAAAAATGAAAAAAATGAAAAAACATTCAAAAAATTCAAATATTCAAAAAATGTCCACGCAATTAAGATACAATTGGAGGGATATTTAAATTGCACAATTGTTCACATATATTTGTCAATATTTTTCACATACCATAAAATTTTAATTTTTTTTGACAAAATTCAAAAATTGTCCACACAATTAAGATACAATAAGAGGGATACAAATGAGGGATACAATAATGTTCTCATATCAATAAGTGTGCTTCATGACTACAAAAAATAAGCGCTTCGAAGAATCGTCAGCGTTTGCCAATTGCAATCTTCTTTCCTTTTTTGGTCGCTGTTGAAAAATTTAGCCCGACATTGTGACTTTTTCTTGTGTATGGAGGATCTGCTGACTTGGGTGGTACTGTGGTCCTGCTTCTTCTTGTGGTGTATGTTTCCTGATTGTTGTCATCATCTTCTATATTTGGGTCACCGTACTTGTTGAAGTCTTCCTCGTTGGCGACTCCATCCATTCCGGCGATGTTCCTTTTGCCTCTCCTCACAACAACACGGCTAGGCTTGGACGGGTCGGTTATGAAGAAGCATTGTGTGCAGTGCTTAGCCAATACCCAAGGCTCATTTTTTGCGGTGACGTTGGCGCTTGATTTGGCTTTGGGTATGGACATGGTGATGAAATATCGGTCTTCGGGAGTGACGTTCTTAGCCCATCTGACACGAAACATCGGCACTATTTCTCCAGAGTAGTTTAGCTCCCATATCTCCTCGATCCTTCCGTAGTATCTTGTCAGCACGTCACCGGTGTAGGATTCCATCGTTACCCCTGAGTTTTGATAATCAGAGTTTTCGTCCTTCTCCTCCGTGTAGAATGTGTACCCGTTGATATCGTACGCTTGAAACGTCTGGAGGTTGGTCGCGGGTCCATGTGCCAATGCGAATAAGAGGATGTCATCCGTAGAGATCATTGGCGGCGGATTAGCCATAAGCCGTTCTTTGAACCAACCCGCGAAAGAGGAGTTGTGCTCTCTGATTATTTCTCCCTCCGTCCTCGTCTTGCCCACATCACTATACTTCTTCGTAATTGTGTTTTGGTGCTCTGTCAAATAATCGTCAACCATATCAATGTGTTGTAGTGCTACTAAGTTGGCCCTGTCAAAGTCGGCGCGTCGACCTTCAAAGTCCACATGCAAATCCTTCCGGCCATTTCTGTGACCTACTCCACCTAGCCTGCCGAGGTGCTTCTTGTTTACGGGCAAACCAACCGGGTTCTCGAGCTCTAGAAAATTGTGCAGAAAGAGATGCACTCTTCGGTGAGAAAGCCTTGGACGATGCTGGCATCCGGACGGGCCCTGTTACGGACAAATCCTTTGATGATCCCATTCAACCGTTCGAACGGCATCATATTGTGCAGGAACAGCGGCCCGAGATGGATTATATCATCCACGACATGGACCAACAGATGCACACAGATGTCAAAGAATGCGGGCGGGAAGTAGATCTCAAGCTCGCATAGTATCACAACGATCTCTTCCTGCAGCCTATCGAGCTGCTGCCGGGTGATCGACTTTCGAGAGATGACGTCGAAAAAGTTACAGAGGCCAAAAAGTGTTTCACGGACGTGCTTGTCCATTATACCTCTGATAGCAACCGGAAAGATCTGCGTCATCATCACGTAACAGTCATGAGACTTCATCCCGCTGAAGCATTTTTTCTGCGGGTCTAGGTATCTGCTTATCAACCCCGCGTAACCGATGGGCACTTTGACTCCTAGAAGGCACTTGAAGAGTTGATCGATCTCATTCTCGTGCAGAGTGAAGCTGGAGGGGGGGCAATAATAGTCATTATTCCTCTTAACCCTTTTGTCCCTGTGGCCGTCCGTTTCCTCATCGTCCGACTGATCTTCCCCCGGCCTTTTCCGGGTTCCCCCGTGAAGCTCTTTCCTTAAACCATAATATATCAGGTCGCGCCTTGCTTTCGGCCCATCTTTGGTCCTCTCCGCCATGTTGACCACGGTGCCAAACAAACTCTCGAACACATTCTTCGTGATATGCATTAGATCAAGGCAATTAGGCGTACCGAGAATGGGCCAGTACGCCAAGTCCCAAAACACGGACCTCGCCTTCCATACATCCAGGAGCGGAGCTGCCTTCTTCTTCTTCTTTCCCGGCGCAGGGCACTCTTCCCAGTTATCCAGGAGCGTTTTGATCTCTTCGCCGCTTCTCTTACGTGGAGGTCCTCGTGGCTCTTCTTCATTGTTGAACAGGTCTCCACGCTTTCTCCACGGGTCTTTCTTATTAGGTAGCCACCTTCGATGTCCCACGTAGACGGTTTTCGAAGAACCCTCTTTCGGTAGCTGTAGGTATGTGGTACCGTCCATGCACCTGACGCACGCACAATGTCCTTGAACCACCTGGCCCGAGACATATCCGCAGCCGGGCAAGTCGTGCACCGTACAGAGCAAGGCGGCTCTCAATGGGAAATGTTCTTCTGCGACGGCGTCCCATGTGGTGACCCCTTCGGCGCCCATAACGTGTCCAACTCATCTTTCAGTAGCTTCAGATACAGATTGATGTCGCTGCCTGGTTGTTTCGGCCCTTGAATGAGCATGCTCATGTGAATGTACTTCCTCTTCATGCAAAGCCAAGGGGGGAGGTTGTATATCCACACAAACACTGGCCAGGTGCTATGTGTGCTGCTCTGTTTGCCAAATGGGTTGAGTCCGTCGGTGCTCGCACCCAACCTGATGTTCCTTGACTCTGCACCGAAATTTCGATCGTAGTTGTCTAATGCTTTCCACTGGGTTGCATCCGAAGGGTGTGTCAGGATTGCCTTATCCATCCGGTTTGGGTCCTTTAGCAGTGCCTTCTTTCTATCCGCGTGCCAGCGCATGAGCTTTGCTTCCTTGGGGTCCAGGAAATACCTCTGCAGACGGGGAATGAGCGGAAAGTACCACACAACCTTTCGAGGAGCTTTCTTCGTCCCTTTCTTGTATCGAGCAGCGTTGCACACTGGACATGTGGTCTTGTCCGCGTCCTCTTTCCGATAAATGTAGCAATCATTGATGCATACATGGTATCTTTCGTGCGGTAAATCAAGAGGGCACACGACTTTCTTGGCTTCGTTTAGATTCTTAGGACACGTGTTCTTCTCCGGAAGGACATCCTTCCAGTATTGCAGATACTCGTCGACGCTAGCGTCGGTCCAGTGGTGTTTTACCTTCATCTGCAGAACATCGAGAGCTACTTTCAAGCGGGAGTCCTCCGGCCTGCAACCTGGATACAACGGAGTATTCGTATCTATCTCAAGTTGCCCCAACTTAGATTTCTCTCTAGCAGCAGCTCTATCGTTAGTCGTCGGCCTTAGAAGCAGTTCTTGCAAATGAGGGTCCTGCAAGAACGTAGTTAGCGGCGGCGTCGGCGCCTCCTCCGCGTCAACCAAATCTCCATTGTCATGTGTGGTAGGCCCTTCTTCGTCTACTCCCTCCTCGTTGTTATTCTCAACAATCATGTCATGTTGCCCTTCGTCCTCATCTACTGCATGGACCTCCACATCATCATCATCATTCATCCAAGGGGCGCCATCCATGAAACCATGCATGAGCAGGTGATCCCGCACTACACCGGAATAGGGGTGGTGCAAGATCAATAGCTTGCATTTTACACGGACAGTTTATCTCCAACTCGTCCTTTTTATACATGTCCTCCATCGCGTGTCTTAGATATCTGGCCACTTTCCTTTCGCTCATGATGATCATTATCGCCTGCCTGCACAGTACATATAAGCAAAATGATTAGGTTGCACATCTCTCGGTTGTTGTCGTCATGCAAAATTTCGGCATGACCTCCCTACAAACTGGGACCGAGAAGTTTACCAAAGTTTTGCCGAAATGGAAATGAATCAACGTTTCGGCAAAGCATTGGCAACTCATTTTCATTTGCATCATTTCCGGACGGTGAGAGAACACATCATTTAGCGATCACGCATCCACCCAAATTTCACATTTTCATTTATTTAGTGGTTTTTTTTTATTTAGTGATCACATGCCCAAATCTCACAATTTCATTTATTTACATCATCCAATCCATATAGTCACCTTAATTACACACGGAAGAGATGAGACCGCGAGACGACACGTCGACGAGCTTATTTTGGAGAAGGGAGAGAAAAAAATAGCTAGATCTATAGAGATAGGGTGTGTGGGAGAGATTTTAGAAGGTAGATACGTAGGAGATGTGTGGGAGGGAGATATTTAGCAACTAAAAGTGGTTAGATTGACCAAATTTGGTGCAAAATGGGGGGAAATGAGATGGGAAGCAAGAGCTTTCGAGCTAAGAGGAAAGGGGGAAGTGAGGTTGCAATAATGGAGGTGGAGGTAGGTGGGGCGAATTTAAGGCCTCAGCCCAGGTTACCAGTGGCGCACAGAGCTGCTTGTGCGCCACTCGTAATGCTGTTACCTGTGGCGCACAGGGCCGTGCGCCACTGGTAACCACATTACCTATGGCGCACAAGCAAGCCTGTGCGCCACAGGTAAATATGGCCAGATCTGGGACCTGCAAAAATATCTGGCCATATTTACCTGTGGCGCACAGACTTGCTTGTGCGCCACAGGTAATGTTGTTACCAGTGGCGCACGGCTCTGTGCGCCACAGGTAACAGCATTACCAGTGGCGCACAAGCAGTTCTGTGCGCCACAGGTAAGTTCTCCTGTTTGCACAAATCTGTGGAAACTTACCTGTGGCGCACCACCATTCTTGTGCGCCACAGGTAATAATTTACCAGTGGCACACAAAAATCTTGTGCGCCACAGGTAACTTTTCCACAGATTTGTCAAAACAGGAGAGAGAATACCAGTGGCACACAAAATCCTTGTGCGCCACAGATAAGTTTTCACGTATAAGCAGTTCTCTACTAGTGGTTGCGAGTTCAAGCATATACCTCGGACAGAAAACGAAGCTGCCGATATACTGTCCAAGCTAGGTTCATCTCGAGATCCAATTCCACCCGGCATATCTTTGGAGCATCTCAGGAAGCCATCAATCAAACCCTCGCCAGAGTCCGAGTCAATCTTTATCCTGGCAAAACCGGAATCTGGTGCTGTTCCCATGAACATCGATGTCGGATGCATCTGGGAAAACCCGGGGACTGACTGGCAGGTCTCGGGGACTGACCAATGGATGTCGGAGGAAGCAATGCCGATTGATTTCATGGAGGTGGATGATCCGTTGTTTCCTGTGCATCTTGTACCGGGATGGGCACAACCTATAATGGCGTATATGATGGATGGAAGTTTGCCGAGTAATGAAGTTGAGGCCAGGCAAGTACAAAGAAGATCCAAGGCATATACCATCATCAACCAGGAGTTATACAAGAGAAGTGTGACCGGGGTGCTGCAACGCTGTGTTGAGCTGCAGGAAGGGCAAGAAATGCTCCTGGAAATTCATCAAGGAGAATGTGGTCATCATGCTTCATCAAGGGCCTTGGTGGCTAAAGTATTCAGCCATAGGTTTTATTGGCCCAATGCTTGGAATCAGGCCGAAGATATCGTCCGAAAATGTGAGGGATGTCAGAGATTTGCTAAGAAGATCCACCTGCCAGTTTCGGCACTCAAGACAATTCCAATCACTTGGCCCTTTGCAGTTTGGTGTCTGGATATGGTGGGAGAATTCAAGCCAGCCCGAGGTAACATGACTCATATGCTGGTGATGGTGGACAAGTTCACCAAGTGGATCGAGGTGAAGCCAATCAGGAAGTGTGATGGCCACACAGCTGTATCCTTTTTGAAGGACATCATTTTGAGATATGGTTACCCCCATAGCATTATCTCGGATAATGGCACAAACTTTGTTGTGGGAGAATTTGCTCGGTTCTGTGCCGACAAGGGAATTCGGTTGGACATAGCCTCGGTGGCGCACCCGGAGGCAAATGGGCAAGTGGAAAGAGCAAATGCGTTGGTCTTGGCCGGCATCAAAGCTCGGTTGATTGAGCCACCGTTGCGAACTCCGGGATGCTGGATAGAGGAGATACTAGCAGTATTGTGGGGTCTAAGGACCACACCGAATCGTTCAACTGGCTATACGCCATTTTTTCTGGTCTATGGAGCAGAAGCGGTCTTGCCGACCGACATAGAGTATGACGCGCCGAGAGTGGCGTTGTACACTGAAACCGAGGCAAAAGAAGCTCGGGAAAACAGTGTTGATTTGCTCGAAGAAGCAAGAGAGCTGACCTTGTCTCGGTCAGCGATATATCAGCAGAATCTCCGACGCTATCATAGCCGGAAGATCAGCCCTCGGGTATTCCAAGAAGGAGATTTGGTGCTTAGGCTGGTGCAGCGCAAAGCTGGCATGCACAAGTTATCACCTCCATGGGAGGGACCGTTCATTGTGGGCAAGGCTCTGCACAATGATTCTTATTATCTTATAGATGCACAGAAACCAATGAAGCACAGGATGGACAAATCTGGAGAGGAAACCAAACGACCTTGGAATGTAGCTCTACTCCGACCCTTTTACTCTTAAGGGCGCAATGTATGTATCTCGGTTTCCTTTGAATGAAATGCTGGCACTCCGAAACATAACTCGGGGACTGCCTTGTCTATATGCGTGTGTTTTATCTCTGTTTGGTATGTGTTGTTTATATGTCGGATGGTTTTTTGGCCCCGTTTCAAAGCTCAAGTAATGTATGCTATATTGTTATGATCTTGTGACTCGACTGACGAACGCCAAAATGGCAGTCAAGAGCACAGGTTATGGTGTGTAGTAAACATGAAAACGAACTCGGGGACTTGGTTCAAAAATGATCCGACATATGTTGTTTACTAACCCGGTTTTTTTTTTCATTCCCTTGCTTTGTGACGGATGACTCTAGATCTTGCCTCAAAGTTTACAAGTACTGTATGCTATAATTTTGATCTTGTGACTCGACTGTCGAACGCCAAAATGGTAGACAAGAGCAAAGATTACTAAGTATAGTAAACGAGAAAGTAAACTCGGGGACTTGATGCAAAGTGATCCGACATTAAGCCATTTTCAATAAGAGTAGCGAGATAAGAGTAGCACTGTGAAATACTTAAAAGTATAATTACATCTGCACTCGGCATTCCGGGGATTTAATAGTTCATCTGGTAATAAGTTCAGGCAGCAATAGTGAGGAGCTGGGATCAGCGGGCGCAGTCTCGGCAGTAGGAGAAACTTCGGTTGTTGGAGCAACCTTGGGTGTTGGAGAGGCTGCCGAGGTACCGCTAGTATCGGAAGCTGCTCCCAGAGGAATGTCGGCTCCTGCTGGTGTGGTTGTGTCGGCCGCTGCATCGGTGGCAGTGTCGGCAGCTTCGACCTCAATCTCCTCGTCAACCTCCTCGTCCTCGCCATCCTCGTCATCCGAGGCATCTTCTTCATCGTCGGAATATGCTGGCCCCGGAACGAAATGTCGGGTTTGAGCATAGCCAGCCATAAAGGAAGCGGCCTCCTTGCGGCGCTCGATCAGCACCGGGTCTTCACTCCATTGTGATTGAGCGCGCAGAGATCGCAGTGCATTGAGATCAATGGACTCGTACCAGGAAAGCACAAAGGTCAGAGCTTGGTCTGCGCCGGCGCGAGCTGAGGAGGATCTCCACTCTCGGAGCCTTGTCTCGGCAGTCATCAGGCACTTGGACAACTCGGCAACGGAAGCTGGGGTCTCTGACTCTGGCCATAGAGAATTGTAAACCCGGATACCAGCGTCAAGGAGCTCGGTACCAATGGTCTTCAGAGGAGAGATGCGAGCATCCAGAGCCGTCAGGTGATCTTCGATGTCCCATTCCTCCGAGATTGGGCCAGTCTCTGCTCTCTTGTCTCGCGCCTTGTGGACAGTGTTGGCTGCAGCGGCCTTGGAGTGGGAGAATTGCTCTGAAGAAAGAAAAGGTGTTACCGAATTAAGCCATATACCGGCATATTTCAAATATCGACAGAAGCCAAGGAAATGAAGAGAAAGGGTGAACAAAACTCACTGTCCATTTCGTTGTTGATTCGGGTAAGCTTGGCCAGCCAGCGGTCACATTTTGCCTTAAGGGCATCGAGTTCTTGTTGAACCGAGGTGGCGCGAGCCTCGGTCTGGTCGAGGAGCTCCTTTAGCTTCAAAGCTCCTTCTTCCCGCTGCTTCAGAGCTTTCTCCAGCTCGGATTTCTCATTTTGAGCCCGTTCAAGTTCCTCCTGGAGCCGAGACACCTCGGTTTTCTCCTTCTGGAGCGCAGCGTTGTGCGAGATCTCCTTGTTCTTCAGCTCATCCTGCAGCTGCTTGAAGGAGCTCTTGAGCTTCTTGTGGTCCAAGAGCAGCTTCCGGAACACCTCAGTCCGGGCGTTGGTGCATTCCTGAAAAAAACAAAGTGTTAGTATAATTTTTTGAAGGTTCGTGCCGAGTAAAACTCGACCCGAATCTCGGGGACTGGATATCGGATTTTTGGACTTGATGGTGGAAATTTTGTGAAGATTCGCACCGAGTGGTCTCTACTCGGGCGAGCGTCGATCACTCGATCCGAATCTCGGGGACTGGGGATTATGTATGTTTATCATTTATTGCAAAGAGAAGAAAGATGTGGCGGAGGAAAATTTACCTCGGCGACCTGGCTGGCTCGGAGGGTCGCAACTTGCAAGCTGTGCATAGACTGAGCAAGTGCGCTGGGTCCAGCTGGATGTCGGTTGGCCGAGTTCGCAGAGGAGACCTCGCCAGTGTCGGCGGCATTCCAATCCATGTGGTACTGCTCCTCCGAGTCTAAGCTATGTCCGCTTGGAGTTCGAAGCTGAGGAAAACCCCAGCTGCCAGTGGAAACTTTGGAGACAGAGGCAGTAAGAGCTTGGTGGGCCGGTGTAGTGGTTGGGGTCAGCACTAGTTGTTTCCTGGTGGCAACTTGACTCTGCGCCGCCTTGCGCGGTGAAGTAGATTTCCGAGTTGATAACTCGGTGGACTTGGTAACAGACTTCGGCGGTGGCTGCTACGGTCGTTGCTGCTGCTGTTGCTCTTGTTGCTGTTGCCGTTGCAGCGGTTGCTGCTGATGTTGTTGTTGTTGCTGCTGTTGTTGTTGTGATGGTGGTTGCTGTTGGTTCGGGGCTACCGGAGTGTCGGGCCACGGAATGTCGGTATCCGCGGTGGGCGCGCTGGAGCCAACATCTCGATCGAGGATCAAGACCTCGGGAGAGCTTTGGCCTCCTCCGGGCGCGGCACCAAACGTCGGCGGGGGTGTGCCGGCCGGAGTTGTGCGTGCCGAGTTAGGGCTTGCCCTTGAGGGGCTAGCAACTCTAGTCTCGGGGGACCGAGGCACCCTAGATACCGGAAGAGGTGAGCGCATCGAGGATGCGCTCTGAGGCACTTGGAGGGCAGCACTGCATGGAGATAGAAAAAATTATTACTTTATGAAAATGTTATCTCGGTGAAAAGAAGAAAAAGAGTGGTGTGGAGAGAGCAAGCAAAGAATATCTTACCCTTCTGTGGTCGGAGGCTGCTTCCTGCCCCGGGGTTTGACTCCCGGTTTCTTGGACATCTTAGGTTTCTTCGTCGCAGGAGCCGGGGTTCCAGAGGTCCCGGTAACCGAGGTACCGGACACTGCACGCTTGCGGGATGTACCTCGGGAGCCCTGAGTGCTTGGAGCTGGGCCAGCCGGGTTAGCTGAGGTCCAGAATTGTGGAGGAGCATAGGAGATGGGAGGAGCGTCAATTGGGTCTAGAATTTGACAGTCATCGTCGTCATCATCTGACCAATCGCGGATTGAAGCTCGGGCTCGAGGCTTACCCGAGGCAGGGGCTTGGGCAGCAGGAATCGGAACGTGGTCCTCATCGTCCGGGTCTTCAACCTCGGTGACGTCCGAGTCCAAGTATGGGCCCCATTTCTCGGAGGGATTATCTCCATCCTCGAGACTTTGCGGGTGAATCTCTGCAAGGCAAGCAGAGTAAAACCAGTTTATTTGGGAAGCAAATGCGAGACCGACACAAGAGCAATCTCGGTAGGCAATGTATGTCGGAAGGACGGATAAAGAACTTACTTGCTCCGGAAGCTGAGTTCGCTTATGGGGCTCTACTCCCCATTCCCATTCCTCGGCCATCTGTGTCCTGGCAATGGCCTTGACACGTCTTCTGACCTCGGGCTTGCTGAGCTCGTGGGTGCTGATCCGGGTGGGATCGTATTGGCCACTCATATGGCAGATTTTGTGGACTCGGCATTGGAGGGGGAGAACTCGGCGGGTGATAAATGTCCTCAGGAGATCATCAGCAGTCCACCCATCTTTCACGAGATCGGCGACGATCCCGTGGATCTGGTTGATCTCGGAGTTGGAATCCTTGGGGTCAAGGGACCAGTTGAGTTGATCAGTGGGGGTTCCGAGGGTGAATCCCAGTAAATTGAGGAGATCAACATGATCCGGACTCTTCACGTAGAAGAATGTCCGCTGCCACTTCCGGCAGGACTCCAGGCCCAGGATGCGAGGAAAGATAGAATTTCTCCGAGGTATAATCGTCGCCGCGCCGCATGGAGTCATCTCCTTGGTGCCGCCCTTGTTATCCGGGTCCGGGATACTCTGCTTCCGAAGCTGGAAGTATTTCGCCCAGAGCTCAACACTGGGCCAGAGCCCGAGGTATCCTTCGGAAAAAAAGACGTATGCAGACAGCGCGGTGATGGCATTCGCTGGAAGGTGATGAGGTTGGAGGCCGAATTTGTTGAGGAAGGCCTGGAAGAATTTGCTTGCGGGGAGGCCGAAGCCGCGCTCGAAATGCGCCACAAAGACCACCCGTTCATTGGACTCCGGAGCTGGCTCGGCCTCATTCCCTGGAATCCGACATATAACCTTGGCAGGGAGTCGCCGAGTCCGAACTAGCCAATCTATCTCGGACTGAGAGACATCCGAGCCCTCCCATCCTCCGCGGGTTCCCTCCCCGTTGGATGTGTCGGCAGGATCCGAGGTATGGCTAGACGACATCCCGGAAGGATTCTGAAAAGCGGCAGAGATTCAATCGGGATAAGTATCTCGGTATATTTGAGCATCAAAGGGGAAAATGCATAACGGCGGTAAACACAAGTCTGCGGTTAAGTGTTCTGCGGGAAGATCTACGGAGAAGGAAAAACAGAAGATAAATGCAATATCTACGGGTGGAATTTAGAGAAACATGTAGATGAACTAACGCAAGGCTAGGCACGGTGAAGAAGATCTTGCAGAGATCTAAAGCGGGCGAATTTAAAGCTCATCATAGAAGATGAACAGATTCATCGAGGAGGAGGAGCAAATTCCTCGAAGGAGATGAACAAGTTCATCGCGAAAGATGAACGGGCTCGTCGGCAATGTTGAGGGCAAAAGATCTTACCGGATTCACGGTGGCGGCGGAGAAGAAGCAGACGCGACGGCGGCGCAAGGAACTCCGGTCATCGGCGGCGTGAGTGCTCTGGCGTCGTGCGGTGGTGGAGAACGCTGCGCGGCGGCGATGAGCGCGGAGAGGTCAAGGGGTGCGAGGAAGAAGAGGAGGGAGCATGCGCTCCCCTATTTATGGGCAGAGGGTGCGCGCGGTTAGCAAACCGTCCCGCACGATCTCCTAGATGATCATGGGGATTAACTGCGCACGGTGCGTGCGGTTGCGGCAAATGCGGCCACGCGAAGGGCCACTTAGTGGGCTGCAGAGTAGTAACCGCATGCGGTGTGATCTGGTGCGGTTACGGGCGGAGGAATCGAGGAGGTGTACCATGGTCAAAGCACTTAAGTGCACTGTGGATTTGACAGCGCATGGGGCCCGCATGACGTGAGAGGCGTGCGTGCTGTGGCACGTCTGTCCGTGCGTGAGAACCGAGACATCAAGCAGAGATTCGTTGCCACGTGCTCTGGTGAGATCTAGAGAGATATCGAAGAGACTTATTTATGTCGGACAGGCCGGCATGACATCCAATGTCGGAGGCAGTTGGAGAAGACCTTAATGGATTTTTGATTGTACCGACATAATTATGTCGGATGCTTGGAGTGGTCTTTCTTGGTTGTTTAAACCTGCTGTGGCCCTACATCCAAGGCTGTAGGACCGCACCAGCTTCGGGGACTAATGTCGGGGGGCTAACCCCTGGTAGGGTCATGATATGGAATAAGCTGTGTCCAAGAGTGGACCGAGGTGTAGAGAAACCGAGAAATCAAGGCCCAGAAGGGGCCGGGATATGGTGCTGAAGTTGACCGAGATAAGCAGGCCCAAAAGGGGCCGAGATATGAGTCTGGAGTAATCCGGCATATACTGACCGGTGTATGGTAACCGACATATGTATGTCAGTATCTCCGAGTTTTCTCTTATGTGCAGGGCAGAATGTCGAAGGAAAGGGGATCCGACATATCCATGCCGAGTTAAAGAGGAGAGGCGCGTTAACTCGGTTGGAAGTCAATGTTGCAGTCACTTCCCGTCAAACACGGGAGCATGGCAGAAGGAATGGCACAGAGACGAGGTGATAGGCATGCTTATCTCTGACACAGGGCGCATGTGGGAGCAGATAGCGAGGCAGTGCTGGGCTCGAGGGAATGCGGGGCTCAAGGCAGGGCAGGTCACGTCCTGTCCCTGCAGAGATGTGATCATGAGCATGCTGCTGACATAGGCATACGTGTCGGTGGCAGAGGTCACCATCATGAGCATGCCCCTGACACAGGTGGGAGAGGCTATAGTGCCGAGTTTGGACCGTAGTGTTTGGAACATACCTCGGTTTAGCCTATAAATAGAGCTTCACCCCCTCCTGCGTGAGGGACGAACCCCTGAGATACTTTTTACCTCTTAGTTGCATCTTCTAGCTAGTGCTTGTTCTCCATTGTTGGATGATACAGCTCGAGGAGCACTTGTGTATTTCGGTACCCGAGATATATCCGAGGCAGATAGGCAGGAGTAGGGGTTTTACCTCCTCACGAGGGCCCTGAACCTGGGTAGATCTTGTGTGTGCTTTTCTGTCTTTGTGTGCGCTCCTTAGCGCGCTAGCCCTCCCCGGTTCCACCAGCGTCCATCGGCCCCAACATAAGCCATCCTATGGCATCTGCCGTGATCACACCACGACAGCACCTTATTGTGACTCCCTCTACTCGTTTCAAGTTAAGTTATATGAAGGGAAGTTGCTGTCTAAGATGACTTGTGTATTAATAAATGTGATGCTTCTTGTCCATATTTTGTTTGTCGACACTTCACTCCATAAACTTGTGGTCTTGTTTACCGAGTTCAACTTTCGCTTGGGGAAAAGCGAGGTCTAAGCTTGGGGGGAGTTGATACGTCCATTTTGCATCACTATTTTATATCATAATTTACTGTTATTCATTGATATATTTCATATTTAGAGATGATACTTATGTTATTTTACCTATTTTGCATGTTTGATGATTATTGGAGGATTAACCACCGGAGTCAGGATTCTGCTGGAAAAAAGACCGTCAAGACACCATATTTTTGAAGATCAATAATTAACAGAAAATATCCCGAAGCTCCTATTTTGTCAGATGGCGGAGGCAGCCAAAAGGGGAGGCCAAGGTGGGCCACCATGGGCCCTCACCATGCCGTGGCGCGGCCCCCTGGCTGGCGCGCCGCCACGTACATCATCCCCAGGAAACCCTAACACCCAGGGAGTCGTCGAGGAAATATTCCGCCGCCTCCACGAGGCAGAAAACACCAGAGAGAGAAAAGCTCTCCGACAGGGAGAAATCTGCCGGGGAAATTCCTTCCCGGAGGGGGGAAATCGTCGCCATCGTCACCATCATCGAGCTGGACTTCATTGGGATCATCATCATCATCTCCACCGCCGACACCATCATCTCCGCCGCTCCACTCCGTTCCGCTGTAACATCTAGGGTTGAATCTTGTCTAGTTCATAGGGGAAACTTTCCCGGTGTTAATTACTCCTTGTGGTTGATGCTATTGAGTGAAACCGTTGAATTAAGGTTTATGTCCAGATTGTTATTCATCATTATATCACCTCTGATCATGATCCATATGATGTCTTGTGAGTAGTTCGTTTAGTTCTTGAGGACATGGGAGAAGTCTTGATGTTAGTAGTGAATTATGTTGAGTAATATTTAATGGTTTGATATTTAAGTTGTGTTGCTATTCTTCTAGTGGTGTCATGTGAACGTCGACTACATGATACTTCACCTTTATGGGCCTAGGGGAATGCATTGTGTATTCGAATATTAATTGTGGGGTTGCTGGAGTGACAGAAACCTAAACCCCAGTTGGTATATCGATGCATTAGGGATAGCAGGATCTCAGAGTTTAAGTCTGTGGTTAGATTTATCTTAATTTCTTTCTTGTATTTACAGATGCTTGCAAGGGGTTTAATCACAAGTATGTATTAGTCCTAGGAAGGGCGGTGCATTAGCATAGGTTCACCCACACAACACTTATCGAAACAATAAAGATTAATCAGCTATATGAAGCGGAAGCACTTGACGTAATTCCCGTATGTCCTCAAGAACGTTTGGTCATCATAAGTAAACCTACCGGCTTGTCCTTTGCTTTAGAAAGGATTGGGCCACTCGCTGCAATTATTATTACTGTCTTTTATTTACTTTTACTTTATTTAACTTCTATATCAAAAATCTCTAAAAACTTGTCTGCTAGTATTTACAGTGAATTCTTAACCAAAACTGCTTGTCAACACCTTCTGCTCCTCGTTGGGTTCGGCACTCTTATTTATCGAAAGTACTACGATACACCCCTATACTTGTGGGTTATCAGCAGCAGATGTGGCAGCCGACATGAAAAGACAGCTTGGACCGAAAAAGTAGCAGCCAAAACAAGTATTTACGGCAAATCAAAAAAAGTGGGCTAAATAGATGGTGGCCAAATAGAGATGTCCGTTTTTTTTTTTTTTTTGAGCCCCAACATCTGGATATTATTAATCAAGGAAACCAACAGTACAAGATCTATCCAGCAATTGACTAGCTGTCACTACTTTACAGAAAAGTCCCTGAAAGAAGAAAAAATAACAACGAAGACCGAAGGGACCTCTGCACCACGCCCAATCGGCCACTGCAAACGAAGGCCGCGCCGTCTCGCCGGAGGCAACGCCAAGGCGCCCGTCTGCCACAACTGGTTCGCCGGTAGGAACCTTTAGAGGACCACGCCTCGTTGTAGTCGCCGCATATGCCGCCTGGCACAAACGCCAGGAACTGAAGACGAAGGGAAGCGCATCGGCGGGGGACTCACCCCGATTCCGGCCGGCTGTCAGATCGGCGTCGCCGGAAGGAAGCGCCGCTAGGACCTGCATCCACACAAGGGCAAGGACAGCAAGAACAGGCTCCTGTACAAGCTCACGGGTCCACGACCAGAGGCGGAGAACTCCGTCGCGACGACGACGGACCCGAAGCACAAAAGGACATGGTCTGGACGGCGCTGTCGTCTTGCCGGCCAGACCCGACCACATCAAATCCGCCGCCCCACAGGAGCGCCGGAAGACCCCTCCGAGCAGTCCCTCGAGGACGCCGCAGAGGACGCCGCCGAGATGGAGCTGGGACGCCGGAACCCTTATTCGACGCGGAGCCGCCGCTACCACCGAAACGCCTCCACCGGAAACACACGCCACCCTATCTACAGCGCCAGATCGAGGACACGGGGTCCCCCCCCCTACGCCGCCGCCGGAGCGACGGACGGAGGGAGAGAGAACCCACAGCTTCGCCGCACTAGTAGAAACATGCTCATCAGTCCCGGGTCGTAAGGGGCTTCTGTCCCGGCTCGTGAACCGGGACAGGCAAGGCGGGACTAAAGGCCAACCCTTTAGTCCCGGGCCTGTTACCAACCGGGACAAAAGATCCACCACGTGGCCGCTTGGGGAGCGCGCTGGGGGCAACCCCTTTAGTCCCGGCTCGTATAACGGGCCGCGACTAATAGTTTTCTTTTATTTATTGCTTTAGTGTTTAGGGTTTATTTGTTTTCTTTTATTTATTTCTTCAAGCATGCAAAGATAATTGTTTTCTTTTAGCAGTATTTCTACGCCATCACACACCGTACACGTTCGTGCATATATAAGATAACTTGTCTTGCGATCGAGCATACAAATATATACAATTTTGATATTTACATGGAGATCACAATTACCGGGACTAGAGCCCGTATATTCGATTACACGGCCGGGGATCATCAGAAGCGCCTATTCACACTAAATTCTCCGGCATCGTCTACCATCTCGCTCAACAAAAATCCCGCCAGCTCCTCAGCAATTGCTAGTACGCGTTGCTCTGGTAGGAGTCGATCCCGCATTTGGTCGAACTATATAAGAAGAGGAGATCAATATGAACATCAATCATGATAACAAAAAGTGACGGTAATAAAATAATGATTTGAATGTATTGCTTACGTCGACTCTATAATCCTTGTGCTCAGTGGTAAACGCGCGAATGAACTCGCAAACGTAGTATCCACATAGATTCGTCCCCTGTGGCTGCCTCGCGCACTTTACGAGAATAGAATTCAATCAAAATAACAATCTAGCATCATAATTGTATTGAAACTAGAAGTAAAGAGATGCGTGGACATATCTCGTACTACTTACCGGGATCGGAGTAAACGTCAGCTTCTCACTAAAGGAACCCGACACCACACTCTTGAACCGGATCCAAACCCTGCCCGGCAAAGAAAATGAATTAATGAATGAGTTATTCATTACCTGATATCTCATGAAATCAACGAAAGAGACCGATATAGCGCGAAAATTACGTCTGGAGCATGTCCTGCATGCTGCGGAACTCTTCCAGGGTCTTTTTAATGGGTCCATGACTTCACTATTCCCTTATCAACTCGAATGTTTAGCAGAATCCAGTGGAACCTGCACACGTTTATATATACGTCAGTAACTCATCAATTACAGTTAACATCGAGTAAGCAAAAGTGAATGTGTACAACATAGTAAGACCCTCACCGAAGTTGTAAGGAAACAGTATGTGGTCACAGAAATTTTGCTCCCCTAGAAACCTTAGAAGGTTATCCTCCGTCTCGGCGGGTTTCGTCGTTAAAGAATACAGATTTACTTTATCTGGGTCAATGAACCCAACACTATAGATCTTTCTTTTACATTCCCAGATCTTCATTCTGCATAATAGAGTAGACAATGAATAATTAAAATGTAATGAACTGAACAGCTGAAAAACTGAACAACTTATAAGTAGACAATGAATTCAACAACTTACAGACAGTAGCAACTCATGAGACATTTGTCGAGGGCGTCGAAATTGTATAACTGGAAGAGTTCTGAAAAGTCAACATGGACCTCGTCTTCTCGGAAGTAGTACTCATGTGGGACTTTCGCCACGATCATTATTCTGCCCTTCTTTGCCTCTTCCATGTACCAGTCATGCAATTTCCGCATTTGTGTTGGCAGTTGTTGCCACTTCTCTCTGCTGACCAATTCCTCCTTTGGGACATATGTACGGACTATAGGAGCCTTGGGTATACTGTCGTCTTGGGTACCAAGCAATTCCGCAACAGTCACACCCATAGCGGCCGCCAACTTCGCAGCTTCTTCCATATCCTGTTGTTCCGCCTGCACGGGAACGTCTCTGGATAACACCTTGAGGGGTGGGATCGACTGTTTGGCCTGTTCTCCGAGCTGGGGAACGTCCCTTCTTTTCGCACTTGCACCTTTACTTGATTTGCTCCCGCTTGCACTACTGATTTGCCCTTCCGCCTTCCTCCGAAGTGTGCGTAGATAGTCATCTGGCTTATGGTGCAAGTCATATTGCGATGTGTTCAGAAAATCACGTGCATACGCTTTTTCTTCTCGGTGTATACCGGGGCGGCCTTGGGTTTCTTCTTTGCGAAAATGCATCTTTTTCGGCCTTTGCGGCCGCTGCGGTTTGCTCGTCAGTAAGATCGTAAGCTCTGATGGGAAGATTCTTATGAGGTACTCTTGGGAGGGGCGACATTTGTCGTTTTGGGCTGCTGCGTCGGTTAGTACTCATCGACGGAGCACGCTTCCGCTTATTGTCCTTAGCGGGCAAAGGCGGCGGCGAAGACGGCCGACCCAAGTCCGGCGGCGGAGATCGAGATGGACTCGCGCTGTGGTGGTCGTAGTCATGGGGTGTGCTTCTTGGAGGTGATGGAGGTGTAGGTGACCTGCGACGACTCGGAGGCGGTGTTGTCCTTGGCGTCGACCCTGGAAACTTGATGTAGTTCTTGTCCCATAGAATGGTATCACCCACAACTTCTCCGAGTGTCCTCTCATCTCCAGGTCCAGGGATGTCAAGCTCCATAGCATGAGACCCCGTACGATTTCATCCACCACGACTTTAGCATAGCCAGCTGGAATCTCACGGTCTTGCCAGCGTGCGTCAGGTGGACAAGGTAAAGCATATCCGACCGCCACCTTCATGGATATGTTCTTCAATTTCTGATGGAGCTCACAAGATATTGCATCCTTGATTCCATCCACGGGGTAGCCGGGACCGCCATCTATCATCCGCCGTGCATCGTCAGCCGGGACCTCCGAGTCACCCACGCTGCTTTTCGCTGAGATGGACCGGCGGTAATATCGAGTACAGGATCTTGCGGGCGCACTACTCCTCTAAGTTCGTCAATCTGCTGCTGGTGGTTAATTCTGGCAAGCAACTGGTTGAACTTGTCTCCCTCCTCCTCCTGCTGTCGCTGCTTTGCTCTCGCTCGGCTTCTGTAAGTTTCTACGTCTTTGGCAAACCCAAGCCACCACGGGACGGAAGGGCCAAAGCCTCGTGTTCGTCCTCCTTTTTCGTCATTCCCGAGGACCAGTGTCAGCAAGTCTTTCTCTCTATCGGGAGTGAACTTTAACTTCCCCTCTTTAATTTCTTTCACCACTTTAACCCAATTTTCCCTGGGTACCCTAATCCCGTCACTGCAAATAAGGTCCCCTGTTGTTTCGTCGTATGAACCCCCATGCGCAAGGAACCAATTTCTTGCCCTCAATTCCCATTCGTCGCGCATCCATTCTGGTTGGATCCCTTTAGCAAGCAGCTCTTGCTCTTTTTTATCCCACTTTGGCATGGCAGTCTCGTAGCCCCCTGGCCCCAATTTATGGTGATATTTTTTCTTGTCAGCATTTTCTTGTTCCTTACTGAGATCGCCTTGGCATCTTGTGACTCCTTGTACTCCTTAAATGCGTTCCAGTGATTCGCCTGCTTCGCTAGATAGCCTTCAAATACTGGAGCAGTCTTTTTGTCCAGATATTCTTGCCATAATCTTTTCTTCCACACCCGGAATAGTTCGGCCATCTTCGAGAGAGTCCACCGCTTGACTTTCTTCCTCAATTTTGCAGTGTCGGCAGGATCCTCCAATTCTGGCAGGGTGAAATGTGCCATGAGGTCATTCCAAAGACCCTTTTGTACCTTTCGGCGACATACTCACTATCGTTCGCCCCTTTGCGCTGATTCCAGTCTCGAACGCTGATCGGGACGTGATCCCTAACCAGAACTCCGCATTGTTTTCTAAATACAGCGGCAGCCTTCTTGGGTTCCTTCGGTTCGCCCGTAGGGGCTATGACCTCAAATGTATAATGCGTAGATGGGGCCAACTTTTTGGTCGGGCCTCGTTTGGTAGATTTGCTCGATGTGGAGGCCTAAGAGAAGAAACATTCGTCAATTTATATATATACAACTCAAGTAATGCATCTACTGATCGCCGAACTTCATATCTACCTCGCCGGACTTCGTTAAGGGTCCACCGGCTTCTCCATCATCGGAGCTATCGCCTTCTCCATCATCGGAGCCGTCGACTTCATCCTCACTTCGGTCGACCTCCATTCCATCCCCGGAGGGGTTCAGATACGACGACGGAGATTCGGCTAGATCAGCATCTGGGGCGTCGTGGATTATATTCTCGAGAATTTCTTCCTGTATTAGGTCTCTGCGGGTTGGACTAGGTGGATCCATAGTTTCTGCAAAATGCACACAATATTATTTCAAAATGCATCAAATAAAATGAGTATCAATTGTTATAAATAATTACTAAATCAATCAATACAAGTCACAATATATCCACTACAAATCAATTACTAAAAATTACTACAAATCAATTACTTCATATTTAAATATGCACATAGATCATCCTTTTTGCAAAACAGTTCTACAAAATATGCAATAGATCATCTTTTTTGCATACAATTTTTCTGTAACAACTAAAATTAACATCTAATTTTTTCTAACATCTAATTTGCATCTAAAAGTTTCTAACATCTAAAATTAACATCTAATTTTTTCTAACATCTAAAATTTACAACTAATTTTAGAAGTAAAATTAACATCTAATTTTTCTAACATCTAATTTGCATCTAATTTTTTTCTAACATCTAATTTGCATCTAATTTGCATCTCTAACAACTAATTTTAGAACTAAAATCAACATCTAATTTTTTCTAACATTTAATTTGCATCTCTAACAACTAATTTTAGAACTAAAATTCACATCTAATTTTTTCTAACATCTAATTTTTCCTAACATCTAATTTGCATCTATTTTTTTCTAACATCTAATTTGCATCTAAAATTAACATCTAATTTTTTCTAACATCTAATTTGCATCTCTAACAACTAATTTTAGAAGTAAAATTAACATCTAATTTTTCTAACATCTAATTTGCATCTAATTTTTTCCAACATCTAATTTGCATCTAATTTTTTCTAACATCTAAAATTAACATCTATTTTTTCTAACATCTAATTTGCATCTAATTTTTTCTAACATCTAAAATTAACATCTAATTTTTTCTAACATCTAAAATTAACATCTAATTTTCTAACTTTTGCTAAATTTTGAAATTTGCTAACAGTAGCATTAAACAAGAATGTTGCAATACACAAAACTAACAATGCCTAATTTAAAAAAAAAACTATCTCCTCCACAGGCCGGCCGTGGCCTGGCGCGGCGGCGCCACCACGCCGTGGCCGTGGCCGTGGCGCCCGTGGCCGCCACCACCCGCCACCACGCGCCACCACGGGGGAGAGCGAGCGAGGAGGGGGCAGAGCTCCAACCTCGGCGGCGGCGGCACGGCAGCGCGAGGCAGGGGCGACGCGGCGATGGCGGTGTCGCAGATCGATGTACGGCGCGGCGTCAGGGGTGGGGCAGCACCTCGGGGCGGCGGCTCCTCCGCGTCGGAGCGGCAGATCGACGGCGGCGGAGGCAGGGGATCAGGGGACGGGCTCGCCGGCGACGGAAAAATTTGGCAGCCTGGCGGCGTCTCCTCTGCTCCTCGCGCTTGGCCTCCGATGAAAAAATGGCTAAGGACGAACCGTGCCGCTTAAGTAGTGGAGGGACCTTTAGTCGCGGCCCGTGTCACAAACCGCGACTAAAGGGGGGTCTTTAGTCCCGGTTTGTGCCACGGGCCGCGACTAAAGGGTTTGGAGGGCTTTTCGCGTTCCCGCGCGCTACCCACCCCTTTAGTCGTGGCCCGTGGCACAAGCCGGGACTAAAGTCCCAAAAAAAGGGCGCGCAACTGAATTCTTTTTTTTCAACAGAACCAGGACCTTTTTAAAAACATTTAAACATTTGAATTAAGCAGTTTTTGCATATTTTCGAATCTGACAAAACTTTCAATATGAAAAGTGTTTGAATTTGAATAAGTAATTCAAAACCATTTTTTGTTTTGTAAAATAATTAATCTAAATATTCTAAATATCTTTTTTTTGTTTTTCGATTGTCAAAAATGACATTTTTTGTGAAGCAAGTACAACAAATAATTAATCTAAATATTCTAAATATTCTAAAAAAAAATTAAAAATGTTTTTAAGGTGCACAAGTAGTGCTTATATCACAGAACCATCGATAGTTTTGGATAATTCGACCCCTTACAATGAATAGTAACGGCGGCCATTTTGACCGTTTTTTAAAAAAAGTCAAAGAAAGTGAAAAAAATACTCAGAAAATGAAATCCTTTGGCATGGAGTACTTTCATGTGTACTAGTTGCAAGGAAAAATGATAAACTTGAGTTTTGACATGGTTTACAAAAAACTTCTTCACAAAAAGGTCAATCATCTATAAACATGTATAAGTTTCGGGACAAATGACCTCGTTATGGTCATCCCCGTGTCATAGTTTGTCGAAATGTGCCCATATTTGACACATATCTGTATCTTGGTATGACAAACAATGTTGCAGAACTGAGTTTTTTCAAATTTACCCAACCGGGACTAAAGGGATTCCCACCAATAAGGAAGAAGCACACGGATCGTGTGTTTCTTTCGAGCGCTTGTGAGCCGTTGGATCAGGGTGTGTTTCTTTTGAGCGCTTGTGAGCCGTTGGATCAGGGGTGTGTTTCTAGTCCCGGGCCGTGATACCACCCGGGACTAAAGGGGCCACGACCCTATATATAGCATCCGGACTTGCCGCTGTCTGGATCGAAGGCCGATTTGCCGTAAACAAAGCATTCGGACTCCCTGCATAAGCCCAAACGCTGCATTTTGATATGCGGGCACTCACGAGCCAGCGTTGGGCTGTATGCAGGAGAAACCGTGTGTTTTGTTCTACCTTCGCCACCGAATCCAATGGCTGAATTTAGCCTACCTGCTGGCATGTTCCCTGGCATTATTGTGTTCGTCCTTGTTCACCGGCCGGCCATTGGAGCCACCTCCTGTAGGACGGTGAACAATGACAACACAACGACGCTGTTGGAAACACAAGTCCAGCCACTGGATTAGGGTGACGCAATGATGATTTGCCGAGGAGGTGGGAGTGGTGGTGGTGGTGGAAGTGGTAGCCATGCCCCTCGGTCCGATCCAAGCAGCGGCAAGGCGCTCTGATGATCTGCGACATTCCCAGCACTTTTTGGGACGGTCGTAGATCATCAGAGACATCTTGCCGCTGTGGATCGAAGGTCGATTTGCTGCTCACGACAACGCGAGACGGATGCGCAAAACCGTGTGTTTTGTTCTATATAGAAAATCCTTCAGTTCGTTGACCGAATACAAAATCCCCAAGGTCCGGCCTGTTGGATGCGAGGGGCGATGTCCGGGACTGGGCTCCGCTCGTTCCAGAGGGAGTTGGCCCCCGAGGAGGTGGTACGTCGCCGTATCAGGGAGGAGGACGAGCACGTCAATCGCTATGTGATGGAGGGATAATAACCCGGTAGGCCCATGAAGAGGGAAACGTGATCCGCCAGGAGGGAGGCCCGGTCAGGCCAGTTCGCCCTCAGCACGGGCCGGATTATGTTTCTGGGCCGGCATCTTGGCGGTGACCCGGCTAAGGAAGGTGATATTCTGGAAGGTACAAGAGGCGGTTCAAGAGGCGGTTCAAGACTTGGAGTGCACGAAGAATAAAGGAGCTAGGATAGGACTTGGAGTTCGGGTAGAACCCGGCTCTATTGTGTACGCGGTCAGAGGGCCCGGTATCTATATAAACCGGCCCCTGAGCCATAGCTAGCAAGTCTTTCATAATCCCCAAGCTTTAGGCGAGAGAACCATCGAGAGAGACACACAAGCTTTGTAACCTAGATCGAGATCCGGCTCTGTTGTCGTAGCCGGGTTATCGAGATCGAGACCAAGATTAATAATAAGATAGCAGGAAGTAGGTCTTTATCTCCAATGGAGAGGCCGAACCTGGGTAAACCTGTGTCCCCTGCAATGCTAAACAATCTCCCAGACGCCAGTGTCGCCTTGCCCAAAAACTCAAGCTACCCCAAAGTAGCATCTGCCGTGTTATCTACCCCACGACAGTTGGCGCCGTCTGTGGGAATCGCGGCCAAAGGTGTCACCATCATGGGAGAAGCAAGGAGAGGGGTCGAAAACTTTGTTTTTGGCCAGATCACAGTCAATGAGCAAGGAGAATCCATCGTCGATGATTTTGGCTGGGGGCCGGAATCTGATCTACTTGAATCAGGTGATGTTATTCCAATTGGCAAATTTAATGTTTTTGTGGGCATGATTACAACTAGATCTGCTAGTGATGGAGATTATGAATCTGTGTCAGGAGCCGCCACAATTGTTCAATCTGATGGAGAGGAATCAGTTGGCACAGCTGAAGTTGAGGGGTCCTGAACACGCTGGAGGAACGGCTGGATGACCCGGCAGAAATCCCGGGTGACGCGGTGGAACAAGCCGGGTCGGAATCAATCTTGCCCCTGTTTGAAGGCCGGTTTGGGTATGATGCAGAAGAAGAAGATGATGAGGAACAAGAGTCAAGTCCAAGCCCGGTTCGTAGGGTAGCGGTGTACACCGCGCCTTCGTCCAGCATGCAACCATCACCATCAGCTGTTGTTCCACCGGCCTTTACCCCGGGTCAACAGCAGCTGCCCCCAATTCTGGAGTTGGCAGAACAGAGAGTTGATGGAGAGCCGGCTTCGGTCTCAGAGGAAAGCGAGGGTACGGCAAGATACAGAAACAGTTTTGGGTTCCTGCATAACCGGGCCCAAGGAGAGGAAAGAAGTAACACAGCAGCTGCCCCGGCCTTGTTTAACAATGGCCTGGTCTTAGATCCATCAGCACTTACAAGGTTGGTTACTCCAGAAAACGCAGCAGTTAGAGCAATGGAATTGGATACAGCACGCCGAGCGTTGGAGCAGATGCGCAGGGACGCCGAGGCAGAGAGGCAAGAAATAGAAGCAAGAAAGAGGCAAATAGAGGATGAGGAAAATCGTCTCAATGAGATGACCAGGGCGCACCGGAGGAGGCACCAGAGCCGGCTGGCCCCTGGAGAAAACGTTATAAACCCAGCAGTACTGTTTAGGACCCCAGAAGATCCAGTTGGTGTCACCCAGGTGGCTCCAGTTGTAAGGGCAGATGTAGAACCAGATAGAGGAACAGGAGCAGCTGGGGTTGCAGTGGCAACGGCGCCGGGTCTTCTCGCTGGGGTAGCCAGGGGAAATCCGGGTCTGCCGCCCAGGACACCAAGGTTTCACACGCCGGCGGGTCACTATTCAAATCCGGCGGATAACGTGTATGCAGCAACTTTGGCGCTTGATCGTATTCCATTGGGAGACACGCCAGCGGAGATTGAAGCCCGGCGTGCCATTGACATGTTACGCACTGCAGTTGTCCAGCAAACTCAGTATTCAAGGGAGAAAAGTGCATTGCATTCCACAACGTATCGTAGCAAGAGTCGCAATGGAGGTAACCCGCCATTGGCCGGGCCTGTAGCGGCACAGCAGCAAAACCCGCCCCAGCAAAATCAAAATCAAAACAATCAGCAGCATCAACCCGCCCCAGCAATTTCCATAGCTCAGCAGATAGTCAATAGATCACGCGGGGAGAAGTGCGGGCAATGCAAACCCGGTAGTACCTGCAGCAGGAGTACCACAAGGAGGACCGGGTCCTGCACCAGCCGCGTCTGCAAGCTCACCCGGTAATATCAATATTTCGGCAAGTTCTTCTAGTTTAGCCGGGCCAAAATGTCTTTCAGATTCCATTAGAGCAGAGCCTTTCCCTGAGAAGTTCAAGGAGCCAAGCAAGATATCCAATTATGAGCCCAGCATGGACCCGGCCAGCTGGTTGAGCAGTTATGAGATGGCAATGTGTATACGCAATGCCACAGAGAATGTTTGTGCCAAGTACATGTATTTGATGATGAGCGATGGAGCAGCGAAGTTGTGGTTTAAAAATCTACCAGAGAAGTCCATTAATTCCTGGGATGAGTTGAAGGCGGTTTTCACCAAGCACTTTCAGGGTACGTGCAAGCGTTTGTTTTCCATTGAGGATCTTGATCGTTGTATACAGAAAAAAGGCGAGTCAGCACGTCATTGGATGGGCCGGGTCACGGAGATCCTGCACTCTTCATCTGGTATTGAGCCCAAGGATGCAATTTCATCAATGGAGAAAACTTGTAAGTATGCACCACTTGTCCAGAAGCTGGGTCGCATGAAGGAAGGGCACCGGGTTAAGCCGGTCACCATGGCAGAGTTGATGGATGCTTGCAATAGGCACGCAGCCACGACAAACTCAGGATGAGCCTGAGAGGAAAGGGGAAAGCACGGCAAATAATGGTGGAAGGAACAATAATGGCTCAGGAAACAACAATAACAACAATCAGAATCAGCATAAGCGAGGTCATAATGATGGAAGTTCAGAGTTAGTAGCAAACACCAATACCGGGTTTCAGAGGCAAAGGATGGACGGGAACTACCAGGAAAATAGAGGTTATCAGGAAAATAGAGGTTACCAGGACAACAGGGGTTATCAGGGGAACAGTGGAAATCACAATAGTGGAGGTAGTTACCAGGGAACACGCCCAATGAGTACTGAGGAAGCTTTTAGGATGCCGTGTCCTCGCCATAGCAAGATGGGCAGACCATCCAATCATTCATTGGCACAGTGTGTGGATTTGAATAGGTGGAAAAATAATGAGGTGCAGAGAGCTCTGCAGGGAGCAAACAGAAGTGGAGGACCCGGCCAGGGTGGTAACCCGGCTGCGGGGCCTCTAACAGGAGCAAATGCGGTACCCACTGGAAACCCGGGTCAGGGTCAGAACCAGAACACGAGTAACCAAGGAGGATTTTCACAGCAGCCAAGGCAACTTGGTCAGTATCACATTTATACCAGTGGCACAACAAAAAGAGAGAGAAAGATAGTCAAAAGGGCGGTTAATACAGTGGCTGCTGGAATTCCAAGGTATTTGAGGTGGTCAGAGCATGCAATTACTTGGAGCAGAGCAGATCATCCAGAGGTGGTGGAGCACCCGGGCCTGCTTGCGCTAGTTGTTGCTCCTCAAGTTCATGGCTTCGAGTTGAAAAAGGTTTTGATGGACGGTGGCAGTAGCATCAATATTTTGTACTGGGACACGTTTGTGCGCATGGGTCTGAAGGAGTCACAGTTGCAGAAAACGTCAACAATTTTTCACGGTATAGTTCCGGGAAAATCAGCCACACCAGAGGGTAAAATTTCATTGGAGGTAGCTTTTGGCGAGTCTATCCATAACTTCAGATCAGAGTGGCTCACGTTTGAGGTGGTAAAGTTTCCAAGTCCATATCATGCATTGTTGGGAAGGCCGGCTTATGCCAAGTTCATGGCAAGGCCGTGTTATGTGTATCTCCAGTTGAAAATGCCGGTCCCAATGGGATCATCACTGTTCATGGTAACAGGGAAATAGCAGCAGAGTGTGATGAAGGGGATGCAGCCCTGACAGAGCAAACGTGTGCAAGAGAGGAGTTGAAAGCTTACAGATCAAATGTTGACCCACAGGAAACACGGCGCTCAAGAAGCCAATGACAGAAGATGATAGGGCAAAGTTTAAAGCAGCAAAGGACACAAAGATGGTGGATTTTGTGCCTGGGGATTCCTCCAAGCAGTTCGCCATAGGGAGGCCGGCTTCTGGAGGCCGGCTTTATCATGGAAGTGTTTCATCCAGAGTGGTTAGCTAACCCGGTTTTGGTTCTGAAAAAGAATAATGAGTGGAGGATGTGTATTGATTTCACGAGCTTGAACAAGCATTGTCCCAAGGATCCGTTCGCACTGCCGCGCATTGATCAAATCGTTGACGCAGTTGCAGGGAGCAAGCTCTTGTGTTTTCTGGATGCGTATTCAGCTTATCATCAGATCAAACTTAACAAGGAAGATTGGGAGAAGACGTCGTTTATCACCCCCTTTGGTGCTTTTTGTTACAAGACCATGACTTTTGGGTTGAAGAATGCAGGAGCAACTTATCAGAGGTGTATCCAGAATTGTTTTCATGATCAGATTGGGCGCAATGTGCACGCTTATGTTGATGATGTGGTTATCAAGTCAGAAAAAGCCGGGTCATTTATTAATGACCTTGCAGAGACATTCAAGAATCTGAGAGAGTACAAGATGAAGCTTAATCCTACGAAGTGTGTGTTTGGGGTTCCAGCGGGCAAGTTACTTGGTTTCATTGTGTCAGAGCGTGGAATTGAGGCAAACCCGGAAAAAATTCGTGCAATCCAGAGTTTGAAAAGGCCAGAGGAGTTGGCTGATGTTCAGAAGCTGACAGGCTGTGTGGCTGCGTTGAGCCGGTTTATTTCTCGGCTTGGCGAAAAAGCTATTCCATTGTATAAGCTCTTGAAGAAGACAGATAATTTTGTGTGGAATCAAGAGGCAGATGAGGCCTTTGAGGCCTTGAAGAAGCAGTTGTCAGAAGCGCCAGTTTTAGCGGCGCCAGGTCCCAAGGAACCCATGCTTTTGTATGTTGCAGCCGGGCCTCAAGCTGTGAGTGCCGTGGTGGTGGTTGAGCGAAAAGAGGAAGGAAAAGAGAACCCGGTACAAAGGCCGGTCTATTATGTCAGCGAGGTCCTATCAGAAGCAAAGCAGAGATACCCACATTGGCAGAAGCTAGTGTTTGGTGTTTTCATGGCTAGTAGAAAGTTGAAGCCGTATTTTCAGGAGCATCCAATTACGGTGGTCAGTTCTATTCCCTTAGCAGATATCATTAGAAACTCCGAAGCTACAGGAAGAATTGCCAAGTGGGCAATTGAAATGGGGGATTGTCACATTGATTATGTGCCTCGCACAGCTATCAAGTCTCAGGCGTTGGCAGATTTTCTTAATGATTGGACACAGTTGAATGCACCACCTCTCACCCCGAGTCTCAAATCTTGGGTTATGCATTTTGACGGGTCTAAACAAGAGCAAGGTTCAGGAGCTGGAGTGGTGTTAACTTCTCCCAAAGGTGACAAGTTGAGTTATGTTTTGCAAATTCACTTTGATTGTACCAATAATGTGGCAGAGTATGAGGCTTTGTTACATGGTTTGCGTATGGCAAAGGAGATGAACATCAAGCGTATTAAGTGCTATGGGGATTCAGATCTTGTGGCGCAGCAAGTTTCAGGAACTTGGGACAGAAAAGATGCAACTATGGCGGCTTACAGGCGAGAGGTGGATAGAGTAGCTGAGTTCTTCTCAGGCTATCAGGTGGATCACATTGACCGCAGGAAAAACGATGCTGCAGATGCTTTGTCAAGACTCGGCTCACGCAGAGAGCCGGTTCCACCTAACGTTTTCTTGGACGAGCTATGGGCTCCATCAGTCAAGTCCCAGGATGAGGAAGAGTTGGTAGACCCGGATTCGCAGCTGGTGGCTGTAACCCGGGAAATTCCAGAGTGGACAGAACCGTATCTTGCATATCTTTTTAGAGGGGAGTTGCCCCAGCAGGAAGTCATAGCCCGGCAGATCGTGCGCCGGTGTAAGGCCTATGTGGTCATAGATGGGGAGCTATATAAGAGAAGTGCTTCAGGGGTATATCAGAGATGTGTGTCTGGAAAGGAGGGCCGGCAAATTTTGAAGGAAATTCACGAGGGAGATTGTGGTCATCATGCTTCAACTAGGTCCTTGGTTGCAAAAGCTTTCAGGCACGGTCTCTTTTGGCTCACAGCCCAGGCAGATGCAGAGCGCTTGGTGAATAGATGTGATGGATGTCAAAGGTATGCAAGGCAGATTCATGTGCCGGCTCAGGAGTTGAGAACAATACATTTGACTTGGCCCTTCGCAGTTTGGGGGCTTGATATGGTGGGTCCTTTCAGCATGTCTCCTTGTAAGAAAACCCACCTCCTCGTTGCCGTTGACAAGTTTACCAAGTGGGTTGAGGTAATGCCTGTTACAAATTGTGAGGCGGCAACAGCAGTGAAGTTTCTGAGGCAGATCATACACAGGTTTGGGTATCCCCATAGTATTATCACAGACAATGGTACTAATATGTCCTTGGGAGAGATGGCAAAGTTTTGTGGAAACAATGGTATACGTTTGGACAGTATTATCACAGGTTTGGGTATCCCCATTGTTTATGTTGGATACGCCAGCGGTGTATAACAGTAGATGGATGGTTCTTCATAGGGATCCTTCTCACGTGAGTATTGCCCCCCGTGGCTTAGGACCCGGCAAAAGTTAGTGACATTATTCGTGATGTATTATGGTTAAATAAAAATGGACCCGAGATATGTACTATGGTTTTCACCACATAAAGGTTTAATACATTACTACACATCACATAAAGGTTTAATACATTACATCATGTTTAACACATCACCAACATCCCTATCTAGTGTTGCGGTTTTCTTCTGCGCCGTAGCCATGGAGAATCTTCATCATTTAACAGGATGGATGGGTCAGTTTTCACTGTGAAGGGCGGAATTTCATGAAACTTATTATAATCTTCTGACATGTCTGTCTTGCCCTCGACTCCCACGATGTTTCTTTTCCCTGAAAGAACTATGTGGCGCTTTGGCTCATTGGACGATGTATTCCTTTGCTGATTTCTTTTTCTCGGTTTGGTAGACATGTCCTTCACATAGAAAACCTGAGCCACATCGTTGGCTAGGACGAATGGTTCGTTCATGTACGCAAAAGATTCTTGAGATCCACTGTTGTCATGCCGTACTTTTGGTCTACATCTACCCCGCCTCCTGTCAGCTTGACCCATTTGCACCGAAACAAAGGGATCTTAAAAGAAGGTCCATAGTCAAGTTCCCATATCTCCTGTATGTAACCATAATACGTGTCCTTTGTCCCATTGTCGTTTGTTGCATCAAAGCGGACACCACTGTTTTGGTTAGTGCTCTTTTTATCTTGGGTTTCCGTGTAAAATGTATTCCCATTTATCTCGTACCCTTGGAAAGTACATATAGTCGAAGATGGTGACCTGGCCAACAAGTACAGCTGATCTCCAACAGTGGTGTTATTCATGAGATGTGTCTGCAACCAACTGCCGAAAGTCGCCTCGTGTTTCCCTTGAATCCAGGAGTCAGCCTTCCCCGGGTTTTCGGAGCGTACAATATTCTTGTGTTCCACGATATACGGAGCCACCACGGTGGCATTGTTTAGAACTGTGTAGTGTGCTTGAGTGAAAGAATCCCTGTCCATACATACCGTTGATTTCCTTCCTAGTGTCCCTTTTCCAGTCAGCCTCCCCTCATACCGAGATTCAGGAACACCAATCGGCTTAAGGTCAGGAAGAAATTCAACACAAAACTCAATGACCTCCTCTGTTCCATAGCCCTTGGAGATGCTTCCTTCTGGCCTAGCACGGTTACGAACATATTTCTTTAAGACTCCCATGAACCTCTCGAAGGGGAACATATTGTGTAGAAACACAGGACCGAGAATTCTAATCTCTTCGACTAGGTGAACTAGGAGGTGCGTCATAATATTGAAGAAGGATGGCGGGAACAACAACTCGAAGCTGACCAGACATTGCACCACATCAATCTGTAACCCTGATAGACTTTCTGGATCGATTACCTTCTGAGAAATTGCATTGAGGAATGCACATACCTTCACAATGGCTAGTCGAACATTTTCCGGTAGAATTCCCCTCAATGCAACCGGAAGCAATTGCGTCATAAGCACGTGGCAGTCATGAGACTTTAGGTTTTGGAATTTTTTCTCTTTCATATTTACTATTCCCTTTATATTTGACGAGAAGCCAGACGGGACCTTGATACTGAAAAGGGCTTCAAAAAAGATTTCCTTCTCTTCTTTGGTAAGACCGTAGCTGGCGAGCCCTTGAAACTGCCCTGGATGCATGCCGTCTCGTCCTTTATGACGTTGCTGGTCCTCCCGTGCTTCCGGTGTATCTTTTGACTTCCCATACAAGCCCAGGAAGCCTAGAATATTCACGCAAAGATTTTTCGTGAGGTGCATCACGTCGATTGCAGAGCGGACCTCGTGGACTTCCCAATAGGGTAGCCCCAAAATATAGATTTCTTCTTCCACATGTGTGCGTGTCCGTCTGCGTCATTCGGAACAGGCTGTCTGCCAGGACCCTTTCCAAAGATTACATTTAAATCCTTGACCATACCAAATACAGCAGCACCAGTACGGGGGACAGGCTTCGGCCGGGTTCTGCCGTGCCATTGAAATGCTTGCCTTTTCTCCTTAAGGGATGCCTGTGCGGAAGAAAACGACGATTGTACGGGTACACATTCTTCCTACATTTATCCAGATATATACTTTCAGTCTCATCTAAACAGTGCGTGCATGCATTGTATCCTTTGTTCGTCTGTCCTGAAATGTTACTAAGAGCAGGCCAATCATTGATGGTTACGAACAGCAACGCTCGTAGGTCAAATTCCTCTGTTTGTGCTCATCCCAAACACGTACACCTGGTTTGGCCCACAACTGCAAAAGTTCATCAACTAATGGCCTTAGGTACACATCAATGTCGTTGCCGGGTTGCTTCGGGCCTTGGATGAGCACTGGCATCATAATGAACTTCCGCTTCATGCGCAACCAAGGAGGAAGGTTGTAGATACATAGAGTCACGGGCCAGGTGCTGTGACTGCAGCTCTACTCCCCAAAAGGATTCATGCCATCTGTACTTAGACCAAACCATAAGTTCCTTGCGTCACCTGCAAAGTCCGGGAACTCTCTCTCGATTTTTCTCCACTGCCGACCATCAGCGGGGTGCCTCAACATCTCGTCTTTCTTACGGTCTTCCATGTGCCATCGCAACAACTTGGCATGCTCTTTGTTTCTGAACAAACGTTTCAACCGTGGTATTATAGGAGCATACCACATCACCTTGGCAGGAACCTTCTTCCTGGGTGGCTCGCCCTCAACATCACCAGGGTCATCTTTTCTGATCTTATACCGCGATGCAGTGCATACCGGGCATTTATCCATATTCTCGTACTTCTCACCGCGGTAGAGGATGCAGTCATTAGGGCATGCATGTATCTTCTGCACGTCTAATCCTAGAGGGCAGACAAGCTTCTTTGCTTCGTACGTGCTGGCGGGCAATTCGTTCTTTCTTGGAAGCATCTTCTTCATTAGTACCAGCAACTTTTCAAATGCGAGTCAGTCACACCGGTCTCTGCCTTCCACTTCAGCAATTCCAGTGTGCTACCCAGCTTCTTCTGGCCATCTTCACAAGTTGGGTACAACAATTTGTTGTGGTCCTGTAACATCTGCTCGAACTGCAACCTCTCCTTTTCTGTGTCGCAGCCTCGCCTTGCATCAGAAATGACCCGACCAAGATCATCAGCGGGCTCATCTGGTGCCCGTTCTTCGCCCTGATCTTCTTCTTCATTGTCTTCCATTGTGGTATCAGCGTATTCAGGGAACATAGATCGGTAGTTGTCATCATCGTTCTCTTCTTCATCGCCGTCTTCCATCATAACCCTCTTTCTCCGTGTTTGGTCCAAACACTATAGCCGAGCATGAAACCGGACCGAAGCAGGTGGCTCTGAATGACTCTTGAGTTAGTGTGATCCTTCACATTCAGACATTTACCACATGGACAAAACATAAAGCCACCCCCATGCTTGTTCGCCTCGGCCGCATCGCGAAAAGAATGCACGCCTGCTCTGTAAGCGGCTGTGCGTCGGTCACCGTACATCCATGGATGGCTCATCTGCATCATACAACTATAAATCAAACGCAATGACGATGCTAAAATTAGTACCGCACGGTGACCGACTAGAAAATAGTTGCTAACCTTTTAGGACAAGTGGAAATAAAGAGGTGAAAGCTTAAGTGTGGCTCGGGCACCTCATATCATGTTTGTACTGTGTGAACTCAAATGGCATCACTCTAACAGGCATTTCATCGAACACCTTGAGTGCATATGAAGGAGAAAAAAAAATAGCACTAGCTCACACCACCTCCACCAGGAAAAAAACAGAGTTATCGAGTGGAGAGGGTGCTGGTGCCATATATATAGGGGTGCCAGCCCTTTTGTCCCGGTTTGAGATACAAACCGAGACTAAAGGGGGGGGGGGGGGGGGGGGGGGGGGGGACCTGGCCGCTGCGGGCCGCGGACCCCTTTAGTCCCGGTTTGTATCTAAAACCGGGACAAAATGGTCCTCACGGACCGGGACAAAAGGGGGGAGGGACGCCTGGGCTATTTCGGTCGACGTGGCCTGGCCTTTTGTCGCGGTTTGTAAGTGGGCCGGGACCAAAGGGGTTGGACGAAAGGCCATGTCTCTACTAGTGCCGGCGAGGAGCGGGGGAAAAGTTTTCGCCTCCCTTTCGCCTAGCTTCTGGAAAAGAGGAGAAAACGGAAACGGGACGCCGTGAGATGTCCGTTTTCAGCTGTGAGAAATTCTCCTCCCGCTTTCCTTCCACACATGCCAAAAGATATATAGACTGGTCGTCCGATCTCATTGTCATGACGCTACATTGGGGCTTAGTCAATCATCCCCAGTCAACTTTCCATGCTTCCGGCCACCCTCGGGAACGCTTTTATGGTCATACGTAGGTGGCATGGGCCGTTATTGGAATGACGACCATGATTTCAAATACAGGGATATAGTCTTCCAACTTTGGAAAACTCGAAGGAGCATATGTTTTCTCATCGGTTGGAAGGAGATGCGCTATCTCGGCCTGATCAAGTCATCAAGGAACAGCCAGATACGGGTGTCGCTACGACACCGCCAAGTTACTATCACCTAGTAACCGACGACCACGTTCTGTGAATGCACTGTACGCGATGCCTATACAAGCATCCCATTTGCATGCAGAATGGATATATATTTTCTCTACAATGGCAGTTTGGAGATTTCTTTGCTGGAGAAAAAACAACTACGTGCGCTGCCCCGTGGGTGTGGGGCTAAACCGGGTACAAAACCGATGCATTGTACTCTCTCCGTTCAAAAATAGATGACTTTCATTTGTCTAAAAGTGGATGTATCTATACACGTAACATGTCTAGATACATCCTCTTTTAGATAAATGGAAGTCATCTATTTTGTAACGGAGGGAGTACTACAGTATTGTTTTTCAATTCAAAAAATTGACCTCTCTGCACAAGTGATGCAGAGTCCAAATAATTTTCTTACGCACCATTGCACCAATTGTCCGGATCAGCCAATACAAATTGTAGGGAAGTCATTATTCCAGCTAGTAGCTCGATGGTGACCCGTCATGAGTATTTGGACGGAAACCGATCGATGCAAGTGGCTCGTTTGGTAGAATTACAAACCTGTCCGATATATCAGCTGATGTCTGAATCAATCTACATAGGAGGGAGACATCGTATAGCTATCAGCCTGGACAAACTGTCGCATGCCAAATCCATCACTAGTTGATAATGCAAACACTTCGTGTGGAGCACTGGGTACGTACCTTAAAAAATCTCTACGATATGGTGTACGAAATAAATATCAGAGGTTCCATAGATTTAACATATATAGCTAGAAGGAAAAAATAAAGTTTTATTTCACGTTTTTTGGCAATAGATTATATTACTCGATCGATGCTTTTTGCGTTAACGGTTTATTGAGAATTTTGCGAGAGGAACTCTCAGTCTGGCTGGTGATCATGCTATGGTAATCAACTGCTGAAATATTTGGGCTTTGGGCCCAATAGCATTTTCAGAAAATCTCTAAAGGCCCATGTTGTGGCAAATGGTGAGAGTTTAGTCCCACATGGCTAGTTTTGAGAGATGTACACTAACTTATAAGGTGAGCTCTTCTATACCATGTATGAGGTGTTGGCTGTGAAGAGAAGGGTGGCGTTCCACACGCGCGCTCCTCCTCCGCCGCCCTCCTCGCCACGCCTCGCCCCGCCGCGCCGCGGGTTGCGGGTATCTCGCCGAGCCGAGATTATCTTTTTATTACGCAGGAAAAATGTAATTCTCCCCTTAATTGTGTGTGTTTCCGTTGGCCTTCCGCATGCGTGTGTGTCTAGAGGTCGCTCCTCTTCAGCCGACACACAACAGAACAGATTCATCTGCTCGCGCCCGCTACCATCGTTCCTCTCACTATTGCCGCTATCGCTGATCCCATCCCGTCCACCGCGTACATGGCCGACGGGAGAGCAGGCCTCCGAAACCCCGCCTCTCTAGATCCTGTACAGGAGAGGGGCGATTAGGTTTTTGGAGAGCGTCTCTTGCGCGACTGCTCGCTTCTGCTCGTCTGCATCGTCTACATCTGCATCAACTACATCCGCGTCGCCTTCATCATCGCCATGGCCACCGACGCCGACAAGGAGCAAGCTGCTGCGGATAAGAGGATCGCCGACGACGCCACCGCCTTCTGCTGCTGCGGCCAACTGGCCTACTGGAGGGTATAACATGTTTATCCCTCTCCTGACTATTTCCATGTATGCAGTACTAGTCATATGCGTAGATGTTTCTACTATTTGTCTAGTACGTAGTTTTATCATCCAGTTTCAGTATGTCATTAGCACTGTTTATGCCATGATCATGATTTATTATTGGATTAATTTAATCAAACAATTGCCTATATACTCAACATCAACCTCGATCTTCTTCTTCAAGTGAGTGATCTCGTGGGTGGTAAGCTCCATGTTTTCTAGTTGCTTTCTATTCCCATCTACTATATCTTGGAGTTAATTTCATTTTTTTTTCTTTTTCTTGTTCTCCTTTTTCGGTTCTTGTGTCTTGTACTTGGTCCTGACATCTTGGCCCAAACATGAAGCTAAGTGCTGGAGTCCTGAAGTTCGAGTGGCCAGGATCAGTCTTGGCGCGAAGTCCTGGTCCTCCTGGAGTTTTCACCGTGGCCTTAGAAGATATGTCATTTCTACCTCACTACTAGCTGTAATCTCTCCAAGCAGTCCAGACAAGCAGGAAGTAGAGTTTTACACTATCATGGTGGCCTAAACCTGGGTAAACCGCTGTGTCTTACTTGTTGTGAGTCTTCTTCACCGAGGTTGCCAAGGGTTTCATTGAGAGCATGTTTCAGTCCCAGTGTTCGAACAACACTACACTAGAGATTCGTTCCGGACAATTCCTCGACAACAATCTTCAGGGCTCGGTCCGTGTCAGGCTCGGCCCGCCATCTTTTTTGACCGAGCCGAGCTAGCAAAACTGGACCGTATCATGCTCCGGCCGAGCCTGGCTGTCTCGGTCTGGTCTGAAAAACTCACTCTTTATTTAGCAAATTAGAATTCTGTAGCAAACGTGACCACGGGAGCGCCTAGTTCACGCAGAGCGAAATGCGTTCCGTGCGCTGCAGATACTTCATGGGCCGCTCCAATCACGGCCCAATAACAGGTACTGTTCTCTTTTTGTTTTGTTCATTTTTATTTTCTAATTAATTTTCTCATTTTCTCTCTTTTTCTAAAAATGAATATTTTCCAAATACTGAACAATTTCTGAATTTGATTTTTTTTGAAAACTTGATTTTTTAATTCTGAACATTTTTCAAAATGAACATTTTTTAATTTGAACATTTTTCGAAAATAGAATAGTTTAAAATTTGAACATTTTCAAAAATTGAAGTGACAATTTTAATTCGGAACATTTTTTAAAATTAGAACATTTTTAAAAATTGAATATTTTTTAAAAATTAACAATTTATAATTTTGAACATTTCCAAAACTTAACAGTTTCCAATTTTGAAGCATTGTTTTTAATAGACACACAAGGAAGTAAAAAAATTTGAAAAAGAAAAGAAAAAGAAACTCAAAAACAAAATCAGTTGAAGTACCTCCTATTGGGCTGACGAGGGGCTTCCGAGCACGCGCCACCTTTGGCGGTTGGATCTTGTACCAGCACAAGCGTCATTTCTCCGTGACCCTTGATTTACTGTGTCATTTGATTTTTATTTTTAAAACTGACCTTCTATATGATCTAAAAAAACAGATTTCAATGAATAGATCAATAAAAGTGTTAAGTTTCTGAAATCTTGCTTTTCTTGCAAAGATCATACATCTGGGCATAATTGGTATTGAAGTTCCAGAGGTACACATGTTGTATACTTGTATAGCAAAAAATACATTAGGCTATACAGAGGTTCTCTTATACTCTACCCAGTAACAACCCTACGGCCTGTGTGTCTGAGTATATTCGTGTTGCAAATAAGACACGAGAAGCTGTTCGTACTTACCTAGCTCCGAGTCCGTTATGAAGTCGGACTAGAGTCCGTGTCAAATCGCTTTCGGATGGAAACAAGCCCGGATACAATCGCAGCTCCGTAGGTTTAATAGCTAGATAAAATCACCGATCAATAGCTAGCTAAAATTGGTAGAGAAAACAGCAGATTTTGATCGCCATCGCTCGCTCCCACACAGTCGCGTCCATGGGCCTCTGTCACGGCAAGACGACCGCAACCGCCTCGCGATCCTGCCCGGACCTGCCACCAGAGATCATCGGCGAAATCCTCTCCCGTCTCCCGTTCCAAGGCGACCGCCTCAGCTTCAAGGCCGTCTGCCGCGGATGGCGTCTGGCAGCGCGACAGCATGCGCCACTCCTACCGCCGGCCATGCCGTGCATCAACGTCGGAGGTAGTAGCACGTACCAGAGCATGAGCATCTCCGTCGACGGCAATGGTGGCAAGGCGCACCGCCGCCGCTTCTCTACGCCAAGGACTACATATCTTCGTGTCGTCCAAGTCAAGTTATCTCCAGTCTTCTAAATTTTTTTACGACGTCCTTGGCGCCAGCCCATCTTAGTACAAGCCCGTTGACGGTGCGGGCGCGGCTCACGGGATGAGTCGCACTTCTCTTTATGAGTCGCGGGTTAAGTATTCCCCCGACAATAGCGGCGATTAGATTTTTGGGGAGCGTCTCCTACGTGACTGCTCGCCTACGTTCGTCTGTATCAAGTACATCTGCATCAACTGTGTCGACTTCGTCATCATCATGAGCTCCGAGGACGCCACTGCTGCTGCTGCCGCTGCCTCTCAAGAGGCTGCCAACGCCGCTGCTGCTACGGCCAACTGGCCTACTGGAGGGTATAATATGCTTATTCCTCTCTTTATAATTTCCTTGTCCGCCGTACTAGTGATTTGCGTATATACTTCAACTATTTCTCTAGTATATGGTTATATTATAGAATTTCAGTATGTCATTAGCACTGTTTACGTCATGTTCATGATTTATTATTGGATTAATTTAATCGAACAATTGCCTATATACTCAACACGAGCTGCGGGAGACTTCAGATCTGGCGGTTGGCACTCGCGCGTTTTTCCCCTTTCGTCCCGCGTGCTAGAGTGGCCGCTCCAAATATGGTGCCAAAACTCCGCTTCACCCAGCGCGCTGGACAATTTTTCACGCGCGCGAGCTTTTGGCGCTGCCGCTGAAGGAGGGGATTCGGCCGCGCGCGCTATGGTGACCGTTTATTCGGCGTGCGGGCTATTTCGCGCCGCTGTTGGAGATGCTCTCACTACCATCTCTTTGTGAGATTCGTCATACTTCTTTAGCTCCACGCAGACCTAGAGGACGCAACGCCATATGTCGTCTTTGACGCATAAGCTACCAGGATATGTTCCTCTCGGCCTACTGGTCTAGCAATTCGGTTATTTTTTGACTTTACCCGGCAGGAGCTCTGCCATTGCATTATTAGAAGAAAGAATTGATCTAGTTTAGAAGGGGAAACCGGACCCAAACCCATACAATGCACGGTTAATTACGGGAACCGGCGAAAACCACTCAAAACACTCTAAAAGGAATTAAGGCACATCATCGGAGCCGGAAACAAGACTCCCTAGGCCCAAGTCCATCGGAGACACCTTGTAATCGGCAACACCAAGCAACACCACCCGGAGATCACTCACCCGACAAAGGGAGAGCTTGCGCCTAGGCATATGAATGCAGCCACTAACCATTAACTTGTACCAACTCACGAATTGCCTGGAGCGCCGTCGGCGAAGATGGTTGCTTGCACAATCGAAGATAAGGCTTCATCTTGTCTTGCACATCTTCCTCGGAGCCTTTCTTCAAAACCTGTCCCTTCGGAAGTTCTCCAAAAGACTCTGCCAATCTGAATTCAGCTCGCTTGGAAATGGGGATGGTGCAATCTTTGTTCTTCTTTTCCAACCTGCCACTTCGCCTTTCAACCCTATAGGAGTCGCCTTCAAGCTGCAAGTTAATTGGTGCATCGAGCAAGGATAACTGCTCTGTGCAACTGAAATTGCCCAACAGCTCATCCAATAAGGTGGGCGAGGTCTGAGAAAGCGGCCCTCCATTGACACCAAGTGAGAGGTCGGGCTCAAAAACTTGCAAACTGTGAGAGTCTCTGTGGCGCCCCGACCCGACTGCTATACAGTGATACTGTGTCTCCGGTTATCCGATACCAGCAGACACACTATCAAAGCATAATAGAGAGATCAAGACTTGTGGAACAACTGGCACATCACAGACTCCACGACACAAATCAATATAGTTCAACTCTTATAATAGAGAAAGATAGCAAATGACAACCAGAGGTCACAGACCCAACATTACAACATGCGGAAGCAAAGTGTGTTGTTCTAAACAACAAGATCCAAATATGGCCTAAGAGGCCTACAGATAAACATCCAGCACCAGCTGTTCCGGGATGTCTCAAGCTGCCACCTGGAACCCCAGACTACTCGTCGACGTCCACAAAGAACCCACCTGCGAGGTCGGTGAAGTCCTCCTCTGAAACAAAACAAACGACGTTGAGTTCGACGAACTCGCAAGATTATATATAGAGTTTTAGCTCGATGAGGCTTTCAAAGTTATATGGCTGTTTTGCATAAAGCCGATTTTATTTATGAAAACATAACTCAAAGGCATCGACTACTCAGAGTATTTTCAAAAAGGGGTAAGAAGTACTCTTTTCTTGCTCACCTTTCTCATCATCAACCACCATCAACCACAGTACCTGTTCATCAAAGGCACCTCCCCGAATCACCCTCGAGGAAGCTCACCTTGCATTTGTGAGTGGTACCTTTAGTACCCAAGTTTTAATCATTCCGTTCAAGTTATTCTATGATCTTACCTTCACTTCCCAAGTTCGTCCATAACCGCGGACACGGCTTTTCGAAAAGATTTAACCCTGCAGGGGTGTACAAATGTTTGCCACGCGTACCGTCCGGCCCATTACCTAGCTTTTAGCTCTCTTCCTTGGAGAGCCGGCTGGGTGGGAGCGGTGTCGACTTCTCCCCCGTTAAGGACTTTCCAGGATCATCAGTGGCGGCAGGACAGCCAGTGCCTTCAACAACCGCCCCACGGCCACTCATTTTTCTAACACCACCATCCTCATCTCAGTTCATCCCACCATCATCACGCACGCGCAAATGGAAGCCCGAACTAGAGGACTCTGGCTAGCCCCGCTCGAGTTATTTAGTCTATGAGGGTTCCTGCAAATGCATAGGCCTCACGCATGGTTGCACGCTCAGTCTTGGTTCAAGAGGTAAAGAACTCGCACCTAGGCGGCGAGAACGAGACAAAGCACCACAACCACAGTGGCCTCTCATCCCCACCTTTAAGCATTTATTACCTGTCACCACAATTCTCCACATCATCTGAACATTTCACACCTGTTGCCAACATGAAATATCCATCGGACGGATAACATTTGCCTAAGCATGGCTAAGCATCAACATAGCATAGTTTAGTATCTCAGGACAACAATACAAACCGATGGATAATAGGAGGGAAACAGGTATTGGCATCGGAAACTTAATGCAACTATAGGATACTCTAATCCAAGAAAATTGACATTTAGAACCGCATGCAATATTATAGTGGAGAAAATACTTGTGAAAATATAGGATAAGACATGCTCAGAGGGGGGATTACGCTTGCCTTGTTGATACGGCTGGTAGTAGGGATCGTCACGATACGGGGGTGGCACTTCACCTCCTTGATCTACCGGTGCACAATACACGGGAAGAGACAATCAATCACCACACATGCTTCACAAATGCAATGCGCAAACACATGATGGTATGACAATTTAAATGCACCCTAGAAGCATTGGACAAGACCAGCAAGTTAAATGGGGTCCCCTGATACGTCCATTTTGCATCACTATTTTATATCATAATTTACTGCTATTCATCGATATATTTCATATTTAGAAGTGTTACTTATGTTATTTTACCTATTTTGCATGTTTGATGAATAATGGAGAATTGGACACCGGAGTCAGGATTCTGCTGGAAAAAGCACCGTCGAGATGCACTATTTCTGAAGATCAATAAATCGAAGGAGACATATGGAAGTTCCTATTTTACCAGAAGATGGAGGAGGCCAAAAGGGGAGCTGAGATGGGCCATGGTGGGCCCTCCTCACCCCTTGGCGCGGTGGGGCCCCCTGCCGCGCCGAGAGGTGGTTTGGGGGCCCTGGCCCACCTCAGCCGTTCCCCCTTCGCGTACTTGACCCCCTCGGAACCCTAACACAGGAGGACCATCGAAATATTCCGCCGCCTCCACGAGGCGGAAAACACCAGAGAGCGAAAAGCTCCCCTGCAGGAAGAAATCTGCCGGGGGAAATTCCCTCCCGGAGGGGGAAATCGTCGCCATCATCACCGTCATCGAGCTGGACTTCATCGGGATCATCATCATCATCATCTCCACCGCCAACACCATCATCACCGCCGCTGCACCCCGTCTCCGTTGTAACATCTAGGGCTGAATCTTGTCTATTTCATAGGGGAAACTCTCCCGGTGTTGATTACTCTTGTTATTGATGCTATTGGGTGAAACCATTGGACTAAGGTTTATGTTCAGATTGTTATTCATCATCATATCACCTCTGATCATGTTCCGTATGATGTCTTGTGAGTAGTTCGTTTAGTTCTTGAGGACATGGGAGAAGTCTTGATGTTAGTAGTGAACTATGTTGAGTAATATTTAATGGTTTGATGCTTAAGTTGTGGTGTTATTCTTCTAGTGGTGTCATGTGAACGTCGACTACATGATACTTCACCTTTATGGGCCTAGGGGAATGCATTGTGTATTCGTTTGCCAATTGTGGGGTTGCCGGAGTGACAGAAACCTGAACACCCGTTGGTATATCGATGCATGAGGGATAGCAGGATCTCAAAGTTTAAGGCTGTGGTTAGTTTAACTTAATTACTTTCTTGTATTTGCGGATGCTTGCAAGGGGTATAATCACAAGTATGTATTAGTCCTAGGAAGGGCGGTGCATTAGCATAGGTTCACCCACACAACACTTATCAAAACAATGAAGATTAATCAACTATATGAAGCGAAAGCACTTGACAATATCCCGTGTGTCCTCAAGAACGTTTGGTCATTATAAGTACAACAACCGGCTTGTCCTTTGCTGTAGAAAGGATTGGGCCACTCGCTGCAACTATTACTACTGCATTTTATTTACTTGTACTTTATTTATCTGTCATATCAAAAACTCCTAAAAACTTGTCTGTGAGCATTTACAGTGAATCCTTCATCAAAACCGCTTGTCAACACCTTCTGCTCCTCGTTGGGTTCGACACTCTTATTTATCGAAAGTACTACGATACACCCCCTATACTTGTGGGTTATCAAGACTATTTTCTGGCGCCGTTGCCGGGGAGTGTAGCGCTATTGGTAAGTGGAATTGGTAAGGGAAACATTTATTGTACGTGCTGTTTTTATTTTTGCCTGCTGCTATATCTCATTATGGAGGGGTCTTCTCTTGAATTCCTATTTGGGAAAACAACTACCACTGCTAAGGTAGTAGAGGAGGCGCAGATGAGCAGGTAATACCGTTCAAAATTCCTATGAAAATTGTTGAACGTGTCACAAATAACCGCTATGCAGGAGATGGAACTGTCCATCCTGGAGATCATTTGTTATTTCTGCATGAATTGTGCGAGTTATTTAAGTGTGCAGGTATCTCGATGGGAGAAGTTAAGAAGAAATTATTCTCTCTATCACTGTCTGGTAAAGCTGCACATTGGTATAAACTGCTGAAGAATGGGTATTCTCTTGGATGGGAGGAAATTGTACCTCTCTTTTACTCCAAATTCTATCCTCCAAGTGAGATTCATAAGGATCGGAACCTCATATATAACTTCTGGCCCTATGATGGAGAGAGTATCGCTCAAGCGTGGGGGAGATTGAAGGCATTAATGCTCAAATGTCCCATTCATGAGCTTCCTGGTAATATTGTTATTGATAACTTTTATGCAAGACTCTCCTTTCAAGATAAAACTCTATTGGATACCACTTGTGCTGGATCGTTCACTCGTAATAAAGAAGAGTTTAAGTGGGACCTTCTTGATCGGATTCAGGAGAACACTGAAGGATGGGAGAATGACAAAGGTAGGGAGTCAGGTATAAGCTATGACTTTGAGTGTGTTAAAAATTTATGGATACTGATGATTATCGCAAAATTAGCACTACTTATGGTCTTGACTCTCAAATTGTTGCAAACTTTTATAAAGCCTTTGCTTCCTATTTCGGTTTGCCGAAGGAGGGTTTTAAAAATTATCATGAACCATATAAAGATGAATCTGTTTCTCATATATCTAAAGGTGTTGAGGTTAATGTTGCTGATCGCATTATTCCAGAACCTTATATTGAAAAAGTTCCTTTTCCTAATAAGATTAAGGAACATACTATCATAACTGGTGTTGTTAGTAAAAGTAATAAGAAAACTACCAAACCTGATGAGCAAATAACTGTTGAACCTGTTGTAGCATTGGTTAAAGATCTTGTCACTGAAAATTTAGAAGATAGACACATTATCTTTTGTGAGGATGCTTCTAATATTGTCTCACATCCTAAAAGTTCTAGGAAGTCTAGTGTTCCTGTGCTTTCTGTTGGATAGGTGATCATTGCTATTATGGTTTATGTGATATTGGTGCAAGTTCTAGTGCTATTCCTTATGAGCTTTACAGGGAAATTATGCACGAAATTGCTCCTTGTAAACTTGAAGAGATTGATGTGGTTATTCAGCTTGCTAATAGGGAAACTATCTCTCCAATTGGTATCATTAGAGATGTCGAAGTCCTTTGTGGTAAGACTAAATACCCTGCTGATTTTCTTGTACTTGGGTCGGCTGCCAATGATAGTTGTCCTATTATTTTTGGTAGACCTTTTCTGAATACTTGTGGTGCTGTTATAGATTGTAAGAAAGAGAAAATCTTTACTAAATTTGCTGGTGAATCTTATGAATTCAATTTCTCTAAATTTGCTAAAGCACCTTATGAAACTGAATTGCCTAGTGAGGATTTTGAAATTGCTCAACTTGCATCTATTGTTCTTGCTCCTAACAATGCTTTGCAGCAACATATGGAGAATCATGAAAGTGAGAACTTCAGGGAAGAAAGGAATGAGCTTGATGAAGTATTCCTTCGTCAACCTATGCTCAAACACAATTTACCTGTGGAAGATTTGGGTACCACAATGCCACCCAAGGAGGATCCTGTTTTTGATTTGAAACCTCTGCCTGATAATCTTAAATATGCTTATATTGATGATAAGAAAATATATCCTGTTATTATCAGCTCTAAACTTTCAGGTACAGAGGAGGAAAGGTTATTGGGAGTGTTGAGGAAACACCGCGGAGCTATGGGATATACTCTTGATGACCTGAAGGGAATTTCTCCTACTATATGTCAGCACGCCATCAACATGGAACCTGATGCAAAGCCTGTTGTTGAGCATCAGCGTCGTTTAATACCCAAGATGAAAGAAGTGGTAAGAAATGAGGTATTAAAACTTCTTGAAGCTGGTATTATTTATCCTATTGCTGATAGTAGATGGGTAAGTCCTGTGCATTGTGTTCCTAAGAAAGGAGGAATTACCGTTGTTCCTAATGAAAATGATGAACTAATTCCTCAAAGAGTAGTAGTTGGTTATAGATGTGCATTGATTTTAGAAAGGTTAACAAAGTAACTAAGAAAGATCATTATCCTTTGCCTTTTATTGATCAAATGCTTGAGAGGTTGTCCAAGAAAACTCACTTTTGTTTCCTTGATGGGTATTCTGGGTTTTCTCAAATTGCTGTGAGAGCGCAAGATCAAGAGAAAACTACTTTTACTTGTCCTTATGGAACTTATGCTTATAGACGTATGCCTTTTGGTTTATGTAATGCTCCTGCTACTTTTCAAAGATGCATGTCTGCTATTTTTCATGGCTTTTGTGAGGAAATTGTGGAAGTCTTCATGGACGATTTCTCCGTCTATGGAACTTCCTTTGATAATTGTTTGCACAACCTTGACAAAGTTTTGCAGAGATGTGAAGAAACTAGCCTTGTTCTTAATTGGGAGAAATGCCACTTTATGGTTAATGAAGGAATTGTTCTTGGACACAAAATTTCTGAAAGAGGTATTGAAGTTGATCGAGCTAAAGTGGAGGCAATTGAAAAGATGCCTTGTCCCAAAGATGTTAAAGGTATTCGTAGTATTCTTGGTCATGCTGGTTTTTATAGGAGGTTTATTAAAGATTTCTCTAAAATTTCCAAGCCTCTTACTAATCTTCTTCAAAAAGATGTACCCTTTGTTTTTGATGATGATTGTAAGGAAGCTTTTGAAACTTTGAAAAAGGCTTTAATCACCGCTCCTGTAGTTGAACCACCTGATTGGAATTTACCTTTTGAAATTATGTGTGATGCTAGTGATTATGCTGTAGGCGCTGTTCTTGGGCAGCGAGTAGATAAAAAGTTAAATGTTATTCATTATGCTAGTAAAACTCTTGATTCTGCTCAAAAGAATTATGCCACTACTGAAAAAGAATTTCTAGCTGTAGTTTTTGCTTGTGACAAATTTCGACCCTACATAGTTGATTCGAAAGTCACTATTCATACTGATCATGCTGCAATTAGATACCTTATGGAAAAGAAAGATGCTAAGCCAAGGCTTATTAGATGGGTACTTCTTTTGCAAGAATTTGATTTGCATATCATAGATAGAAAAGGTGCTGAAAATCCTGTTGCTGATAATTTGTCTAGATTGGAAAGCATTCCTTATGATCCTATTCCTGTTAATGATAGCTTTCCAAATGAACAATTGGCTGCAATAAGTGTAAGTTCGCGAGATAGTCCTTGGTATGCTGATTATGCTAACTTTATTGTTTCCAAGTACTTGCCTCCAACCTTTTCAGCTCAGCAAAGAAGGAAATTCTTTTATGACTTGCGGCATTACTTTTGGGATGACCCACACTTATATAAAGAAGGAGTCGATGGTATTATGCGAAGATGTGTTCCTGAATATGAACAACAGGAAATACTGAGGAAATGCCATGGAAGTGCTTATGGAGGGCATCACGCTGGAGATAGAACTGCGCAGAAAGTTCTACAATCAGGTTTTTATTGGCCTACCCTCTTTAAGGATGCAAGAAAGTTTATTTTATCTTGTGATGAATGTCAAAGGGTTGGTAATATCTCTAGACGCAATGAAATGCCTATGAGTTATTCTCTTGTTATTGAACCATTTGATTGTTGGGGATTCGACTTCATGGGTCCTTTTCCTTCTTCACAAGGTAATACTCATATACTTGTTGCTGTTGATTATGTCACTAAATGGGTAGAAGCTATACCTACTAAAAGTGCTGATGGTGAGACCTCTTTAAAAATGCTTCAAGATGTCATTTTTCCTAGGTTTGGTGTACCTAGATATCTTATGACTGATGGAGGTTCTCATTTTATCCATGGTGGTTTTAGAAAGACTCTTGCTAAATATGGTGTTAATCATAGAATTGCTTCAGCCTATCATCCTCAAACTAGTGGACAAGTAGAATTGTCAAATAGGGAGATTAAATCTATCTTGCAAAAGACTGTTAATAAATCTAGAAAAAATTGGGCTAGTAAGTTAAATGATGCTTTATGGGCTTATAGAACTGCTTATAAGAACCCCATGGGCATGTCTCCTTATAAAATGGTTTATGGTAAAGCTTGTCACTTGCCTTTAGAATTAGAACACAAAGCTTATTGGGCAGTGAGAGAACTTAATAGAGATTTTAAACTTGCCGGTGAGAAAAGGTTGTTGCACTTAAGTTCTTTAGATGAATGGAGAAGTGAGGCTTATGAAAATGCTAGACTCTTTAAAGAAAAAGTTAAGAGATGGCATGATAGGAGAATTCTTAAAAGAGAATTTAATGTTGGTGAGAAAGTTCTATTGTATAGGTCTCGTCTCAGATTTTTTGCAGGAAAGTTACTCTCAAAATGGGAAGGACCATTTGTTATTGTGGAGGTGTATCGTTCAGGTGCAATAAAAATTGCTTCATTGAAAGATAACTCTACACAAGTGGTAAATGGTCAAAGACTCAAGCATTATATTTCTGGAGATTCTATTAATGAAGAGGTTGATACAATTAAAGTGGTGACTCCGGAAACTTTCATTGAAGAACATTTTTCTGGGACTGCAGAATTCGATTCGAATAGGTAACAGTTTCGGTAAGAAAAGTTTCGCGAATAACTTTCTAGAAGATATTTTCGTCGTTTTTATTAAATATGGAAAAATAAGAGACCGAACCGGATGGGAGACGGCACCCGTGGTGCCCAAACCATAGGTCGGCGCGGTGGGCCCCCAGCCGCGCCGCCTGGTGGTTTGAGCACCCCGGAGCTCGTCTCCGATCAGGTTTCCTCCTGTACCTTCCTTATGTTGTAAAACTTTTTGCTATATAACTCACCCGAACCCCCGAGGTTCGTATCTCGCCTTTTCATCGTGTTTCGTTTCGAGCTGTTTCTGTCCAGATATTGTTTTCAGATTTAGAAGCGCCATGGTCTCCAACAACAACAACAAGGGCAAGGAGCCTTTGGAAGACGAGACTCAAGACCCCAAGCTGAAGGAGGAAGTCAAGAGCGAAGATGAAGGAGAAGTGGAGGAAGACCCGCGCGAATACCCGCGCGCTACCGTTGCAAGCATCGGAGTGGTGGCAAATCCATTCAAGCCCAGGCAAGGGCGCGGATGAGCACCGGAGGGAAGGTTCCACGACACTTCTTGGCTCCCAGGACATCTTCCCCAGGCAAAATAACCCCTTCCATACTCTTATCCATAAGCATCAAATTGAGAGGATCCCGGAGGCTGAGTTGCCTAGTGGTTGGAATATAGATCGTTCTAACAATACAGGAAAGAGGGATTCTGCTGCTGAGGAGTGGGGAAACAACTCCAAGAGTTGGGACTCGCAGTCTGACAAGTTTATGAATCGCATCGAACACAACTCTGAGCTGATTCGCGCCCTCACCTACAAGATTGATGAACTGAAGGAGCTGGTTGATAAGCTTATCAACAATCCACCACCACCGAAGGAGTAATTCATCATAAGTATTGGCATCCCCTTGGTTTGTTCCAAGCTTGGGGGAGTGCCGCGGTATCACATCATTATCTTTACCTTTTACTTTTCCATAAAGTCATATCGTGAGTAGGGAAGTTATCTTATATGATGGTTTGCAATGTGGAAGTATCTCTCTTTTAGTTGGTTATCTATGTATCCCTTGGTGTGAGTTGCCGTTATGAAATATTAATGAGAAGTTTTATCATTTACTTTCTGCATACTTTATTTTAGCTTGCAATTCTCTTTCATATTGATAACCTTTGTTGTTAGTATAGGGATCACTTTTTAGAGCACCAAGTTAATCTTTTTGGTTTTGGCAAACTTAGCATTGGTCAGTAGTAGACAATACTTTGAGACTTAAGTAGAGAGGGAGTGCATGCAAATATATTATTCCATGATCTTTCTTTCTTTGTGCTCATAAGCTTAGTATTCTTAAGTTAAACTATTTGTGCTTCTAAGGAAGATTGCATGATTATTCTTATCACTTGTATAATTGTTTGTATCCCTCAACTCTTATGCTTGCTACATAACCTTGCTAGCCAAAGACCTGTATCGAGAGGGAATGCTTCTCATACATCCAAACCTTGAGCCAAACCATTGCCATTCGAGTCCACCATAACTTCCTACTATATGGTATTTTGCGCCATTCCAAGTAAATACTTCATGTGCTACCTTTAAATTATTCAAAACTTATTACTCCTAGTTTTGTGTCACTGTTTATTAGCTCATGAGGGTTCTGTAGAGTTTCTCTAGCACTTTTGTCAAACAGACTTTCACCAATGGACTAGTGGCATATACACCGCTTATCCAACAATTTGCAAAAAGAGCTGGCAAATGGGGTGCCCAGTCCCAATTAACTACAACTTTCATTAATAATTCTCTTCACATGTTTTGCCCTGATTTATCAGTAAGCAACTTAATTTGCAAATAGACACTCCTCCATGGTATGTGAATGTTGGAAGGCACCCGAGGATTCGGTTAGCCATGGCTTGTGTAAGCAAAAGGTTGGGAGGAGTGTCAACTATAAAGAAACTAAAATACATGTGTAAACAAAAGAGAAGAGGGATGATCTACCTTGCTGGTAGAGATAACGTCCTTCATGGGAGCCGCTCTTGAAAGTCTGGTTGACAAGGGGTTAGTGTTCACTTTACTACGATTCGTTGACAACGACATACATAGCTCAAACAACTATTTTCATACTCTCTATATGCTTTGCAAAACTTAAAAGCTCTAGCACATGATTTAATCCCTGCTTCCCTCTGCGAAGGGCCTATCTTTTACATTATTGTTGAGTCAGTAAACCCATTCCTCTCTATCTCAAGCAAGCATTTGAGTTGTTGAGATCCAATTAGTTATATGTGTTGATACTTCTAATCATATCTCTCATTTCCTTGTTTCGCACAATAGCTTTTATCCGAATGAATATAACTTTGAAAGTTATCAATGACTGTAAGGAGACTGTTATGATTAAGGCATGTAAGTTCTGCTATATAAGCTCTGATATAAAGACTCTTCTCGAAAGATAAGTATGATCTGTTAATTGTTCTCTGACCAAGAGTTTAAGTTTGCCTTCACCAATCATGGTTCTCTTTATGCACTTCATCGTGGTTCCCTTTACTTATTTCAAGTTAGATTATATGAAGGGAAGTTGCTGTCTAGAATGACTTGTGTATCAATGAATGTGATGCTTCTTGTCCGTATTTTATTTATCGACACTTTGCTCCATAAACTTGTGGTCATGTTTACTGAGCTCAGTTTTCGCTTGGGGACAAGCGAGGTCTAAGCTTGGGGGGGTTGATACGTCCATTTTGCATCACTATTTTATATCATAATTTACTGCTATTCATCGATATATTTCATATTTAGAAGTGTTACTTATGTTATTTTACCTATTTTGCATGTTTGATGAATAATGGAGAATTGGACACCGGAGTCAGGATTCTGCTGGAAAAAGCACCGTCGAGATGCACTATTTCTGAAGATCAATAAATCGAAGGAGACATATGGAAGTTCCTATTTTACCAGAAGATGGAGGAGGCCAAAAGGGGAGCTGAGATGGGCCATGGTGGGCCCTCCTCACCCCTTGGCGCGGTGGGGCCCCCTGCCGCGCCGAGAGGTGGTTTGGGGGCCCTGGCCCACCTCAGCCGTTCCCCCTTCGCGTACTTGACCCCCTCGGAACCCTAACACAGGAGAGCCATCGAAATATTCCGCCGCCTCCACGAGGCGGAAAACACCAGAGAGCGAAAAGCTCCCCTGCAGGAAGAAATCTGCCGGGGGAAATTCCCTCCCGGAGGGGGAAATCGTCGCCATCATCACCGTCATCGAGCTGGACTTCATCGGGATCATCATCATCATCATCTCCACCGCCAACACCATCATCACCGCCGCTGCACCCCGTCTCCGTTGTAACATCTAGGGCTGAATCTTGTCTATTTCATAGGGGAAACTCTCCCGGTGTTGATTACTCTTGTTATTGATGCTATTGGGTGAAACCATTGGACTAAGGTTTATGTTCAGATTGTTATTCATCATCATATCACCTCTGATCATGTTCCGTATGATGTCTTGTGAGTAGTTCGTTTAGTTCTTGAGGACATGGGAGAAGTCTTGATGTTAGTAGTGAACTATGTTGAGTAATATTTAATGGTTTGATGCTTAAGTTGTGGTGTTATTCTTCTAGTGGTGTCATGTGAACGTCGACTACATGATACTTCACCTTTATGGGCCTAGGGGAATGCATTGTGTATTCGTTTGCCAATTGTGGGGTTGCCGGAGTGACAGAAACCTGAACACCCGTTGGTATATCGATGCATGAGGGATAGCAGGATCTCAAAGTTTAAGGCTGTGGTTAGTTTAACTTAATTACTTTCTTGTATTTGCGGATGCTTGCAAGGGGTATAATCACAAGTATGTATTAGTCCTAGGAAGGGCGGTGCATTAGCATAGGTTCACCCACACAACACTTATCAAAACAATGAAGATTAATCAACTATATGAAGCGAAAGCACTTGACAATACTCCCGTGTGTCCTCAAGAACGTTTGGTCATTATAAGTACAACAACCGGCTTGTCCTTTGCTGTAGAAAGGATTGGGCCACTCGCTGCAACTATTACTACTGCATTTTATTTACTTGTACTTTATTTATCTGTCATATCAAAAACTCCTAAAAACTTGTCTGTGAGCATTTACAGTGAATCCTTCATCAAAACCGCTTGTCAACACCTTCTGCTCCTCGTTGGGTTCGACACTCTTATTTATCGAAAGTACTACGATACACCCCCTATACTTGTGGGTTATCAACCCCCTTATACCTATTGTATTATTTGGAATAACCCCATATTTAAACTTAATGATTCTAATTACTACTAGAGCACATTATTAATTTTGAGCTCTTGAAACTTCCTTGACAAATCTAGGATGACAAGGTAAAATTGTTTTGCAAGTTTGAATTCTCTCATTGATTTGAATTTGTAATTGAACAAGTTTGGCATTTGTTTTAAATGGTGCCAAAACCATTTGTGTGTTGTTTAGCAAGTTAAAATTGGATGCCATGATGCAATGCAACACAAAAGCGAAAATTTTACTCGGGTTTTTAGGTTTCCGAACTTTGGGCTGTTACAGTCTCTTAGCGGTGTCTACTCCAGAGGCACGTCCACAACAAAGCTGGTGGCAAAAGTTGCCTCAGTCAGCTCCACTTCCTTGCAAGCCTGCACGACATCATTGACCTTTGTTGCTCCTCCAAATGTTGAAGCCAGGACTTGGCTGGGGCAAACTCCACATCAGGGGGGTCATCTACTTGTGGCACCAAAGCTCCACACAGCTCAGTCGAGCATGTAGCACCAGCAACCGACTCGACGGGCGCCTCTCCAACCAAGCTAACAGGCAACGCTGCCACGGTCAGCCCCAAGCTAGTGCATGAGGTCACGACTTGATCAACCTTGTCCTCCTTGCCATCGCTCACGTTGATAGGCAAACACTCATCATGCGTGCCCGATGCTGATGCCAACGGATCAGCAAGAGCAAGCCTTCCACCAACAATTTCCATTAGATCCCAAAGGCCTGCAGCTTGCTCAGTCCAACCTTGCACAGAGGCTACCAGGTCACGAAGGGGCAGGAAGCCTTCCTCGAGACGAGCTGCGAACATGGCCTGCAATTCAGCGCTCAACGCCTCCGCCTGAGCTGCAAGGAGAGGCTGCAACATCCCCACAACATCAGCAGGAAGGCCAGAACCAAGAACATCCGCCCCAAGAGCACGAGGAGCCTCCAGATTGAGCACCTCCTGCTCGGCGACAACCGAGACCCATGAGCGCTGGGTTCCAAGAGGAGGGGCAGGAGGCGAGCTGCAGGGGCGATGCGCTTGGTCAGCAGTCATGTCCTTCGAACGGCATGGAGGCGCTGGAGGCGAGCAGTGACGACGGCGAGCTCCATCTCCACCAGCAGCGGCAGCGGGCAGGGGGACATGGTGTCGGGCCTGGCATTCCCGCTCGCGATGGCCGGAGCAGCGACAATTCAGGCACCGAACATGCCCTTGGTAGTCCGCGACGAAGTGCTCTGGCGACAAGCACCGGAAGCAGAGGCCAAACGTCCGTCGCTTGAAGGCGGTGGAGAGCCCAGTCTCCTTCCTGGTAGGCGGAACAGGCTCCTTCAGCAGCCTCGGGCGACGCCATCTCCCAACCCTGCTCCTTCGGCACCAAGGGAACCTCGGAGATGTGTGTCGGCTTGAAATTTGGAGGGAGCTGAGCAGGGGGAGGCGGCAGGAGGATTCCAGCGCATTCGAGGGAGGGGGAAACCGGAGCTCCATCTCCACCAACGACGGCAGCCGGCGAGGAGTTTGAAACTGGATCGCGATGGGGGCAGGGGATGCATGGTAGGTGGAGAGGGATCTATGGTGGCTGGGAGAGGAGGGGGAGGATGAGGGAGTCATGCCAGATGGGGGAGGGGCGGTGGAGAGCTCTGGATCCAGCTACGCGGCGGCGGCCAGGGCGGCCGCGGCGGCGCACATCGAGTCGCGAGAGCTGGCGGCTAGGTTTCGCGAGAGCTGAGGCTTTGAACTTCCCTGTCTAGTCTAGCAATTCGGTTATGATGATCTAAGCTAGCTATTGGGTAAGGACAATTGATCCCATAAGACTAGTCATAATGGAGAGTAAATTCAACTAGTAACATACACATATTACTAGGCTATGTTACTACCCTCATAGTGCAAAGTAACATAGAGGTGGTGTCATAGATGGTCTCATTTATTGCTCTATAGACTCATTTTCCCTTGAAAAGTGTGATGTTACGGTAACTAGCTTGTTGGGGGAAAGATAACCTGGTAGGCCCAAGGACAGGGAAACTATGACCCGCCAGGAGGAAAGACTGGCGAGGCCCACCAGATCATCTTGGGTCGGGCTACATTGATGGACCGAGGAGTTTGTCGGTAACCCGGTGTAAACAAGGGAGATTCTAGAAGACCCGGAGGCGGTATGCGAGACTTGGAGGCCAAGATAGATGAGCTAGACTTTGGTTAGGACTCCGAGTTCGGGCGTGACCCGGCCCTACCTTGTAATCGACCAGGAGACCCGGGTATCTATATAAACCGGCTCCTGGGTCATAGAACAGGACGAACTTTAGAGAGACTTGAGACATATGAGCTTTACAGCGAGAGAACCCTTGTAACCTAGACTCGGAACCCGCCAGTGTTGTTATCCGCCGGTAATCGAGATCGATATCAAAGTAAAGAAACATCAGGCTGGAAGTAGGTCTTTATCTCCAATGGAGAGGCTGAACCAGGATACATCCTTTTTCTCTAGTGAGCTAAACAATCTCCCGAACGCTATGACTGCCTTGCCTCCAATCTCAAGTTACCACCCGGTAACACCTGCCGTGACAAAACCACGACAGTTGGCGCCCACCATGGGGCGAGCTTCAAAAAGTGTTATCATCACGGGAGAAGCTTTGCGAGGCATGCAGAACCTGGCCATCGGCCGGGTCATGATCAATCTACAAGGAGAACATATCGTAGACGATTCCGGGTGGAGCCTGGAGTCAGATTCATTGGAAGCTGGCTCAGTCGTCCCGATCAGGCGGATCAATGTCTTTGTGGGGATGATAGGTATATCGAAACCCGCCCTGCAATTTTCTAATTCTGTATCTGAAGCAGGAACCACCGTTCACTCGGATGGAGAGGAGTCAGTTGGGACGACGGAGATCGAGTCAGGAAACACCACGTAGGGAGCCAGGTCAGGAAAGCAGGCTTGGGCTCCACGTGGCCAGATCAATGATGATACAGAGTCGATCTTGGAATTGTTTGAGGATCGCTATGGATAGGAGGTAGAAGAGGAAGAGTACGAATCAGAGCCGGGTCCGGTGCGCCGGGCTGCAGTCTACACCGCCCAAGCAATCAACACAGAGCCAGTCCCAACAACAACTTTGGCGGTAGTAACACATCTGGGTCAAACGGCGCCGGGTTTGGCGATCAGAGAACCAGTTATCCAGGAGCAACAGCAGGTTGGAGTAGATGGAGAACGTGCATCAGTTAGTACCGAGTCAGAAAATACAGCGGCATACAGAAACACGTTTGGATTTTTGGCGAACAGGGCAACGGGTCAAGGAACATCAGCTTTACCTAACCCGCCCCCGCCGCGATTCCTTAGTGACCTGCCCATTGTTCCAGCAGCAACAGCAAATCCTGTGACCCCAGCAGCGGCAGCGGCGCAAGTCAGGGCAACAGACCCGGCTCGCATCACTTACGAGCAGCAGATGGCATCGTTACAACGGCGTTTTGATCAGCAAGCGGCGCTGCAGCGGCAGTTGGACCAGCAGGACGAGTTTTTACGACAAGCGGCAACAACATTAGAAAATCGATCCAGCGAACAGCAACAGAGACAACAGAGTTTGATTGGCCGTGGTGGTTACATTAACCCGGCTAATCTGTTTCAGACGCCGCAGGATCAGTTGGTTGGAGGAGCGCCTGCAGTTCAAGCTACAGGACAGGTGGTGGTTAACCCGCCGGCCCCAGCGCAAGCCGGGTCACCAGTTGTACCAACCGGAGGAGCCGGCAGAGATAATGAAGCCATGCCACCGCCACAACCCAGATTTCACACGCCAGCGGGTCATTACAGTAACCCGGCTGACAACGTATATGCGGCTACAGTGGCGCTAGATCGTATTCCATTGGGTGATTCACCTGCAGAGATAGAAGCAAGATGTGCCATTGATATGCTACGAACGGCCGTAGCTCAGCAAGCAAATTACTCGCATCGGAAAAGCGCGTTACATTCAACATCTTTTCGCAGCCGTCGTACCAGGAGTCGTCACGGCGAGTCACCAAGGCCAGCCGGGTTAGCAGCCTTAGGGCAGCAGGATCCGGCGGGTCAGCAAAATCAAGCACCACAGCAACAACCGAGACAAGTGGCTCCAGCTGCATCAAGAGCTCAGGCCATAGTTGACAGCTCCAGGGCGAGGCGCGCAGCGAATTTACAACCCGCCGTGGCACCTGCCGGAGGAGTCGGAGAAATTCCACGGGCGGGTTCAGTATCCAATCAGCAAGTAGCAAGGGCTGGACACGTTGAAGTAGCATCAACAATGGCGGGTCCCAAGTGCCTCATCGACTCCATCAGATCAGAGCCATATCCAGATAAGTTCAAAGAACCCAGTAAAATTTCAAATTATGATCCTAGCATAGATCCTGAGACATTTATAAATAGTTACGAGATGGCTATGAGTATTCATAATGTATCTGAAAATATTTGTGCGAAGTTTATGTATCTAATGATGAGTGAAGGTGCAGCGAAGATGTGGTTCAACACTATACTAGAGAAATCTATCAGTTCCTGGAGTCAGCTCAGGGCGGCTTTCATCAAGAACTTCCATTGGACCTGCAAGAGGTTATACACAATTGAGGACCTGGATCGGTGTGTACACAGAAAGGGCGAGTCAGCACGCAATTGGATGCGCCGGATTACAGAAATCCTCCATTCTTCCACCAATATTTTGCCAACCAGCGCGATGTCAACATTGGAGAAGAATTGTAGATATGACCCGGTTGTTCAGAAAATGAGTCGCATGAGGAACAGCCCAGGAGCAAATGATATAACCATGGGAGAGGTGTTGGACGCAGCCAACAAGCATGCTTACACAGATAAAACCAAGGATGAAACTAAGGAAGACAAAGGAAAGGGTAATGTGAACAATGGAGGAAGAAACAACAACAACAACAACAACAACAACAACAACAACAACAACAACAACAACTATCACAAGAGGCCACATGCAGAGGACAACTCAGATCTAGTTGCAAACGCAAATACCAGGTCAGCGAGACCCAGAACAGATGGAAATTTCAGAGGAAACAACTATAATGGAGGTAACAACAACCGTGGGCCGCCGCGTCCTCCGGGTCACTTTGATCCGATGAAGATGCCGTGCCCGCGTCACAGTCGCGATGGCAAACCCGCCAATCACTCCTTGGAGCAGTGTGTGGATCTGCAGAGATGGAAGAACATGGAAATCCAGAGGGTAATGCGCGGCGCAGGAAACAGTGGAGGACCTGGCCGTGGAGGTAACCCAGCTAATGGTCCCGCGCCCAATGCAAATCCGGAGGCCGGCAACCCTGACAACAACCAAAACAGAGAAAATCAAGGGGTTATCAGGAAAACCCGAAGCGACTTGGCGGGTATCATGTTCATACGCTCAATACATCAAAGAGAGAGAAAAAGTTGGTTCAGCGTGTAGTTAACACGGTTTCATCGGCACTGCCGAAATATTTGAAGTAATCAGAAGTTCCAGTAACATGGAGTAGAGAGGGTCACCCGCCCATCGTTGAAACACCGGGTCTCCTTGCCTCGGTGGTTGCACCTCAGGTGGCGGGTTACGTTCTGAACAAAGTTTTGATGGATGGAGGCAGTGCTATCAACATCTGTACTACGAGACGTTCCTGGGTATGACTCTCAAAAAGTCACAGTTGCAGCCGACCAACACCATATTTCATGGGATAGTACCGGGGAAGTCACATAGCCCGGAGGGGAAAATAACACTTGATGTTGCGTTTGGTGAGTCCAAGCACAAGTTTCGTATGGAGAAAATTACTTTCGAAGTTGTGAAGTTGGAAAGCCCGTATCATGCTCTCTTCGGAAGACCGGCCTTTGCCAAATTCATGGCCAGGCCCTGTTACGTGTATCTACAGTTGAAAATCCCAAGCTCAAATGGAGTTATCACTATTCATGGAAGCCGGGAGATGGCGGCTCAGTGTGACAATGGCGATGCAGCTTTGGCAGAACGAGCATGTGCAAAGGAGGAGCTGCGGTACTACACGTCTCAGGTAGACCCGGCTGATAGAACCGTGTTATAGAGAACCACGGCTGAAGAGAAAGAAAAGTTCAAACCCGCCCAAGATACTAAGATGGTTGATTTCACACCCGGCGATTCTTCCAAGCAGTTCGCCGTGGGTCCAATTTATCTGACAAATAGGAAAGCGCGTTCATCGAGTTCATCCGTGAGAACAGGGACGTCTTTGCATGGACACCTAGTGACATGCTGATACCCACAAGTATAGGAGATCGCTGAAGTCTTCGTTGGGAAGTATTACCCCAAATTTATAGTTCCACTAGTAGGAAAAGGCCTACCGCTGGCGGACGAAAAAGGCCTACCGCTGGCGGGCGAGCGCCCGCCAGCGATCACTACGATCGCTACGCCAGTGGTAATATATACCGCTGGCGGGCGGCCGTCCGCCAGCGATAAGGGTTGTTACCGCTGGCGGGCATCCCATAGCGCCCGCCAGCGGTATATGCCACAGCGCTGGCGGGCATGCGTCCGCCAGCGGTAACATTTTAGGAATTAAAAATATATATAAACGCTAGTGGCGCACATTATGGATTGCACGCCAGTAGTAACTAATTAGGAATTAAAAAAAAATTAAAACCAATGTTGTCGCTGCCACGGCCCTATGTCGATGTCACCAAAGCTCACATCCAGTAGTACAGATTACACCGCACGTTGACAATGTAAGAAAACAGAGGTGCCACTCGTCGACAATGACTACTCTAGTTGCCAGCGTTGCTCATTGTCCTAAAGCGTCGAGGAAGAGAGCTTCCGACTGTGCATGTCGATGTTGTCGCTGCCGCGGCCCTATGTCGACGTCACCAAAGCTAGCGTCGAGGAAGGGATCTTTCAAACACCCATATCTCTTTCACGAGTACCTACATAAAGATTTGTAGATGCAGAAATACATCAGGAGAATGTTACGCCATGTAAGCTGAACTGTTCGGCTGTTGTCAAGGTGTAACACAATTGCTACTTGACAGCAAATAGACAAGAGAAAATGACCCAAGTTTTTAACAGCATCATGTAATACTATAATACAATGGGAAGGAGGAAGGCCACCAAGTAATATATTTTCGCTACTTTGTTTTGCATGGACTCTACTTTCTCATGGTATTTACAGAAAGAGAAAACAGTGGAATGTTTGTAAACTTAACATTTCTTGACCACAGAAATGTTACTTGATATTAAGGTAATGGTAGATGTACCGTTAAAGCAACGTAGATACATGTACATAGGACATTCGGAGGATAAAATTGCACCAGCCACCAGGAACTACTAAAATTTCAAAAAGAAAGTGTAAGCAATTTGAGGGCAACAGCCATGTTCTTGGTGTTTTTAATCTCAGATATTTTACAGCAAAACTAGAAATAATACAACATATTAAGTTTACCTCCTTTGACTTGTCGCCTGACACAACCTCTCCTTTTGAATTATAGGCTTCATATTTCTACAGGAAATGGAATTGAAATGGTCAAGGGTGCACACACAGTAGCATAATATGAATGTATACTGCATATCCATGGTAGCAACAAGTCATCTACTCGTAGCACAAAAGTACTGAACAACAAGAAACAAATACAATCTAATACTGCAGAGATCAACCAAAAAGAACACTAAGTTATTTGACTCATACCATGTTATGATTGGTATGAACGAATCCACTAGCTACTGTGCTTTATCGAAGCCACGGGATTGCAGAGAAAAGAACACCTAACTGATCAGATATAACTGAAATTCAGGTAAACTCTCACCTCCGAATAAAAAGATGCATTGATTTCTAGCAGGTTGGCGGCAATCCTGAAATAGAACTGCTAATGTTAAATACAGCTAAGTTCTGAAAACTATTTTTTCTATCAAGTTTTGAAACATATGAAATCAAGTATTTAAATGGTGCACACTGATTATACATTCTGAACCAATAACTCAACATGTAGTTAGTATAATCTAACAGCTAGAAGGTCATAACCAGCAAATGCTCATGCTGTTTCCTGAATTCAACATAATGATTAGCCCTATTAAGGATTTCATTGCAGGAAAACTACTCATGTAAATTGATCAAACTAAATTGGTCTAGGAAATAGAAGATCCCAGGTAGCTATAGCATTTTATTCACAATTTTAACAACAACAGAACGGCATGAAAATTTCTAGGCGGAAACCTTAAACCTACTGCTTTTGCAACTTCAGGACATCAACTTGTTTCTGTCGCCCAGGACAAACGGTTGGTCCAAACAAAGCAAATGACCACTCAAAACGACCGTGGGAACTAACCCTACAATTCGTTCCATATAATAAACGTCCAATTTTGCCATCTTAGCCCTCGAAAATGAAGATTTCTGTGATGTATTAACAGATACAGCAGCAGATTCGAAGCGTGTGTGTAGATGGTTACCTCAGGTGGTCGTCGGCGTTGGGAGGCACTAGGAAGAAGGGCAGGCGCTGGCCGGCGGAGCCCCTGGCAGGTGGCCGCCGGATGTCGGAAGCCCGAGCGACGAGAGATGTAGGGAGAGGAGACGGCGCAGGAGGCGGGCGGCGGTGGCGAAGGAGGATGCGTGTTGATTCGGTCCAGGTCGTGGATTCGTCGATCTCCCCGTCCATGGCGGCGACCTTGGAGGTGGCGATGAGCAGCGACGCAAGCGGCAGTCCGGCAGCGGCGACACCCTAGGATGGCGAGCAGCGGCCGGATGGAGGCTATCCAAAGCACGCGTCCATGGCGGCGAGGAGCGACGCCGACGGCTGGTGTCAAGGCCAGAGCGCGGGAGGCGAGCAGAATCCGGCGGAGGAGGTGGGGAGCGGCGGCGCAGGGATGGAGAGAGAAAGGGGATCGAGATGCGGTGTGTCCTTGTGCTCGCGGGAGAGAGAGGATGGATAAGAAGGAAAGAAGGAGAGGAAGAAAAGAAAGGAAAGGAGGGAGAGGAAAAAAGAAAAGAAAATGAGAGGAAAAAAGGGCTTGCAGCGGGGTTAACTACCGCTGGCGGGCGCGCCAAACCGTCCGCCAGCGGTACTTTAGTTACCGCTGGTCGACAAGGCTACCGTCCGCCAGCGGTAGTTAGCCCCGACTGGTGGCGCCTGCTTACAACTACCGCTGGCGTACATTACGGGGCGCACGCCAGCGGTACTTGACTTACCGCTGGCGTGCACCATTAAATGCACGCCACTGGTAATAGCGCTGGCGGACGCGAATGCCCGTCCGCCAGCGGTAGCGTGGTGGCTATAAGCACATTCCTACTAGTGTTCGACACGATGGGAACACAAGAATACCAATAAGATTTTGACAATTGAGCCGTCACTCTCAACCACACCTGTATATCAATAAACTTGCAGCAGTGATAGTGGTGGCAGCAGTATGATTCAAGTAGCAAATAAAACAGCAGTAGTGAATAAGGATTTCCTAGTTTTCACCGGAAAGATGAAAGTGTAACTCAGTGATTTAAACGTAGGCATGAGGTGATAGCGGGGTGTTGCATGAATAAGATTGATCATATAATAAGGAACAACTAGCAATGGGGCTTTAACTCTAACTCCGATATATGTAGGTATGTGTTCCGTAAATAGTTGTGCGTACTAACCAAGAGAATTTGCACAACATCTATTGTCCTACCTGCCCATTTCACCGGGGCCAACTTGGAACTACAGGTAATTAAGGTCTACCCTTTCGAATAGCCCGAACAACGCATTAACACTTCATGAACACATAGAATCCTCAAACTAAAACATCTCCCCCTTGTTTTCCCTATATGTCACTTTTAAGGTTCGCAGGTTCAACATAATAGCAGGTGATACACTTTGCAGATAAATACCAAACTCAATTATATGATGGGGCAAAATAAGTTCAGTACTGAAATCATGCCACTCGGGCCCTAGTAGCAAGCATTAAGTAGCATAAGTGCATCAACACAATACAAAAGTATCCTCAAGATAAACCCCTAAAATCTCGGACAACGGGTATCATTACATGATCAATCTCATCCAATCCCCATCCACCTCATATGCCTACAGCGGACTACTCACACATGACGATGGTGGGGAGCTCATGGTCGATGGAGATGAAGGCGGTGAAGACGGTCTCTGAATCCCTCCTCCGGGGGAGGAATCCTGGATCAATCTGTCTCCGAAAACGAAGATCGTGATGGTGGCGGCGCTCTGTTTCGCCAAAGCTCCTCCCCTCCTAGGGCACCCACTTTTTCGTATATATGAGGGGGTACGCCAAAGCTGAAGTGGAGGTGGTGCTCGAGGCTCCATTTGGGTGGGCCCACGTGGCCAGGTACAGTGGCCGCGTGGGGCCCCCCCTTTTGGGCCTCCGACGCTTCCTCGTGTCCATCCTTTGCACATTGTCCTCCTTTTCCATAAAAAATACGTGGTATTTTTCCTAAATTTAATCTCCTGCAAATACAACCAGAAAGGAGACTTTGCTGAAAACAGCGTCAGATTCAGCAGTTTTATTCAAATATGGGAAGATTCCGGAGCAAATTATGAAGCAAAGTGCTTGGAAAAGTAGATGCATTTTAGGTGCATCAGCTCCCCCAAGCTTAGCTCGTTGTTCGTCCTCGAACAACTCAAACATAGTGCAGAAGCGATAAAAAGACTTTGACAAGAACTTTGCATTGCATATGTAACACCGTTTAATACTAACAAGTATTCAAAACATAACTTCCATAAAAAATAACAAAATGCTAGCAAAGGTGCATCTTATCAGTGTTAAACCATTTATATTTGTTGCAAGAGAAATAACATGAAGTGTCAACACTTGGATGAGTTTGTCTAGAAACAAACAAAGGTTCTTGCATCGCTTTTGATTGAATCATGCCAAGATTTTTGAGATCTTTTGATTCTTTCTTTTATTGATTGGTGAAATCATTGTGCTTACAACCTTGCCTTTAATTTTATCAATCCATTTGATGTTCCTATTATGACTCATATGCTTGACCAACTAGAGGTTGAAAGTCTCATGCCCCGTGAATACGAGTACCTACACCATGTGCTACTCAACTTGGGTCACAAAGCAAATTTGAGTTTTAAAGTCATTGCAAGTAATAATAGCGTCATCAAGAGCGTCAACTGTGGGTACCTCTTGTCCCAGGACATGGAACAAGCCCATGTCCAAACAACAAGACAAACAGACAATGAACAATCTCAACACTCTTTATTTACCACTTGTGTAGCTTTTTATTATGATGTGCATCACTGAATGTTCACTATGGTACGCTGTAAATTTCCACCATGAATGATGCATGGCTTAGGTTAGCGGCCCAGGCGTCTCTCTAGCCAATTATTCTTACTCCTCAAACTTACAGAGTTTCCACATTTATTTCGCAATGATAGGCATCCATAAACAAAGTACATGACATCAACTAAATATAATTTTAGTGCAATGTTGAAAACTTTCCATGTGTCAGCACATTTATAGTTAACTCCCAACCGCTAAGCTTGTCAAGCATATGACTTCATGTTTACCATTTGAAGAATTCTTCTATCTTTTGGTTGGCAAGTTTAGCAAGCACAATGGGATGCGTAGACCTTTGTTCAGAGCCACACTTATTCAACTCACATCCAAGTGATGTCACTACATAGTATCTCGCATGCATCATAATATAACATACTAGAACACAAAGAAGATAAACATTTGCTACCATTTCCCTAGATGTTAAAGAAACTATGATGTGCGCACTTGCTATTATTAAAAAGTCCACATAAGCATAGCAAAGGTGTCATACCTTTCATCTACTTCATGCTCATCAACTCATCATTGTTGTTCTCCTCTCCCAATTTGAACTGCGCAATAAAAACTCAATTCTGCCATAAAATGCTACTGCATACAGTACTGTTTTTACCCTACCTAGGCACCTCAGAATAATTTCATATTTTACGGTGTGTAGGTTATGAAGAGTTGCAGTAGTGGTTAAAATTTCAGCTCAATCGGAGTTACAGAAAAAATATGAAAAATGAAACAGTGAACAGATTTCAGAAATTCCTGCACTTTCATTTTTGCGTTAAATTCAAGAAAGCAAAAATATTTTTGTTCTTTTTAGTTTTAAGATGCATAAAGTAAATGTACAGAAGTAACTAAACTAAGAAACAAATGAAATTTTTGTGTTTTTGTGATTTTTAAAACGAGAAACTAAAACATAACAAGATAACAATGATATAACACAATGAATGGAAAAGGAAGAGGTACTCCCCCAAGCTTGCGATCAAGCTAGTATCCCGGGTAGTAGTTGTATCCACTTCCACTTCCACTTCCGGGGTAATAACCATATGGATAGCTTTGCATTCCCGAGTGTTGGCTCCTTGAGGTTGGTAGCTTGCACTTTCGGATTTTGCGGCTCCTCTTGAGGCGGCACCTCTTCCACAATCCATCTTCCGGTACTCCTGTCAAAAAGGTCAGTACGGGGGCCTAATGGCCACTCTTTGTCCATTAGCACTCAAATAAGTATACCAATAATGATTCTCATGCATCACACTTATACCCATACGAGTAGTTAAAGTAAAATCGAGTAAAATGGACTCTGTCACGGAGTACCCATGTTATCACCATACCCCTCTCATCCTTAATGTAATCATACACTAAAGTAGCAATAGCTCCAGCATAAATAGGGGTTTGATCAGTAACATTTCTACTCACAGCCGTATTTAAGATCTAGCAAGAATGACTCCCAAGTTATACTCACATGTGTTTTCTTTTGCACATTTTAATAAATAAACCATTGGTCCCGTGCAAGCAGAATTGTTGTCTCTAGCAAGAAATCCTCTTGCAAGGAACAACGCAAAATATCTCAAACTTGGGTGCTGTATATGAGTAAATTTACCCCTATTCAATCTATCATGAGAGTTAACAGAAATGAATGCCAAAATGCAACAAGCTCCGGTTGGAGTCAGCACGGGTTTCATCCCAACTACCCCTGTTTTCCACACCAATAGCCTTGCAAAACTCCTCCAAAGACATAACAAGGCGCTCTCCCTCATAGTAAATTTACAAACAAAGGAAGGTGGCGGTGGCTTACTCTTCTTACCATGTTTGTAGTTGTCTGGGCCCTCGAATCGGAATGTGGAGAGGAATTCTCGCGAGAGTTCCTCGTACGTACCTCGCGGTTTTGGGCAAACCTAAGCAAACCAGTGGTGTTGGCGAAGGCATCGAAGTCTTCTTTCATTCCCCACTCCTCAAGAACATGGGGTCTTGCCATCTAGTTGTATGGATCTTCAACTTCTCTCCCACAAAAACTGCATCATCCTCCCAAAGTTGGTTGTCATCATAATTAAGGGAGACTTTTGATGCTCTTCTCTTCGGTCTTGAGCTCATCCCAAGCAATGCTTTGCCTTTGTTCATCATGGTACCTTGCTGCCCATAAATAATATTCAACAAGAATTAAGATGTAACACTCTAAAATAACATTGAGTCATCCATAACTAGTCTTCAAATCAATATCATGCATCCATATCAACTAGAAAACTTAAATCCATGGATTTCTCAAGCATATTAGGTGACACCTAGTGCAGCAAAATACTTCATACATAAAGCATAAGAACAAAAAGTAATTGGATGGGTGGAGGAGTCACATACCAAGGAGCAATCCCACCAAACAGATTTGAAAAATCTGCCCTAAACTTGGAGATCCAAGAATAGCAGGAAGAACAGCTCGAGAAAATTTGGGAAAAATACCTGGGTGGTTTTCTGTCGAGAGGAAGGATATGGGCACTGGACTCACCTAACACCACTTGGGACAAATTGGTGGGTCCCACGCGGCCAGGTACAGTGGCCGCGTGGGGCACCCCATTTTGGTCCCTGGTGGCCTCCTGGTGTCCCACTTCTGGCAGATGGTCCCTTTGGTTAAATAACTTACCTCCAAATTTTTCTGGAATTTTTAGAGACAATTTTCTGAAGAGAATTTTTCAAACTTCATATTCTGGAATTTCTGAACTCTGAAATAATTATGATTATGCATATACTCTAAAATTCTAAGATAAATAAAATTAAAATGCAACGCAAATTTTTATGGGAATCAAGTTTTCATCATTTCCACATTAGTAATGAGGTTGATCAAGTCTCATTAATAATATGTAAAAGATACAACACATGATTCTTATTTTATGATATAAAGAAGAGTTTCAAATACCTCATATTTGATTGGAATAGTTCCAATCATCAAGGTAGCATACTTTGGTGCAGGAGGTGGTAGTGCAAATTCAAAGCTTCCAATCATAATAATATTTCTTTGAATAGAATTCACACTCTTGTTTATCATTGTAACAGGATTCTTCTTGGGAAAATAAATAGTATGCTCATTTCCTTTGACATTAAATGTCACTTTGCTCTCAGTGCAATTTATCACAGCTCCTGCAGTGTTTAAAAAAGGTCTTCCAAGAATAATAGATAGATTATCATCCTCAGGCATTTCTAATATAACAAAGTCTGTAGGAATTATCTCATTAGCTATAGAAATAGGAACATCCTCACATATTCCTATAGGTATAGCAGTTGTTTTCAGCCATTTGTAAAGAAACTTCAGTTGGAACTAATTTATTTAGGTTAAGCTTCTTATATAAAGAAAAAGGCATAACACTAACACCAGCTCCTAAATCACATAAAGCATATTTCACATAAGCTTCTTTAATATGACAAGGAATAGTCGGAATACCAGGATCTCCACGCTTTTCAGGCATTTTCCCTTTGAAGGAATAATCAGCAAGCATAGCAGTAATTGCCTCATTAGGTATCTTCCTTTTATTAGTGACAATATCTTTCATATATTTTGAATATGGAGGAATTTTAATAGCATCAACAAAAGGAATTTGCAAATATAAAGTTTTAATCAACTCAAGAAATTTTCAAACCTAGCATTATCCAAAGATTTCATTACCTCTTGGGGATATGGTATGGGTCTTTGTACCCATGGATCCCTCTCTTTACCTTTTTGTTGATTTGGATGCTTCTTCTTTTTATTCTTCTCAATAGATGGTTGAGGGTCTTCTTTTCAGGAGGTTCAGGTTCTTCAATATTTTCAGCTTCATGTGTTCTTCCTCTCAAGTGGGGATTCCTCTTCTTCATTATTATCATCTTCAGTCTCAGCATCAGAAATAGAAATATCCTTATCTTGTTCTTGAGAATCATCAATTTCTTTGTTTTCATTGGGAGATTTTCCTGCAGAAGATTTCTTCTTGAGAGCCTCTTGCTCTTTCCTCTTGGGATGGTCTTCAGGATAATCAGGATCCTGAGTACTTGCACCACCTCTAGTATTAACTCCACAAACCTGTTCTTCTCAATAAGATTTGCATACAATTGATTTTGAAGAGAAACCATTTGCTCAACTTGATTATTCATCATCTCACAATGTTTAATAATTCTCCTAACTTCTCCCACACAAGCATTTATATTTTCACGAAGGAATTTAATTTTATGAGAGTTTTCCATCATATTCATTCTAATATCATGCTCTTCAGGTTTATTATGATAAGCAAAATCATTAACATATGATGCATCAATAGGAGGTGTTACCTTTTCATTACCTTCCATAGAGCTAATAACATTGACTGGGATTGGAAAACATGGTTGATCAATAGGAAGTTTAACACCCATTTCAGATAATTCCTTAAGATGAGAGGTTTTAATTCCCTTCTCTTTCATATCCTTGGAGGCTCCCTTCATTGCCTCATTGTTTAATTCAAGAATACCTCCTTTCTTCTCTGGAAATATATCTCTGTCATCTATTATTTCAATATTCCAATCTTCATAGTTTCTTGAGATAGTTTCCAATAACTCAGTTGCTTCACAACGGTCCTTTCCCTGAAAACACTACCTGCAATACTATCAAGATAGCCTCTTGTATTTTCAGTTAGTCCATTGTAAAATATATCAAGTATTTCATTATTCTTGAAGCCATGGGTAGGACATTTCCTAACCATCTTACTGTACCTCCCCAAGCTTGGGGTAAATCCTCCTTCTCTGTTTGTGAAAAGTTGCTAATCTCAATAGTTAAACCATGAATCTTATCAGCAGGGAAATATTTATTATAAAATACCTGCAAGCATTCCTCCTTGCTAGTAATACATCCAGGTTCTAAACGATTATACCAAGTTTTAGCATTTCCTCCCAAAGTAAAAGGAAACAACTTTAAGAAATAATAACGTTGGTGGATTTCATCTTTACCAAACAGCACAGATAAATCATGCAAAACAGCAATGTGTTCAAAAGGGAACTCATTATCTCTCCCATAAAACTTATACTTCTCAGCTCTTTCAATTATTTCAGGATCAACACTAAACTCATAATCTTTGTCATTAATTTTAATAGCTGGAGCATTCATTTTCTCAGTAACAGGGAAATAAACATCAAGAGGAGATTTTTATAGCTATCAAGTTCATCCAATTTATTAAAATTCGGTCCAAAAAGCCATAGTAAATGTCTCTTCTTCCTCAGAAGAAGTTTCATGTTCATCATCACAATTATCTTCTAATTCACTTTCAACATTGTCAATAATAGAAGATTCAGTAGTTTCAGGTGTTTCAGTTATCTCAGATGTTTCAGGTGTCACTTCATTGTCTATGCTACCACCTATTAAATCATTTTCAGTACTAGTAGACATCTTAGACAATGGTGAACTATTCAGAACTTTTCCTTTTTTCTTAGGAGCAACAGCAGAAACAACATTAGGTGAAAAGTTTGGCCTACTTGGCAAATCAGTACCTCTACGAGTAGTTGAAGGCCTTACTTCCTTCGGAGTATTCTTTTCTTTCCCATAGTTAGGAACAAGCAGGTGCAGCAAATAAATGATAACAAGTTGTCTTACCAATAAAGCTAGGTTCCCCGGCAACGGCGCCAGAAAACATCTTGATGCCCACAAGTATAGGGGATCGCTGAAGTCTTCGTTGGGAAGTATTACCCAAATTTATAGTTCGACACGATGGGAACACAAGAATACCAATAAGACTTTGGCAATTGAGGCGTCACTCTCAACCACACCTGTATATCAATAAACTTGCAGCAGTGATAGTGATGGCAGTAGTATGATTCAAGTAGCAAATAAAACAGCAGTAGTGAACAAGGATTTCCCAGTTTTCACCGGAAAGATGAAAGTGTAACTCAGTGATTTAAAACGTAGGCATGAGGTGATAGCGGGGTGTTGCATGAATAAGATTGATCATATAATAAGAACAACTAGCAATGGGCTTAACTCTAACTCCGATATATGTAGGTATGTGTTCCGTAATAGTTGTGCGTACTAACCAAGAGAATTTGCACAACATCTATTGTCCTACCTGCCCATTTCACCGGGGCCAACTTGGAACTACAGGTAATTAAGGTCTACCCTTTCGAATAGCCCGGAACAACGCATTAACACTTCATGAACACATAGAATCCTCAAACTAAAACATCTCCCCCTTGTTTTCCCTATATGTCACTTTTAGGGTTCGCAGGTTCAACATAATAGCAGGTGATACACTTTGCAGATAAATACCAAACTCAATTATATGATGGGGCAAAATAAGTTCAGTACTGAAATCATGCCACTCGGGCCCTAGTAGCAAGCATTAAGTATAGCATAAGTGCATCAACACAATACAAAAGTATCCTCAAGATAAACCCCTAAAATCTCGACAACGGGTATCATTACATGATCAATCTCATCCAATCCCCATCCACCTCATATGCCTACAGCGGACTACTCACACATGACGATGGTGAGGGAGCTCATGGTCGATGGAGATGAAGGCGGTGAAGATGGCGGTGAAGACGGTCTCCGAATCCCTCCTCCGGGGGAGGAATCCTGGATCAATCTGTCTCCGAAAACGAAGATCGTGATGGTGGCGGCGCTCTGTTTCGCGAAAGCTCCTCCCCTCCTAGGGCACCCACTTTTTCGTATATATGAGGGGGTACGCCAAAGCTGAAGTGGAGGCGGTGCTCGAGGCTCCATTTGGGTGGGCCCACGCGGCCAGGTACAGTGGCCGCGTGGGGCCCCCCTTTTGGGCCTCCGACGCTTCCTCGTGTCCATCCTTTGCACATTGTCCTCCTTTTCCATAAAAAATGACGTGGTATTTTTCCTAATTTAATTTCCTGCAAAAACAACCAGAAAGGAGACTTTGCTAAAAACAACGTCAGATTCAGCAGTTTTATTCAAATATGGGAAGATTCCGGAGCAAATTATGAAGCAAAGTGCTTGGAAAAGTAGATGCATTTTAGGTGCATCAGCTCCCCCAAGCTTAGCTCGTTGTTCGTCCTCGAACAACTCAAACATAGTGCAGAAGCGATAAAAAGACTTTGACAAGAACTTTGCATTGCATATGTAACACCGTTTAATACCAACAAGTATTCAAAACACATAACTTCCATAACAAATAACAAAATGCTAGCAAAGGTGCATCTTATCAGTGTTAAACATTTATATTTGTTGCAAGAGAAATAACATGAAGTGTCAACACTTGGATGGTTTGTCTAGAAACAAACAAAGGTTCTTGCATCGCTTTTGATTGAATCATGCCAAGATTTTTGAGATCTTTTGATTCTTTCTTTTATTGATTGGTGAAATCATTGTGCTTACAACCTTGCCTTTAATTTTTATCAATCCATTTGATGTTCCTATTATGACTCATATGCTTGACCAACTAGAGGTTGAAAGTCTCATGCCCCGTGAATACGAGTACCTACACCATGTGCTACTCAACTTGGGTCACAAAGCAAATTTGAGTTTTAAAGTCATTGCAAGTAATAATAGCATCATCAAGAGCGTCAACTGGGGTACCTCCTGTCCCAGGACATGGAACAAGCCCATGTCCAAACAACAAGACAAACAGACAATGAACAATCTCAACACTCCTTTATTTACCACTTGTGTAGCTTTTTATTATGATGTGCATCACTGAATGTTCACTATGGTACGCTGTAAATTTCCACCATGAATGATGCATGGCTTAGGTTGGCGGCCCAGGCGTCTCTCTAGCCAATTATTCTTACTCCTCAAACTTACAGAGTTTCCACATTTATTTCGCAATGATAGGCATCCATAAACAAAGTACATGACATCAACTAAATATAATTTTAGTGCAATGTTGAAAACTTTCCATGTGTCAGCACATTTATAGTTAACTCCCAACCGCTAAGCTTGTCAAGCATATGACTTCATGTTTACCATTTGAAGAATTCTTCTATCTTTTGGTTGGCAAGTTTAGCAAGCACAATGGGATGCGTAGACCTTTGTTCAGAGCTACACTTATTCAACTCACATCCAAGTGATGTCACTACATAGTATCTCGCATGCATCATAATATAACATACTAGAACACAAAGAAGATAAACATTTGCTACCATTTCCCTAGATGTTAAAGAAACTATGATGTGCGCACTTGCTATTATTAAAAAGTCCACATAAGCATAGCAAAGGTGTCATACCTTTCATCTACTTCATGCTCATCAACTCATCATTGTTGTTCTCCTCTCCCAATTTGAACTGCGCAATAAAAACTCAATTCTGCCATAAAATGCTACTGCATACAGTACTGTTTTTACCCTACCTAGGCACCTCAGAATAATTTCATATTTTACAGGTGTGTAGGTTATGAAGAGTTGCAGTAGTGGTTAAAATTTCAGCTCAATCGGAGTTACAGAAAAAATATGAAAAATGAAACAGTGAACAGATTTCAGAAATTCCTGCACTTTCATTTTTGCGTTAAATTCAAGAAAGCAAAAATATTTTTGTTCTTTTTAGTTTTAAGATGCATAAAGTAAATGTACAGAAGTAACTAAACTAACAAACAAATGAAATATTTTTGTGTTTTTGTGATTTTTAAAACGAGAAACTAAAACATAACAAGATAACAATGATATAACACAATGAATGGAAAAGGAAAGAGGTACTCCCCCAAGCTTGCGATCAAGCTAGTATCCCGGGTAGTAGTTGTATCCACTTCCACTTCCACTTCCGGGTAATAACCATATGGATAGCTTTGCATTCCCGAGTGTTGGGCCTCCTCTTGAGGTTGGTAGCCTTGCACTTCCGGATTTTGCGGCTCCTCTTGAGGGCACTCTTCCACAATCCATCTTCCGGTACTCCTGTCAAAAAGGTCAGTACGGGGGGGCCTAATGGCCACTCTTTGTCCATTAGCACTCAAATAACTATACCAATAATGATTCTCATGCATCACACTTATACCCATACGAGTAGTTAAAGTAAAATCGAGTAAAATGGACTCTGTCACGGAGTACCCATGTTATCACCATACCCCTCTCATCCTTAATGTAATCATACACTAAAGTAGCAATAGCTCCAGCATAAATAGGGGTTTGATCAGTAACATTTCTACTCACAGCCGTATTTAAGATCTAGCAAGAATGACTCCCAAGTTATACTCACACGGTGTTTTCTTTTGCACATTTTAATAAATAAACCATTGGTCCCGTGCAAGCAGAATTGTTGTCTCTAGCAAGAAATCCTCTTGCAAGGAACAACGCAAAATCTCAAACTTGGGTGCTGTATATGAGTAAATTTACCCTATTCAATCTATCATGAGAGTTAACAGAAATGGAATGCCAAAATGCAACAAGCTCCGGTTGGAGTCAGCACGGGTTTCATCCCAACTACCCCTGTTTTCCACACCAATAGCCTTGCAAAACTCCTCCAAAGACATAACAAGGCGCTCTCCCCTCATAGTAAATTTACAAACAAAGGAAGGGGCGGTGGCTTACTCTTCTTACCATGTTTGTAGTTGTCTGGGCCCTCGAATCGGAATGTGGAGAGGAATTCTCGCGAGAGTTCCTCGTACGTACCTCGCGGGTTTTGGGCAAACCTAAGCAAACCAGTGGTGTTGGCGAAGGCATCGAAGTCTTCTTTCATTCCCCACTCCTCAAGAACATGGGGTCTTGCCATCTAGTTGTATGGATCTTCAACTTCTCTCCCACAAAAACTGCATCATCCTCCCAAAGTTGGTTGTCATCATAATTAAGGGAGACTTTTGATGCTCTTCTCTTCGGTCTTGAGCTCATCCCAAGCAATGCTTTGCCTTTGTTCATCATGGTACCTTGCTGCCCATAAATAATATTCAACAAAATTAAGATGTAACACTCTAAAATAACATTGAGTCATCCATAACTAGTCTTCAAATCAATATCATGCATCCATATCAACTAGAAAACTTAAATCCATGGATTTCTCAAGCATATTAGGTGACACCTAGTGCAGCAAAATACTTCATACATAAAGCATAAGAACAAAAAGTAATTGGATGGGTGGAGGAGTCACATACCAAGGAGCAATCCCACCAAACAGATTTGAAAAATCTGCCCTAAACTTGGAGATCCAAGAATAGCAGGAAGAACGAGCTCGAGAAAATTTGGGAAAAATACCTGGGGTGGTTTTCTGTCGAGAGGAAGGAGATGGGCACTGGACTCACCTAACACCACTTGGGACAAATTGGTGGGTCCCACGCGGCCAGGTACAGTGGCCGCGTGGGGCACCCCATTTTGGTCCCTGTTGGCCTCCTGGTGTCCCACTTCTGGCAGATGGTCCCTTTGGTTAAATAACTTACCTCCAAATTTTTCTGGAATTTTTAGAGACAATTTTCTGAAGAGAATTTTTCAAACTTCATATTCTGGAATTTCTGAACTCTGAAATAATTATGATTATGCATATACTCTAAAATTCTAAGATAAATAAAATTAAAATGCAACGCAAATTTTTATGGGAATCAAGTTTTCATCATTTCCACATTAGTAATGAGGTTGATCAAGTCTCATTAATAATATGTAAAAGATACAACACATGATTCTTATTTTATAGATATAAAGAAGAGTTTCAAATACCTCATATTTGATTGGAATAGTTCCAATCATCAAGGTAGCATACTTTGGTGCAGGAGGTGGTAGTGCAAATTCAAAGCTTCCAATCATAATAATATTTCTTTGAATAGAATTCACACTCTTGTTTATCATTGTAACAGGATTCTTCTTGGGAAAATAAATAGTATGCTCATTTCCTTTGACATTAAATGTCACTTTGCTCTCAGTGCAATTTATCACAGCTCCTGCAGTGTTTAAAAAAGGTCTTCCAAGAATAATAGATAGATTATCATCCTCAGGCATTTCTAATATAACAAAGTCTGTAGGAATTATCTCATTAGCTATAGAAATAGGAACATCCTCACATATTCCTATAGGTATAGCAGTTGTTTTATCAGCCATTTGTAAAGAAACTTCAGTTGGAACTAATTTATTTAGGTTAAGCTTCTTATATAAAGAAAAAGGCATAACACTAACACCAGCTCCTAAATCACATAAAGCATATTTCACATAAGCTTCTTTAATATGACAAGGAATAGTCGGAATACCAGGATCTCCACGCTTTTCAGGCATTTTCCCTTTGAAGGAATAATCAGCAAGCATAGCAGTAATTGCCTCATTAGGTATCTTTCTTTTATTAGTGACAATATCTTTCATATATTTTGAATATGGAGGAATTTTAATAGCATCAACAAAAGGAATTTGCAAATATAAAGTTTTAATCAACTCAAGAAATTTTCAAACCTAGCATTATCCAAAGATTTCATTACCTCTTGGGGATATGGTATGGGTCTTTGTACCCATGGATCCCTCTCTTTACCTTTTTGTTGATTTGGATGCTTCTTCTTTTTATTCTTCTCAATAGATGGTTGAGGGTCTTCTTTTCAGGAGGTTCAGGTTCTCAATATTTTCAGCTTCATGTTGTTCTTCCTCAAGTGGGGGTATTCCTCTTCTTCATTATTATCATCTCAGTCTCAGCATCAGAAATAGAAATATCCTTATCTTGTTCTTGAGAATCATCACTTTCTTTGTTTTCATTGGGAGATTTTCCTGCAGAAGATTTCTTCTTGAGAGCCTCTTGCTCTTTCCTCTTGGGATGGTCTTCAGGATAATCAGGATCCTGAGTACTTGCACCACCTCTAGTATTAACTCCACAAACCTGCTTCTTCTCAATAAGATTTGCATACAATTGATTTTGAAGAGAAACCATTTGCGCAACTTGATTATTCATCATCTCACAATGTTTAATAATTCTCCTAACTTCTCCCACACAAGCATTTATATTTTCACGAAGGAATTTAATTTTATGAGAGTTTTCCATCATATTCATTCTAATATCATGCTCTTCAGGTTTATTATGATAAGCAAAATCATTAACATATGATGCATCAATAGGAGGTGTTACCTTTTCATTACCTTCCATAGAGCTAATAACATTGACTGGGATTGGAAAACATGGTTGATCAATAGGAAGTTTAACACCCATTTCAGATAATTCCTTAAGATGAGAGGTTTTAATTCCCTTCTCTTTCATATCCTTGGAGGCTCCCTTCATTGCCTCATTGTTTAATTCAAGAATACCTCCTTTCTTCTCTGGAAATATATCTCTGTCATCTATTATTTCAATATTCCAATCTTCATAGTTTCTTGAGATAGTTTCCAATAACTCAGTTGCTTCACCAACGGTCCTTTCCCTGAAAACACTACCTGCAATACTATCAAGATAGCCTCTTGTATTTTCAGTTAGTCCATTGTAAAATATATCAAGTATTTCATGATCCTTGAAGCCATGGGTAGGACATTTCCTAACCATCTTACTATACCTCCCCAAGCTTGGGGTAAATCCTCCTTCTCTGTTTGTGAAAAGTTGCTAATCTCAATAGTTAAACCATGAATCTTATCAGCAGGGAAATATTTATTATAAAATACCTGCAAGCATTCCTCCTTGCTAGTAATACATCCAGGTTCTAAACGATTATACCAAGTTTTAGCATTTCCTCCCAAAGTAAAAGGAAACAACTTTAAGAAATAATAACGTTGGTGGATTTCATCTTTACCAAACAGCACAGATAAATCATGCAAAACAGCAATGTGTTCAAAAGGGAACTCATTATCTCTCCCATAAAACTTATACTTCTCAGCTCTTTCAATTATTTCAGGATCAACACTAAACTCATAATCTTTATCATTAATTTTAATAGCTGGAGCATTCATTTTCTCAGTAACAGGGAAATAAACATCAAGAGGAGAATTTTTATAGCTATCAAGTTCATCCAATTTATTATAATTCGGGTCCAAAAAAAGCCATAGTAAATGTGTCTTCTTCCTCAGAAGAAGTTTCATGTTCATCTCACAGTTATCTTCTAATTCACTTTCAACATTGTCAATAATAGAAGATTCAGTAGTTTCAGGTGTTTCAGTTATCTCAGATGTTTCAGGTGTCACTTCATTGTCTATGCTACCACTATTAAATCATTTTCAGTACTAGTAGACATCTTAGACAATGGTGAACTATTCAGAACTTTTCCTTTTTTCTTAGGAGCAACAGCAGAAACAACATTAGGTGAAAAGTTTGGCCTACTTGGCAAATCAGTACCTCTACGAGTAGTTGAAGGCCTTACTTCCTTCGGAGTATTCTTTTCTTTTCCCATAGTTAGGAACAAGCAAGTGCAGCAAATAAATGATAACAAGTTGTCTTACCAATAAAGCTAGGTTCCCCGGCAACGGCGCCAGAAAACATCTTGATACCCACAAGTATAGGGGATCGCTGAAGTCTTCGTTGGGAAGTATTACCCAAATTTATAGTTCGACACGATGGGAACACAAGAATACCAATAAGACTTTGGCAATTGAGGCGTCACTCTCAACCACACCTGTATATCAATAAACTTGCAGCAGTGATAGTGATGGCAGTAGTATGATTCAAGTAGCAAATAAAACAGCAGTAGTGAACAAGGATTTCCCAGTTTTCACCGGAAAGATGAAAGTGTAACTCAGTGATTTAAAACGTAGGCATGAGGTGATAGCGGGGTGTTGCATGAATAAGATTGATCATATAATAAGAACAACTAGCAATGGGCTTACTCTAACTCCGATATATGTAGGTATGTGTTCCGTAAATAGTTGTGCGTACTAACCAAGAGAATTTGCACAACATCTATTGTCCTACCTGCCCATTTCACCGGGGCCAACTTGGAACTACAGGTAATTAAGGTCTACCCTTTCGAATAGCCCGGAACAACGCATTAACACTTCATGAACACATAGAATCCTCAAACTAAAACATCTCCCCCTTGTTTTCCCTATATGTCACTTTTAGGGTTCGCAGGTTCAACATAATAGCAGGTGATACACTTTGCAGATAAATACCAAACTCAATTATATGATGGGGCAAAATAAGTTCAGTACTGAAATCATGCCACTCGGGCCCTAGTAGCAAGCATTAAGTATAGCATAAGTGCATCAACACAATACAAAAGTATCCTCAAGATAAACCCCTAAAATCTCGGACAACGGGTATCATTACATGATCAATCTCATCCAATCCCCATCCACCTCATATGCCTACAGCGGACTACTCACACATGACGATGGTGAGGGAGCTCATGGTCGATGGAGATGAAGGCGGTGAAGATGGCGGTGAAGACGGTCTCCGAATCCCTCCTCCGGGGAGAGAATCCTGGATCAATCTGTCTCCGAAAACGAAGATCGTGGTGGTGGCGGCGCTCTGTTTCGCGAAAGCTCCTCCCCTCCTAGGGCACCCACTTTTTCGTATATATGAGGGGGTACGCCAAAGCTGAAGTGGAGGCGGTGCTCGAGGCTCCATTTGGGTGGGCCCACGTGGCCAGGTACAGTGGCCGCGTGGGCCCCCCTTTTGGGCCTCCGACGCTTCCTCGTGTCCATCCTTTGCACATTGTCCTCCTTTTCCATAAAAAATGACGTGGTATTTTTCCTAAATTTAATTTCCTGCAAAAACAACCAGAAAGGAGACTTTGCTAAAAACAACGTCAGATTCAGCAGTTTTATTCAAATATGGGAAGATTCCGGAGCAAATTATGAAGCAAAGTGCTTGGAAAAGTAGATGCATTTTAGGTGCATCAGCTCCCCCAAGCTTAGCTCGTTGTTCGTCCTCAAACAACTCAAACATAGTGCAGAAGCGATAAAAAGACTTTGACAAGAACTTTGCATTGCATATGTAACACCGTTTAATACTAACAAGTATTCAAAACACATAACTTCCATAACAAATAACAAAATGCTAGCAAAGGTGCATCTTATCAGTGTTAAACCATTTATATTTGTTGCAAGAGAAATAACATGAAGTGTCAACACTTGGATGGGTTTGTCTAGAAACAAACAAAGGTTCTTGCATCGCTTTTGATTGAATCATGCCAAGATTTTTGAGATCTTTTGATTCTTTCTTTTATTGATTGGTGAAATCATTGTGCTTACAACCTTGCCTTTAATTTTTATCAATCCATTTGATGTTCCTATTATGACTCATATGCTTGACCAACTAGAGGTTGAAAGTCTCATGCCCCGTGAATACGAGTACCTACACCATGTGCTACTCAACTTGGGTCACAAAGCAAATTTGAGTTTTAAAGTCATTGCAAGTAATAATAGTGTCATCAAGAGCGTCAACTGTGGGGTACCTCCTGTCCCAGGACATGGAACAAGCCCATGTCCAAACAACAAGACAAACAGACAATGAACAATCTCAACACTCCTTTATTTACCACTTGTGTAGCTTTTTATTATGATGTGCATCACTGAATGTTCACTATGGTACGCTGTAAATTTCCACCATGAATGATGCATGGCTTAGGTTAGCGGCCCAGGCGTCTCTCTAGCCAATTATTCTTACTCCTCAAACTTACAGAGTTTCCACATTTATTTCGCAATGATAGGCATCCATAAACAAAGTACATGACATCAACTAAATATAATTTTAGGCAATGTTGAAAACTTTCCATGTGTCAGCACATTTATAGTTAACTCCCAACCGCTAAGCTTGTCAAGCATATGACTTCATGTTTACCATTTGAAGAATTCTTCTATCTTTTGGTTGGCAAGTTTAGCAAGCACAATGGGATGTGTAGACCTTTGTTCAGAGCTACACTTATTCAACTCACATCCACGTGATGTCACTACATAGTATCTCGCATGCATCATAATATAACATACTAGAACACAAAGAAGATAAGCATTTGCTACCATTTCCCTAGATGTTAAAGAAACTATGATGTGCGCACTTGCTATTATTAAAAAGTCCACATAAGCATAGCAAAGGTGTCATACCTTTCATCTACTTCATGCTCATCAACTCATCATTGTTGTTCTCCTCTCCCAATTTGAACTGCGCAATAAAAACTCAATTCTGCCATAAAATGCTACTGCATACAGTACTGTTTTTACCCTACCTAGGCACCTCAGAATAATTTCATATTTTACAGGTGTGTAGGTTATGAAGAGTTGCAGCAGTGGTTAAAATTTCAGCTCAATCGGAGTTACAGAAAAAATATGAAAAATGAAACAGTGAACAGATTTCAGAAATTCCTGCACTTTCATTTTTGCGTTAAATTCAAGAAAGCAAAAATATTTTTGTTCTTTTCAGTTTTAAGATGCATAAAGTAAATGTACAGAAGTAACTAAACTAAGAAACAAATGAAATATTTTTGTGTTTTTGTGATTTTTAAAACGAGAAACTAAAACATAACAAGATAACAATGATATAACACAATGGAATGGAAAAGGAAAGAGGTACTCCCCCAAGCTTGCGATCAAGCTAGTATCCAGGGTAGTAGTTGTATCCACTTCCACTTCCACTTCCGGGGTAATAACCATATGGATAGCTTTGCATTCCCGAGTGTTGAGCCTCCTCTTGAGGTTGGTAGTCTTGCACTTCCGGATTTTGCGGCTCCTCTTGAGGTTGCACCTCTTCCACAATCCATCTTCCGGTACACCTGTCAAAAAGGTCAGTACGGGGGGGGGGGGGCCTAATGGCCACTCTTTGTCCATTAGCACTCAAATAAGTATACCAATAATGATTCTCATGCATCACACTTATACCCATACGAGTAGTTAAAGTAAAATCGAGTAAAATGGACTCTGTCACGGGAGTACCCATGTTATCACCATACCCCTCTCATCCTTAATGTAATCATACACTAAAGTAGCAATAGCTCCAGCATAAATAGGGGTTTGATCAGTAACATTTCTACTCACAGCCGTATTTAAAGATCTAGCAAGAATGACTCCCAAGTTATACTCACACGGTGTGTTTTCTTTTGCACATTTTAATAAATAAACCATTGGTCTCGTGCAAGCAGAATTGTTGTCCCTAGCAAGAAATCCTCTTGCAAGGAACAACGCAAAATATCTCAAACTTGGGTGTGTATATGAGTAAATTTACGCCTATTCAATCTATCATGAGAGTTAACAGAAATGGAATGCCAAAATGCAACAAGCTCCGGGTTGGAGTCAGCACGGGTTTCATCCCAACTACCCCTGTTTTCCACACCAATAGCCTTGCAAAACTCCTCCAAAGACATAACAAGGCGCTCTCCCTCATAGTAAATTTACAAACAAAGGAAGGTGGCGGTGGCTTACTCTTCTTACCATGTTTGTAGTTGTCTGGGCCCTCGAATCGGAATGTGGAGAGGAATTCTCGCGAGAGTTCCTCGTACGTACCTCGCGGGTTTTGGGCAAACCTAAGCAAACCAGTGGTGTTGGCGAAGGCATCGAAGTCTTCTTTCATTCCCCACTCCTCAAGAACATGGGCGTCTTGCCATCTAGTTGTATGGATCTTCAACTTCTCTCCCACAAAAACTGCATCATCCTCCCAAAGTTGGTTGTCATCATAATTAAGGGAGACTTTTGATGCTCTTCTCTTCGGTCTTGAGCTCATCCCAAGCAATGCTTTGCCTTTGTTCATCATGGTACCTTGCTGCCCATAAATAATATTCAACAAGAATTAAGATGTAACACTCTAAAATAACATTGAGTCATCCATAACTAATCTTCAAATCAATATCATGCATCCATATCAACTAGAAAACTTAAATCCATGGATTTCTCAAGCATATTAGGTGACACCTAGTGCAGCAAAATACTTCATACATAAAGCATAGGAACAAAAAGTAATTGGATGGGTGGAGGAGTCACATACCAAGGAGCAATCCCACCAAATAGATTTGAAAAATCTGCCCTAAACTTGGAGATCCAAGAATAGCAGGGAGAACAAGCTTGAGAAAATTTTGGAAAAATACCTGGGGTGGTTTTCTGTCGAGAGGAAGGAGATGGGCACTGGATGCTCACCTAACACCACTTGAGGACAGAATTGGTGGGTCCCACGCGGCCAGGTACAGTGGCCGCGTGGGGCACCCCATTTTGGTCCCTGTTCGCCTCCTGGTGTCCCACTTCTGGTAGATGGTTCCTTTGGTTAAATAACTTACCTCCAAATTTTTCTGGAATTTTTAGAGACAATTTTCTGAAGAGAATTTTTCAAACTTCATATTCTGGAATTTCTGAACTCTGAAATAATTATGATTATGCATATACTCTAAAATTCTAAGATAAATAAAATTAAAATGCAACGCAAATTTTTATGGGAATCAAGTTTTCATCATTTCCACATTAGTAATGAGGTTGATCAAGTCTCATTAATAATATGTAAAAGATACAACACATGATTCTTATTTTATGGATATAAAGAAGAGTTTCAAAATACCTCATATTTGATTGGAATAGTCCCAATCATCAAGGTAGCATACTTTGGTGCAGGAGGTGGTAGTGCAAATTCAAAGCTTCCAATCATAATAATATTTCTTTGAATAGAATTCACACTCTTGTTTATCATTGTAATAGGATTCTTCTTGGGAAAATAAATAGTATGCTCATTTCCTTTGACATTAAACGTCACTTTGCTCTCAGTGCAATTTATCACAGCTCCTGCAGTGTTTAAAAAAGGTCTTCCAAGAATAATAGATAGATTATCATCCTCAGGCATTTCTAATATGACAAAGTCTGTAGGAATTATCTCATTAGCTATAGAAATAGGAACATCCTCACATATTCCTATAGGTATAGCAGTTGTTTTGTCAGCCATTTGTAAAGAAACTTCAGTTGGAACTAATTTATTTAGGTTAAGCTTCTTATATAAAGAAAAAGGCATAACACTAACACCAGCTCCTAAATCACATTAAGCATATTTCACATAAGCTTCTTTAATATGACATGGAATAGTCGGAATACCAGGATCTCCACGCTTTTCAGGCATTTTCCCTTTGAAGGAATAATCAGCAAGCATAGCAGTAATTGCCTCATTAGGTATCTTTCTTTTATTAGTGACAATATCTTTCATATATTTTGAATATGGAGGAATTTTAATAGCGTCAACAAAAGGAATTTGCAAATATAAAGTTTTAATCAACTCAAGAAATTTTTCAAACCTAGCATTATCCAAAGATTTCATTACCTCTTGGGGATATGGTATGGGTCTTTGTACCCATGGATCCCTCTCTCTACCTTTTTGTTGATTTGGATGCTTCTTCTTTTATTCTTCTCAATAGATGGTTGAGGGTCTTCTTTTTCAAGAGGTTCAGGTTCTACAATATTTTCAGCTTCATGCTGTTCTACAAACCTGCTTCTTCTCAATAAGATTTGCATACAATTGATTTTGAAGAGAAACCATTTGCTCAACTTGATTATTCATCATCTCACAATGTTTAATAATTCTCCTAACTTCTCCCACACAAGCATTTATATTTTCACGAAGGAATTTAATTTTATGAGAGTTTTCCATCATATTCATTCTAATATCATGCTCTTCAGGTTTATTATGATAAGCAAAATCATTAACATATGATGCATCAATAGGAGGTGTTACCTTTCATTACCTTCCATAGAGCTAATAACATTGACTGGGATTGGAAAACATGGTTGATCAATAGGAAGTTTAACACCCATTTCAGATAATTCCTTAAGATGAGAGGTTTTAATTCCCTTCTCTTTCATATCCTTGGAGGCTTCCTTCATTGCCTCATTGTTTAATTCAAGAATACCTCCTTTCTTCTCTAGAAATATATCTCTGTCATCAATTATTTCAATATTCCAATCTTCATAGTTTCTTGAGATAGTTTCCAATAACTCAGTTGCTTCACCAATGGTCCTTTCCCTGAAAACACTACCTGCAATACTATCAAGATAGCCTCTTGTATTTTCAGTCAGTCCATTGTAAAATATATCAAGTATTTCATGATCCTTGAAGCCATGAGTAGGACATTTCCTAACCATCTTACTATACCTCCCCCAAGCTTGGGGTAAATCCTCCTTCTCTGTTTGTAAAAAGTTACTAATCTCAATAGTTAAACCATGAATCTTATCAGCAGGGAAATATTTATTATAAAATACCTGCAAGCATTCCTCCTTGCTAGTAATACATCCAGGTTCTAAACGATTATACCAAGTTTTAGCATTTCCTCCCAAGGTAAAAGGAAACAACTTTAAGAAATAATAACGTTGGTGGATTTCATCTTTACCAAACAACACAGATAAATCATGCAAAACAGCAATGTGTTCAAAAGGGAACTCATTATCTCTCCCATAAAACTTATACTTCTCAGCTCTTTCAATTATTTCAGGATCAACACTAAACTCATAATCTTTATCATTAATTTTAATAGCTGGAGCATTCATTTTCTCAGTAACTGAGAAATAAACATCAAGAGGAGTATTTTTATAGCTATCAAGTTCATCCAATTTATTATAATTCGGGTCCAAAAAGCCATAGTAAATGTCTCTTCTTCCTCAGAAGAAGTTTCATGTTCATCTTCACAGTTATCTTCTAATTCACTTTCAACATTGTCAATAATAGAAGATTCAGTAGTTTCAGGTGTTTCAGTTATCTCAGATGTTTCATGTGTCACTTCATTGTCTATGCTACCACCTATTAAATCATTTTCAGTACTAGTAGACATCTTAGACAATGGTGAACTATTCAGAACTTTTCCTTTTTTTTAGGAGCAACAGCAGAAACAACATTAGGTGAAACGTTTGGCCTACTTGGCAAATCAGTACCTCTACGAGTAGTTGAAGGCCTTACTTCCTTCGGAGTATTCTTTTCTTTTCCCATAGTTAGGAAAAAGCAGGTGCAGCAAATAAATGATAACAAGTTGTCTTACCAATAAATCTAGGTTCCCCGGCAACGGCGCCAGAAAACGTCTTGATACCCACAAGTATAGGGGATCGCTGAAATCTTCGTTGGGAAGTATTACCCCAAATTTATAGTTCGACACGATGGGAACACAAGAATACCAATAAGACTTTGGCAATTGAGGCGTCACTCTCAACCACACCTGTATATCAATAAACTTGCAGCAGTGATAGTGATGGCAGTAGTATGATTCAAGTAGCAAATAAAACAGCAGTAGTGAATAAGGATTTCCCAGTTTTCACCAGAAAGATGAAAGTGTAACTCAGTGATTTAAAACGTAGGCATGAGGTGATAGCGGGGTGTTGCATAAATAAGATTGATCATATAATAAGGAACAACTAGCAATGGGGCTTTAACTCTAACTCCGATATATGTAGGTATGTGTTCCGTAAATAGTTGTGCGTACTAACCAAGAGAATTTGCACAACATCTATTGTCCTACCTGCCCATTTCACTGGGGCCAACTTGGAACTACAGGTAATTAAGGTCTACCCTTTCGAATAGCCCGGAACAACGCATTAACACTTCATGAACACATAGAATCCTCAAACTAAAACATCTCCCCATTGTTTTCCCTATATGTCACTTTTAGGGTTCGCAGGTTCAACATAATAGCAGGTGATACACTTTGCAGATAAATACCAAACTCAATTATATGATGGGGCAAAATAAGTTCAGTACTGAAATCATGCCACTCGGGCCCTAGTAGCAAGCATTAAGTATAGCATAAGTGCATCAACACAATACAAAAGTATCCTCAAGATAAACCCCTAAAATCTCAGATAACGGGTATCATTACATGATCAATCTCATCCAATCCCCATCCACCTCATATGCCTACAGCGGACTACTCACACATGACGATGGTGAGGGAGCTCATGGTCGATGGAGATGAAGGCGGTGAAGATGGCGGTGAAGACGGTCTCTGAATCCCTCCTCCGGGGGAGGAATCCTGGATCAATCTGTCTCCGAAAACGAAGATCGTGATGGTGGCGGCGCTCTGTTTCGCCAAAGCTCCTCCCCTCCTAGGGCACCCACTTTTTCGTATATATGAGGGGTACGCCAAAGCTGAAGTGGAGGCGGTGCTCGAGGCTCCATTTGGGTGGGCCCACGTGGCCAGGTACAGTGGCCGCGTGGGGCCCCCCCTTTTGGGCCTTCGACGCTTCCTCGTGTCCATCCTTTGCACATTGTCCTCCTTTTCCATAAAAAATAACGTGGTATTTTTCCTAGATTTAATTTCCTGCAAAAACAACCAGAAAGGAGACTTTGCTAAAAACAGCGTCAGATTCAGCAGTTTTATTCAAATATGGGAAGATTCCGGAGCAAATTATGAAGCAAAGTGCTTGGAAAAGTAGATGCATTTTAGGTGCATCACATGCCTGGCGTACCTGTCGAACTCGCTGAGCACAAATTACATGTTAACCCGGGCGCAAAACCCGTCAAGCAAGGTTTGCGCAGATTGAATGAGGAGAGGAGAAAGATTGTGGGAAAAGAAGTAGCCTGGCTCTTGGCCGCGGGTTTTATCATGGAGGTTTTCCATCGCAAGTGGTTGGCTAACCCGGTACTTGTGTTGAAGAAAAATAATGAATGGCGGATGTGCATAGACTACACCAGTTTGAATAAAGTTTGTCCCAAAGATCCTTTTGCATTGCCTCGTATTGATCAGATTATCGATGCAGTTGCAGGCAACGAGCTCTTGTGTTTTTTGGATGCATATTCGGGTTACAATCAGATCAAGCTCAATGAGGAGGATTGGGAAAAGACAGTCTTCATAACCCCTTTTGGGGCGTATTGTTACAAAAATATGACCTTTGGGTTGAAGAACGCAGGGGCCACTTACCAGATGTGCATCCAGAACTGTTTTGCGAAGCAGATTGGCCGCAACGTGCATGCTTATGTTGATGATGTAGTAATCAAGTCAGAGAAAGCCGGGTCACTCATTGATGACCTGAGGGAAACTTTTGCTAATCTGAGGAAGTACAAGATGAAGCTCAATCCCACCAAGTGTGTGTTTGGAGTTCCAGCGGGGATGCTGCTCGGTTACATTGTGTCACAGCGTGGAATCGAGGCTAACCCGGCAAAAATCAAAGCTATACAGAGTTTGAAGAAGCCAGAGGAGCTGGCTGATGTTCAGAAGCTTACGGGATGCATTGCAGTCCTAAGCCGGTTTATTTCAAGGTTAGGAGAGAAAGCAATACCACTTTACCGGCTCTTGAAAAAATCAGACAAGTTCGTGTGGGACAAAGAAGCAGATGATGCTTTTGAGTTGTTGAAGCAAACATTGGCAGAGGCGCCAATCTTGGTGGCTCCTGCTCCAAAGGAACCTTTGTTGCTATACATTACAGCAGGACCACGCGCAGTGAGTGCCGTGGTGGTAGTAGAAAGAAAAGAGGAAGGAAAAGAACACCCGGTCCAGAGGCTGGTTTACTATGTTAGTGAAGTACTGTCAGAAACAAGCAGAGGTATCCACATTGGCAGAAACTTGTTTTTGGTGTTTTTATGGCGACCCGGAAATTGAAGCATTATTTCTTGGAGCATCCGTTCAGAGTTGTTAGTTCAATCCCGTTAGCAGAAATTATCAGAAACTCAGATGCAACGGGACGGATCGCCAAGTGGGCGATAGAGATGGGTGATTATCACATCAGTTATGAGCTACTCCAACCTCCTCTCTCTCATTAATTTCTTGCCACGTCACATTTTTTGGCTATGTGGCACTGAAGTTGCTAGTCCCACTATGGGTAGTTACAAGAGTGACCTTATACCGATTAATGTTGATGCTGAAGAGGCTAACCTCTTTGCACAAGTTTTTGGGTGTAAGGTTGGGGAATTCCCTTTTATTTATTTGGGAGTACCCCTGCATTTTGCTAAATTGAGAAAGGAAGATTTGCAACCGATAATTGATAAGATCATCAAAAGAATTGCGGGTTGGATGGGCAAACTTCTTTCTTATAAAGCTAGAATCATTTTGTTGCAGGCCTGTGTGGCCAGCATACCCATGTACCTGTTGTCAATGATTAAATTTCCCAAATGGGCATTAAAAGCTATTAATTCGCAGATGTCTCACTTTTTTTGGAAAGACACTGATGTCTCTCCTAAGTACCATCTGGTTAACTTTGATACTATTTGTCAGAAAAAGGAATATGGCGGTTTAGGTATTCAAAATCTTAGAGATTTCAACCTTTGTCTGTTGGCCTCTTGGATTCGGAGATACCAATTAGATAAACATAAAATTTGGCGGCAAATTGTGGATTATAAGTACAATCTTACCCCAAATGTGCTCAGAGCTAAACCAGTCCGATGTTCTCCTTTTTGGAAAGGAATCATGTGGGCTGCCTCTGCAGCTAAAATGGGGTATCGTTGGCATTTAGGCAATGGTAAGAAGATCTTGTTCTGGGAAGATATTTGGATAGGTCACTGTTCTCTTGCTACTCTTTTTTGGGAAATCTATATAATTGTTAATGAGCAGAGCTGCACAGTGGCTGAGGCCTGGGATGGTACAAATTTAAAATTTACGTTTAGAAGAACTGTCTCCCCGCGTGTCTATGCGAGTTGGTTAGAGTTGGTTGCTCTGATTGAAAATGTGAACTTCTCTGAGGAAGAGGATACATATATTTGGATGTTTCATCCTTCTGGGCAATACATGGTTAAGTTTTTTTATGGGGTGATTAACAATCGTGGTGTGGTCCCTGTGCACACTCCGGCTGTCTGGAAGTTGCACATACCTCCCAGGATTCATGTCTTTTTGTGGATGCTAGCAAACAATAAAATACTTACAAGGGCTAACCTGAGTAAAAGGCGGCATGTTGATGATGAAACTTGTCTGTTTTGTTCTGAAACTGAAACTGCACATCATTTATTTTTTGATTGTGTGGTTGCTAAACATATTTGGACAGTTTTGTCTAATGTTCTTGGAAAGCCTGTTGGTAGTGACTTTGAATCTATTGCTAGATGGTGGATTAGTGAAGATAAAAACTCTGTGGTTAATATTTTCACTTCTGCTGCTCTTTGGGGTCTCTGGACAGTAAGTTTTGAAGGAGGCAGGGGGTAGGATCCAAGCCCGCAGGTTCAGTAGAAGTTCAAAACCAGCCTCACCTAAGTTTTGTAAAAGCAGCAGGCGTGAGGGCCAATGACTCCTGATTTAGAACATGGTTATAAATAGCTTTAACTTCCATGGCCAGGCTAGCTACCATGTCAATCCAAACAACACAAAGCAAGAGGTAAAATTAATTCACTCTAACCGGCAGTCCCGATTTAGCTCAGACCCGTCATCTTTGAATTCACACCAAGATTTGAATTTTGAATTGTTTTTCAAACAATCATCGTCATCAAATGTGGTTCTAATTTGGAGTGTCATCGTACCAGGCTGACGACTGTCGACCAATCTAAGAAAATTCAGTTCTTCAGATATCCAGAGTCGTACGTTTTGTCATGGTATGAAAAACCATCTACCTCTGGGGAGAAGCCTGGAGATTAAGGCGCGGTCGACGAGGCTATATCCAAGGCCAGGAGGTGCGGCTTCGGCGCCGTCACCGTCGACATTTGGCTGGACAGCAGTTGTAGAGAAATTCTTGCTATCAAAGTTGATACCTCCCTGCCCGCGAGGTCTCGAGTTCGAGAGCCAGCGCCCGCTCCCTCGTGCGTACTCACCGAAATTCATGCTATCAAAGTTGATTGGAGGCTGTCTAACCTCCAATCCGCATTTTTTAGCAGTTGTAGAGAAAGGAGGCAGCAGACAATGGAGCTAGCTAGTAGCTGGGCCAAGTGATTGATACACGTTGTCAGGACTGCTAGCTACCACGCCAATCCATAGGACCTCAGCAAGAGGTTCAGAGCGGCGTGGCCGGGGAGGTTCAGACTTCAGAGCGAGCGGCGCGCGTGGCAGGTTCACTTCAGAGTGGTGTGCGTCAAGGGCGTAGGGCAGTGTAGCTCGCGTAGAAAAGTTCAGTGAACGATGGGGGCGGTGAACCTGACGGCTCAGACGACCTCCATCTCGACACCCATGGATTTAGGGAGCCGAGACCCGTGCGAGGATGCATGGAGCCCTCTGGAATCAGAGCACGAGCAGGAGACCTCGTCAACTGCAGGGAGCCCGCGGCATAGAATCGATCAGGAGCAAGAGATCTAGACCGGGTGTGCTTTTCCGCCGGCGTCAAGCGGGGTACCTCAGTGTCTGGGCTGAGGCGGTATACCAGAAGAAGGACGGGTCTCCTTGGACGGAGACAAGATCGCCATCGGCGGAATCATGGAGAAGGGTGGCGTCCACGACAGAGGAGGCGGCGAGGAGGGTGGCACAGTGCGTAATTTGTATCAACTTTGATTTGATGGCAAGTTGGATGACGTGCCACAAGAAGGCTTACTCCATTTATTATTATTAAAAAAAGTACGTATAGATGAGTAAGCTTGCAACTGAACTATTGGATTTTTTTCGTGATTCTTGCTAGTCATGGGTTGACGTTTCATGATGTCATCTTACCGAGAATTAAATTAAACTTCATTCGGCTGGAAATTAGTCACACCCAAAAATTTGTACACGTCGGTCCATCAAAAATTTGTACAAGTCAATCCTTCAAACTTTGATCCCGCTGCTACCAAGCACCAGGGCAGGAAAACACCGAACTCCAGCAGCCGGAGAGGATCACACAATCATGATCGGCCTCCGCACCCGATGGAATTCACCCTCCGAGCAGTAAACCCTATCCAAAACGTGATCGCCTTCCGAGTCGCCCTAGCGTAGTGTGGTGGACCCTACGTAAGCCAAATAATAAATTTGTTTCAGAGGTCCATTGGCTGTTGAAATGAACTATACAGTACTACCTTCGGATCCGAGTTGGTACCAATCAGTAAATTTGCCTATAAAAGTGGTAGTTTTCCGCTACCAACTCTTCGGATCCAAAGGCACTCGCTACCGTCACTTTGTGAGATTCATCGCGTTTCCTTTGAAAGGGCTCGTAAATTAATTTGTGACTACATGTGAGACAAAGCTCCGCGCGTGTAGACATGGGGCACGCAACGCCGTATGTCGTCTTTGACGTATGAGGCACCGCGATGTGTAGGTAGAAAAAATATCTACTTCTCTTTTGTCTTGGCCTAGCAATTTGCTTCACACATATCTTCTACCGAGGTGGCTGGCAGCTCACTAGAAGAATTCAAGATGTCTAGATATTTTTTTTGCTGGCTCATTTTCGTTTCCACATTGTGTGATCCTTGAATTGCAATAAAAAAAGCCTTGTACATCGATTGATGCAGAGGCGGCTGGGGCTATGCCTCCTTTTCTAAAAAAAAGCAATTTGCTTCACAGCATTCAAGCTGTCAGACAAGAACAATCGATCCCATAATAAGTCCCCTTTTGGTGCGTACATATATACAGAGTGAATCGATTAAAAGAAGACGGGAGACTGTAAACGGATCAAGTATTGAGCCAGACATGTACGCTAGCATTCTGGAACCGGAAGCAAAGTCTTATTACTTCAGCGTATCAAACACGTACAGGGGATCAGAATGTACAAGCAAAAAAGAAACAAGGAAAAAGAAGTGTAAGCTCAAATTCAGAAGTCCGGCGAGCTAGGCGAACGCCGCCGGCGAGAACCCGTAAACACCACCGTGGCTAGCTAGGTGCACGCACGTCAGCACGAGTACTCCGGCCATACTACATGGCGGCATCGTCCCAGGTGGCGGCCCAGTTAGTGGCGCTCCCGACGCGCGGCATGGACTTGATCTTAGTAACGTGTCGACCTTGAAATTGGCGCCGCACATGACGCCCTCGCTGTCGACGCGGGGCATGGCCTTGAGCCGGTTCATGGGGTGCTCGAAGCTCTTGAGCCCGCCCTCGCTGTGGAACATGCACCCGGCCGGGAACGGCGCGTAAGACTTGCCGCACCCTGCCTTGACGACGGCGCGGTCGTCGCAGATGACCACGGAGCCGTCGGCCGCCACGCCCCAGTGGAGCGGCACGCCGCCGTCGGTGCTCTGCGCGGCGAAGACGGCGCCGGACTTGCTGTCGAAGACGACGAAGGCGAAAGAGCCCGAGAGGTCCTTGACGACCTGGTCGGCCGGGTAGGGGCCTCGGTCGCGCAGGGTGCGGTAGGCCTCGATGACGAACAGCGCCTCGTTGGTGGAGCGGCCCGTGAGGCCGTACTGCCGCATCAGGCTGCAGAGGTTGTCCAGGCTCCCATGAAGACGCAGTAGATGTCGTCCAGACCGCAGAATATCCTGCGCGCCAAAAAAAATTAGATCTTTGATTAGTCGCCGTTCGTCCGTTCACCGAAGTCTTTTTTCCATTGCTGCGTTCGAGCGAGCGAGCTGAGCGGAGCTTACCTCTGGTATCCGGAGAGGGTGCGGGGCTGCGCGGCGACGCAGGCGAGGGCGGCGCCGCCGCCGAAGGAGGTGGAGAAGGCGTCCTCGGGGTGGGCGGCGTGGAAGTCGCGGAGGATTTGGTCGGGCTGCTTGGGCTTGGCGGCGCCGCTCCGGGGGCTGTTGAGCTCCTGCGGCGCGTGCGCTACCTGCTTTTGGAAGATGGCCAACATCTTCGAATCAAACGTCAGTACAAGTATTCTTTCGTGCACTGGATGGAAGCAGAGCTAGCTTTGCTCGAGCTGCTAATGGAGACGAGATGGAGAAGCTAGAAGACGAATGGGAGATGGGTAATGGAATGGAGGTTTTGGGATGGAGATAGGGGGACGCCTTTTATAGCGGAGCTCGCCGGTTTAGGATGATGGCAGGGACCGGAAATTTGTGCGCGGATTTGGAGTCAGTGCAGCTGATGATGACGGGGAGGGAAGGATGGGTTGGATCTGGATAAAGATAGCTACGCGACGACGGGGATAAGATCATCACGTACCTAGGCTTATTTTACCCAGACCGGCAGCTAACCGTGATTGTGACACCAGTAGTACTAGTCTCCACCCCAATCCGGTGGGTGGTGGTGCGCTCGCGGGTTGCATCGGATCCACGGTTTGCTAATCTTGGACAAGACGAAGCCGATGCTCCGGTTTATCTCCCGTTGAAGCTTAATTTATCCGGCTTTGATCCAGTTACTTCTTAATTAAATCAGCGTTTTCTTGCTGTTCACATCGTAGTATATTGGACTATCAAGAGCAATCTGACGTTAACGAGCAATTAGACTTTATGTTAGAATAAAAACAGTGACATTTAGGTTTTTTCTGCAGCTGACTATATGAGTTAACAATTTAACATGCGTTAGGAGCTGGATAAATCCTCAAAGAAGTCTGTTAAATGTTGGAAAGAGAGAGAGAGCTGGTGGGGAGAGAGAGATATTTACTTGAAGGTGACATTAACTCCAGATATTTTGTAATTGACGTAGGTAGAAAACTCAGAAATAAGATTTGTAGACTTGTCATGCAGAAGGTTTCCTTGAGGGTGACCAAAACCTTCTAGAAAATCCACGGATTTTTATAAAAAACTTTTTTGTCATTGTTTGTCTTTTACCCGTGACTTCATATGATCATGTTCCTGCTACTCCCTCCGTTTTTTAATATAAGATGTTTTAGGTACATGTTGTCTACATACATAGTAAAGTGAGTGAACATGCACACTAATATATGTCTACATACATTTGTATACATGTGTATGTGGACAAATGCTAAAGCATCTTATATTAAAAAACGGAGGGAGTAGATGATATCGATACACTGAATTTGATAAATCCGTTTAGTTTGGATGAGAACAAAGTAGTGGAGCTTCTACCGGTAGAGATTTCTTACTCCCGGGCTCAAGTTTCAAAAAAAAATCATATTTACAAGTTTCAAAAAAAAATCTAGAATTGTCGGGGATGTAACCCCGGGTACCCCAGAGTTGATGATTTTGTGGAGTTATTGGAAGAGACAACAATTAAATAAATGTACGATAGAGAGTAAAGGAGGAGAAAACGGATTGGACCGGCATAAGCCGAAACTGGGCCGACATTGCAGTTAACTCGGTTAAACCGAGCTCTCCCAGCCTCGGAAGGGCCGAAGTGCCTCCAAGCCCCGGATCGGGCCACTTGCCCCAGCCAGCCTCGGGTGGGCCTCGGAGCGGACCGAGATTGGGCCACTTCCTCCAGATTCGGTGGGCCGAGGCTTTCCCAGCTTCGGAGCAGGCTGCCGCTGGCTTACCTCGGGCAGGCCGAATCCTCCAGATCTCGGCAGGCCGAGATATCCCGCTTTGGAGCAGGCCGAGCTGCCCAGGAGGTCGTCGAGGCTTTCCCAGGCCGAGGTAAAGCAGGCCGACACTTGCTTCTTCGGGCGGGCGCTGCTTCGGGCGGGCCGAGGCTTCCTTCACCTCGGTTGGGCCAAGATCACCAGCGATCGCCTCGCTCGCGTGCTCCACTGGCCGAACCATCGCACAGGTCGCTCCCTCGCGTGATGCCACGACTCGGTAGCCCATGGACCGAGATCGCCAGAGCTGCTTCTTCGTCCGAGGTAACCAGGATCGCTGCATCGACCGACATGCCTCCCTCTACCCCGACATATTATCACCTCCGACATCCCCAGCACCTCCTCGGCAGGTACAAGATGCCTTCTGCCATCCCCAGGAGACAACCGCAAGAAGACAAACCAAGGACAAGGGACGTGGCTACAGTGCCAGCGATGTGACTAGAGTACAACTGATGACGCTTGTACAATAGTGACAAGACCCCAGTGGTCATTTAATGTACAGTGTTTGTACAGTGACGTGTGGGCCACCCTTGTCCCCTGGGCTCTCCCTATATAAGAGCACCAGGGGGAGCACTACGCGGACGACGCCCCTGCACGGGCTCACTCCCTTCTTCTCCCCCGCTCACATGGAGCTCCTCCTAGCTAAGACCTCTGAGAGGCAATCTTCACCCAGCTCGTGGAGCCTTTGTACCATCCATATACAGAGAGGAGAATACACCGATAGGCTAGATGCTGCAGTAGGGGTTTTATCTCCTCACGAGAGCCCCGAAGCAGGGTAAATCCTTGTGTTCGTTTGTTCTTCCGTGTGCGCTGTTCAGTGCGCTATCCCTCCCCGAATCCTCTAGCGTCCATCGGCCCCCAACTTAAGCCTACCCCTAGGCATCTGTTGTTTCATACGACGACAAGAATTTTTTTCCATGTTGTCAATGATAAATCCCACAAACGTGCAAAATCTCGGTTTCAAATATTTTATATTCTGTTCGACACAAAAATAACAAATGTGTGGATCTAAATATGGTAAACTTGATATTAAATGCATTACTTATGGCATTATTACTCTTGTTCTAAAGGACATGGTATTGATAGATCCAAAATTATATGATTTTTTTCCTTAATGTAGTTTTTAATTTTTATACCAAAGTTCTTAATAATATAAACATGTGTCTAGCGGATAAATTTGTTGATGAAATAGAATTGTCTTTCATCAAAGGTAGATTTGTAGTACATATATAGTGTGGTTCTTCTTCATGAGACCACTCACTATATGCACAATTCAAAAAAAACATGAGTGTTTAAAAGTTGGTTGATAACATTTCAAAGTTAGATTTTGATGAACTTGACAAGGTAGGTGGCTTCTCAAGAAATGTAGTAATATTTAGTGAAATCCTTGTACTTATATCTTTCTGCGAGTATAATTACTTTCCCATAGAGTGTTCCGGTAAAGATACATATGACTAAGCATAAAGATTTTTTGTTGTTGGATAGTTGTTACAAGAACAGATTTTTTACTAGAGATGATTTGTATAATAAAGTGAAAAGGATTTGAGCCTTGTGAGTTTTGGAAGCTTAATTTTGAGACACAAATATTTTTTTGTATGTTCTCTGTCTGAAAACTTGCAGGAATTTCTTTCAAAATGCATGCTTCTTTTTTCAGCAATGGTTTGCCACATTTATGTGGTTGACATGAAGGTGGCTATGATCGGTGTTGTTGCATTCTGTTGGAATATGGGAATCCAATGGGGTTCGTTCTATCAAGAAAAGAAATGTGACCCATTCGATGTTAACAACAATTATCATTATCAACCGACAAACAATTATCTAAATAATCAATACAGAAATAGTCACACTCTAAAAAGGGATATTGGTCGTTAGGGGACGCTTGGCCGATGACGCATGTCGACGGTGCTAGGACGGCGGCATGCGGATGCGGAGGCGGCAACGCTCGGGATGCTAGGACGACGTCGGCGCACGATGGTGGGCCAGCGACACACGGGTGGCACGCCGTGGGCGGTTGGAACTGAAATTTCCCTACCACCAACCGTTTTCGGGTTTTTTAGATAAAGAGTAATATATTAATATCTTGAAGATACAAATACACCCAGCCACTGCACCAGCTCAATATCAAGAGATCAAGACACTGAGGATGCACACAACCCTATTATTAAAAAAAGAATAGAAATAAAAAGTGACATCCAAGTGTTAAGCTGACGCGACATCAACCACCACCCAAAACAACACATGAGCTGTGAGAAAGGTCCTCTAACAGCAACGCCTCCCGAAAGGAAACGACACATAAGCGTCGTCGTTGCCGGATCCAATCACCGAAGATCAGATCATGGTTTTCACCCTAGAGAGCAAGTCCGAGCAATATCCATGCAATGCCTTCAACAAGGTAACGATGAATAAACACCGTCATTGCCCGGTATAACCAACTAAGATTAGACCAAATATTTTCACCCCGGAACTCAAGACCTGGCACTCAGTAAGCACCACCACATCTCAATCACCCGGTGTTGTCACTCACACCAAACCACCACCTTCAAACCTCTTGACAATCCGGAACACGAACGAGCGCTCCCTAACGCCTGCAGCGTCTTGAGGGTTCGCTCGAATGTTCGGCCGTCAATCCAAAAGCGGGCAAGCATACACCATCGACCCAAATATGGCATCAGTGGCATAGAGTGCTTTGGCGAGCGACGACATGGGCAGAAAGTCGCAATTAACGAACGCATCCGCCTTGTCGCACAAGCAACGCTGCCACAGACCAGCACGACGGGATGAAGCGGCCAGTTTTGCCAAATGTTCTCCCATCGTGCAGTCATATTTTTTTGCAGCACTCCGTCATCACCACCGGTTGTTGCAGGTCACATCCTCAGCGCCAGGAGCCTCAGGGGCCGTTCTTGGCGCGTGGTGCTCGCTGCAGACTTCACCTGCAGATCGAGAGAAGAAATCCCACAGCCATAATCAGCCAAGGTAGGAATATTTCTCATCTCGATTGGATCTGAATCGTGAGCTTTTTCCTCCAGCTAGCAATTGCCCCAGAGGAGGATGCTCTCGTCCAAGCCAAGCAACGGAATCTGCATGGTTAGCGTCGCCATCTCCTACACCTCTGCCTGCCTCTCACCTCCACTGCTTTCCTCATTGCTGGCGCCGGCCAAAGTTGTCTCTCCGGCGAGAACTTAGATCCACCGGATGGCCGGCCGCTGCCGTCGGACGCACCGGAAAAGCCCGGCGCCGTCGTCCGGCGACGGCCAGACGAAGAAGATCGAGGAACGGAGGTTCGCTAGTTGGGTTCTTCGTGGCCGCCCGTCCGGACGACGTGGGGCAGTTGTCGATAATTTTCTCAGCCGTTAAGAGAAACAGAAGGGATTGGAGGAGAATTCAAGGTGGGTCCAATTTACAGGATCTAAAATGGATATTTTTCCGTCCAAAACTATGAAAACGTTATTTTAAAGGTTTTATTAAGGGATCTGCCTGATACACTTGAATAAAGTCCAAGAAGAAATGTACAGTATGCGGGTGCGGTGTACCTAGTACTCCTACTAGCTAGGCCGTTACACGTCGCCGTCGATTGGCGTCTCTGGAGAGAAACGAAACGATCACCGGTGAAAATGGATGGAGCGCTTTTCCGTGGGCACGGGCAGCCGCCATGAGTTTCGCCGGAGCTAGCGGTTTCAGTGCACTGCGAGTGTCATCAATCATCATCGTCATCACGGCGCTAGCTGAACCAGTTTGTATGAAGCACGTCGCGGTCCTACCGAGCTGCGGGCAGTTCTCTGTGAACCTGGCGTGCCACGTTGCAGCGTGCACCATCCACACGTAGGACCGGTACTGTCGCGCATTACTCTCTCCTGTGGGCCGGCGGTGAGGCGCTGGTAGCTGACATGGGTGGCCCGCTGCGGAGGCCGTGCGCCAGTGGGCCCGCTGAGCGCGTGATCCAAGATCGGGATAAGGCCGGCACGAGGGCTGGGGACACGTCACCGCGCGGGGATAAGGTGAACGTACGTACTCCTACCTGCAGCCGTGTCTGTTCGTCGCGGCAGTCATGGCCGAGCACGCGCGCCGTTGCCGCAACGTGTCCGGCTCGGCAACGAGTCAGCCTTTTCATTTTGTTTTTATACTTCATTTTTCTTTTTCTTTCGAAACACAACGCAGCTCACCTATACGCGTATACACCCACCTCGTATAAACGCATACGCTAGCCCTATGAATATCTGTGAACGACTAGGACAACGTTCAGAGAAATTGACGAAGTCACCACACATATCTCAACGTCGATGAAAATGTCTCCTCTCGCTAAAAATATAATCCGCATTTAAACTCTGTGCTGGCTGCAACCACCTTTGTGAACAATGAGACTTGCAAGATAGGGTAGTACGGTCGCAGAGGTGGTGGTGCTGGATTGGATCACGGCCATAACTCGGCGTGTCGGTCGGTGGCTGGAATCTTGAGCATGTGCACCATCTTCCATGTTCACGGGCACGCAGAATCGAGGAAGCCGACACTGACATAGATTCAACATGCACGCATACGTGGTGGATGTCAGGTTTGAGCCACCCCGTTTCTCCTAGAGCAAAAGGTTTGGGTCTCGCAAAGTTTGCACCATGTTGGTTTCCTTTCGTTTCGGTTCACCAATTTTGGCGCCTGTTCAAACTTCATTATATATGGAGACTAGAGTACTGCTAGTCTTGAAGAAGCTACAACGCGCTTTCCTTTGGTCGGCTAAGGATACTACAACGGGGGCTAAGTGCAAAGTTAATTGGGACCTTGTTTGCCGCCCCAAGGAGCTTGGTGGGCTCGGCATCCTACACATGGAAAAGTTTGCTTCGGCCTTGAGGCTTCGGTGGCCATGGCTTGAATGGAAGGACCTCTCCAAAATTTGGGTGGGAAGTGGAAACCCTTGCACAAGAGATGATATGGACTTGTTCTATTCCGCAACTAAGATTACCGTTGGAAGTGGCCTCAAGACACCTTTTGGCATGCCCCTTGGTTGGAGGGTAGGAAGCCACGTGATATTGCACCGCTAGTCTTTGAGTGCTCTAGCAAGAAAAATTGTTCGATCGGTCTCGCAATGCTTGACTCAAGTTGGGTTGGCAAGGTGCGCCTCGATGAGGACTTCTCCGTAGCCCACTTTGAGCAATTCGTGGAGCTTTGGATTTTGCTCTCCGACATACACCTCAACGCCAACGTGGATGACGCCATCACTTGGAAGCTTACGGAAAATGGAGAATACACGGCTAAGTCGGCCTACAAGATGCAATTCATGGGAACAGTCGCCTCCTCCATGTTCACTTCGGTTTGGAAACCTTGGGCCCCTCCCAAGACCAAGTTCTTCGCTTGGCTTGCAAACCAAAATAGGATTTGGACGGCGGATCGCTTGGCAAGGCGGGGATGGCCAAATTGTGGGATGTGCCCTTTTTGCAAACAAGTCACGGAGTCCACCACGCACCTCTTCGTGCATTGTCGCTTTACTAGAAGGTGGCTTGGCTTGCACAATGTTGACACGGCGGCTTGGGGAAACCTCAACTTCAACGAGTGGTGGCTCGCAATGACTATCACTCCTCCAAACTGGAAAGCCATCACCTCGCTCACCTTGCTAGCCACTTGGGAGCTTTGGAACGAACGAAACGCAAGAGTTTTCCATAATAAGAGCGCGCCTTCATTTGTTGTCTTAGATAGAATAAAGAAGAGGCTCGCATTTGGGTGCTCGCGGGTGCCAAGTGTTTGGGCATTTTGATACCGCGAGAGTAATTCGCTTTGTATTTGTTGGGTGGTTCGTCACAAACTTGCTCTTGCAAGCTTCTTCTTAATTAATATAAGGGGCAAAGCTTTTGCCCCACAGTTTAAAAAAAAAAAGAGTACTGCTAGTCAAGAAAAAATGTCCCTAGAAAATTAAGTACTCCCTCCGATCCATATTAGTGGGCATAGCTTTGTCTAAATTCATATGTACTTCCTCCGTTCCACAAAGTAAGACGTTAAAGGAATCGTAGTACAACTTCTGTCACGCTACGACATTTTCTACGTTTTCGATTTTGCCCCTCCTCCCCGACACGTTCCTCGCTCGCATCGCTCTCTCTCCCCGCATCTCGCTCCCGCATCTCGCCGCCCCTCCCGTCGCCGCTCTCCTGTCACCGCCCTCTCCCTCTCTCTCCCGTCGCCGCCCTCTCCCTCTCTCTCCGTCGCCGCCCTCTCCCTCTCTCTCCCGTAGCCTACCTGTCTCTCTCTCCCCCGTCGCCGCCCTGTCCCCTACCTCCCGCGCCTCACCGCCTCCCACCACCCGCGCGTGCTCTCCCTCGCCGCCACAAACCTGCTCCTCGCCTGGCCGGAGCCCCTCCTCGCCTACCGCAGCCTCGTCTCCCCGCCCTCCTGCCTCCCCACCCTCCTCCCGCTCCTCCCGGTCATCCCCTTTCCTCTTGGCAACAACAGCTTTCGCCGCCCGCGCCTGCGGCAGAGAGTGAAAGATCTCATTTTTATGCGCCGGCGATGTCTATCGGGGCGAGACGGCGGTGGATCTGCGTGCTACGGCTCTAGATCTGCGTGCTACGGCTCTAGATCTGCGTGCGGCGAGGAAACGACGGATGTGGAGTGGCGCCGGAGCAGCGTATCGGCGCATCTGGAGCGGCGCCGGAGCAGCAGAGCGGCGGAGAAGCGTCGTCGTCTCGCGGTGCCCCCACCGTGGTAGCTCCACTGACCCGTGCGTCCGGTACTTCTCTTAACTTTTTCACTCTCTTCTCCTTGCTATGGTGCTTGCTAGCAGCAGGAGTATTAGTGCGGCAGGATCTTGGAAATTAATCTGGTGCATTAGGAGTACTCCTACACCACTCGATCTTGTTGCAGTAGGAGTAAGAGTACAAGTAGCTGAACTTGGTACTGAAAAATGATTGATCTTGTTGGTCTTGTTAAGAGTAGCATGAAGTTGGTACTCCTTGTGCGCTGCTTGTGCATTTGCTTGCAAGCACTGTCAGTAGCAATAGCTTAGTAAGAGTAGGAGTAGCTAAAACTTTTCCATTTTAATAAAGTTAACTGAAACTTTTCAGTGGTTGCAGTTTAAATTAACTGAAATTGGGTGATGTGCCGTGCATTGCTTACACACAAACATTAACTGAAACTTGCATGAAACTTGCTGGGGGTTCGGGAGTCAATTTCCTGATGAATGGTTCAGTATGGAGTATGGCTAAAATTCAAGTTGCAGTAGTTGAACTGAACTTGCTCGCACTATGTAAACCTGCAGTAGGAAGAACTGCAGGTTGCTTGCACTGCTTGGAGATGATACTGTTTGTGTAAAAAACACTGAAAATCTGTTTGTGTAATTTGTCTAATCCTTGCTTGTGCTTCTGAAAATGATCGCAACTGACTATTCCTTGCTTGTGCAAGCAGTAAGCAACACATTCTTGCAGCTTGCTTCTTTTTTTAAGTTCGAAATGCTGCTTGTCTGAAACTGAAATGTTGAAGTTCGAAATGCTGTGATACTTTTCTTGTTTGTTGCTTTTTTTTATAAAAAATGCACACAACAGTAGCAACAGTGCTGAAGGAGTATTTGTATCTGTAGCTTGCATTGCCTGCAGTGCTTGCAAGTTGCAAATGCACACAACAGTGCTTGCAACAGTGCCTGAAGGAGTATTGTTTGCAATATCTCCCTGCTTGCTATTGCTATTGCTACTGCCACTTGCTGCAGTTAACTTAAAATGTTCACAGCAAATAACAACAGAAGTTCTCACAGCATATAATCCATGTTACACAAACAAGTTCACATAACATATAATCCATACATTACACACAACATATAATCTGTAAGCATAATTGCACTGAAGTTTGGGGGTTTTCTTCAAGCATAATTGCACTGAACTAGTATTGCTTCCACTGTTTGTTTGGAGATGAAGTCACTGTATTGCTTCCCCATTGCTCATGCAAACAAAATGCATTGCCACATAGGCAGCATATTTCTCCTCGTCAGTGAGCAGTTTTCTTGTTCTCTTGGCTTGCTGCACACCTATAACAAGAAATAAAACAAAGATTTGTTAGCAGTAGAAAGAACTTGCTTGTAGCAAGAAATAAGAGAAAAAATAAATTAAATTTGCTAGGAAACTTGCTAGGGAAACTTTCAGTTCAAGTTAGCATATTCTTGTTGCACAATTGTTGGTTTCACATTAGCAAGTATGAATGCTCTCAGCTTATGCTTACAAAATAAAAACATCTGACCAGCATTGTTCTTCTCATGCAGTTCAGAAGCCCAGAGAGCAGGTAGCTGATGCCGAAGCATTGCTGGACATGTAATGCATATGATCTTGTATTGTGTAATGCATATGATCTTGTATTGTATCGTATAAATTTTCTGGATACTCTAATAACTGAGTTGGGTACTTAGTGGATAATGACTAAATTACTGTATGTATGTGTTGACCCCATATCCCCATGCTTTACTAGCTGCTTTTGGCAACTTGTGATACTGTAATTTTTAGTACTGCATTTATGTAGTTTTACAACTTTGTACCTGCATTTTGACCTATATTTTCTTCTCCTTGCATGATAATTTCATCTCCTGCATCTTGAACAATTTCATCTCCTGCATCTTGATTCATTTCATCTCCTGCATCTTGAACAATTTCATCTCCTGCATCTTGATTCATTTCATCTCCTGCATCTTGAACAATTTCATTTCCTGCATCTTGATTCATTTCATCTCCCGCATCTTGATCCAATTCATCTCCATCTTCTGCAGGTGGAGTGAAGTTCAAGTCTGGGAGAACCATGTTCTCCAGGCAGTACGTCTGGGCGAAGCGCTGCTGTACTAGGAGTACAAGTTTCCTGCTGCAGGTGGAGCCTTGGGAACGTGAGAGCGAGCTACAGGTTGTGATGGACTTGGAGCGAGCTGCTACCTGGGGTCGAGCTGTAGGTTGTGATGGACCTAGGGTCGAGCTGCAGGTTGTGATGGACCTAGGGTCGAGCCATAGGATGTGATGCTACTGCTGAGGAGGTGCTACTTCTGCTGATTGATTGATTGATTGTTTCTAGCGCTGTTGATTGATTGTTCCTTGCGCTGATCACCAACTCTTACAGGTGCCGGATTGGAGTTTTGCCGTGCAAGCTGGGGAGGAGTTGGCCGGAGGAGCCGGCCGGAGGTTGGCGATCTGCAGATGGGGAGGAGTTGGCCGGAGGAGCCGGCCGGAGCTTGGCGATCTGCAGTTGGGGAGGAGTTGACCGGAGGAGCCGGCCGGAGGTTGGCGATCTGCAGCTGGGGAGGAGTTGGCCGGAGGAGCCAGCCGGAGGTTGGCGATCTGCAGCTGGGGAGGAGTTTGCCGGAGGAGCCGACCGGAGGAGCTGGCGGGAGGTTGGCGATCTGCAGCTGGGCGCTGGCCACTCCCCTCCGGCGACTACAACACTAGGACCTGGAGCTGGCGACCTGGGTGCTAGCCACTCCCCCTCCGTTGATCTACAGCACAAGGCGCGAGGCGGGGCGACGAGATCTGGGCGAGACGAGGCGACTGGATGATTTCAAATATTTCGGCCAGCAAAACGTTTTCCTGTGCGGGATGGCAGAAATTGTAATTTGATTGGTTATGTATGGGCAAAAAGGTCATTTGTGCGATTTTGGGGGCTGTCGGAAAATTCCTTTAACGTCTTACTTTCTGAAACGGAGGGAGTATCTAGTTAAGTATTTAGACTAGATACATGTGTATCTAGACAAAGTTGTGCCCACTAATATGGATCGGAGGGAGTACTGTTTGATGGTTGGTGAGAAAGCCGGCCTAAAGATGATTCCATACATGATTGCGGATGTGGTGCCGGGTCAGACGGTCAGTAGAGAGAGGACAGAGATCAGTACCTTTAATGAAAGCACCGACTAGACCCTTCGGGGTCTATCCCTTGTTTCAAAAAAAAAAAAAAGAGGACAGAGATGGATAGATAGATAGATAGTCGCGCGGAGAAATGAGTCGGCATATTGTCCTCTTCTAACCACGATACAGAGCTCTCTATAATAATCTTGAGGTAGCTAAGCAGAATCTAGATGTTTGTTGGCAAGAAGCACATAGCTAATGCTAGAGAAGCCGCAACAACGCCTTCAAAAGAATGGCGTCGTTGTCGTGGCCCGAGGAGACCTAGGGCAAGGATTTCCCCTCGGCCAAATCTCTCCACCATCAAGTCATGACAGATCGTCGTGAGATACTCGAGCCACCATCACATAATGCTTGCTTGCCAGCCCCAACACCGCCCACACGGTTGTGGTCATCGGCCATCACCAGAGTCGCTGGCACGCCTGCCAACCAAGCAGACTCTCGCCTTCTAGGGCCGCCGCCAGGGTGTCCAAGCACTACGCAACACAGAACTGTAGCGAGACGAAGAGAGAAGACTCCTCTGCCAAATCGGCGACCGGCAGCCCCAATGACAACTGACGACACCTGATCTGGGATGAAGAAGATCGACAACCTCGAAGTGGGCACGGGCCCCTGCCCTGTTCCAAGCTGGAGGCAGCCATAGAGGCCGCACTACCTATAGGGCTCCGCTCGGAGCCCTCCCCGCAGAGCAGCAGGTCATAGTGTCGCCACCGCCCATGCCCGCCAAGATCGTGGCGGACAACCTGCCGACAAGACGCTCCCGCCCCGCCTCCCTGGGCCAGAGGAATAGCATAGTTGCGTCATCTGCCGCTGCCGGCCGTCGCCCGTGCACAGAACCACGGAGCCACCACACCTCCGCCGAGGAGTCGCGCCGCCTCTGGAATTGATATGAGGCAACTCCGAGAGATGAAACAGGAACATGAAAGAATTTCCACCACATTCTCTGTGAGACATTGGGATAGAACCACTATTCGGTTACCCAAGGATATAATGAACTATATCCTTTGATAATGGAATGATTTTGCAGTTGTCAACACTTATCTAAGACGACTTCGGGTCTACTAAGTAGCAATCCAGCAAAAAAATGTTGACGGAATGTCAGATTTCCCTAACAGCAAGTGGCCCCCCTAACTTCGGGTCTACTTAGTAATGACCTCCTTCTCGTGATTGGACATTAAATTCATTACCTCCCATAAGTACTTAATGGAATAAGAATTGGAATCTCTCGCAATAAGATCCTCTCTTAAACGTTTATTTTGGAAAATACATTGAAAGTAAAAGTTATCAATCCACCAAGCATGTGATGAAAAATGACCTCTAAAAAGGAACTAATATATCCATTGTAGAAACTAAGATTTAAACATATTTTGTTGCAATACAGACACAGTATTGCTACCTTTGCCCAATTGTCAGAATCATTGCATTTTGTTTTTTTTGAGGAAAGGATCCGATACAAATAAAAGGCAGCTCATACACTTTACATAAAGGCCCAAAAGAAACAGAAAAACAGAAAAGGACCCCGAAAAGTGCAGAAACCACCCCAAGCCACCAAGAACGATCACAATCGGATCCACCACCGCCGCACCCCAAACTCCTAGACGCTGCCGGAGACGCCGTACCGCCGTCCGCCGGGAAGAAGACGCCATCACCTTGTAGAAGACCGCAGGAGCCATCCGCCGCAAGCAACGGAATCTAGCCTCGCTGAACGAACACGGCCAAAGCACCGTCTTCCCGCCTCCGCCCATCTTCCAGTCGCCACCGCAGCGCCCAGGACCACCATCACCAGCACCCACCTCCGCACGGTCGCTCCCCTCGCCACCACGGCCGGCCGGAGCAGAACCACCGAAGAAGAAGCCCACCTGCAACACCACCAGCAAAAACGGATCGCCCACAACCACCTCCTTCTCCCACACCACCACGGTCGGCCGGAGAAGCTAAGATGGAATAGAGCACCCGACGAAGAACCTCACCTCCACCACAGCACCTCACCCTCCCGCAGCCACCGTTGGAGGAGACGGCGGCCCGACGACGACGGATAGGAGGGACAAGAACCCCACAGAGGGAGGACGACGGCGCCACCCCGCCAACCACCCGGGGGGACCAAAAGCTCCACCGATCCGTAGATCGAAGAGCAGCAAAACCACTAAACCCGAAGGCCAGTGGACCGAGCACGCCACCCACCTGCCGACGTCCGGCAAGGAGAGGAAAGATGGCGGAACTTATTCTCGAAGACGACGGCGACCTCCTCCCCAGATCGACGCCGACGAGTCTTAAAACTACCCTATCTACACGCGGGAGACAGGGAACGAGATCCCCACCTCCTCCCGCCGCCGAAGCGACGAGAGGAGGCAGGGATCTGCACCTGCTCCGGCGGAAGGAGGGGAAAAGCAACCGGACGCCCTTGTCGCCTCTCTCGATCTACTGTAGCAGAGGGGAGAGGGAGGGGAACGGGACGATCATTGCAATTTGAGCCATCCAGGAGACCAGGACTTCCGTGCCTGCTAACAGTCGCCCTCTCCAATTCCGACCGCCCGATGCCACACCTTAGTGGCCCTCTCCGCCAAGGCCTCACCGTCACCCATCATCGTCTCCGCCTCTTCCCCTCCTTGTTGCTGCTTCCAAAATGAAAATTCAAATGAAAATGAAGGGAAAAAAAAGGACCGACGCGGGCGACAAGTGGGTCGCAAAAATCAGCCCACCGAGCCAGACGGCCTACTACAAACGCGGGACGACAAGGAACACACGTCGACAAAAAATGCGTTGAGATTCAAAACAGCTAGCTGTATAAAATAGAAAAAAATGTAAAATAAACTGCATACTTGATGATCTTATCCCGGCCGACTACCGATATTTATCCTGATCCAACCCATTGCCCCGTCATCATCAACAGCACTGACTCCAAATCCACGCAGAAATTTCCATCCCAAACCGACGATCTCCCGCTATAAAAGGCCTCCCCCATCTCCATCCCAAAACCTCCATTCCATTTCCCATCTCCCATTCGTCTTCTAGCTCCTCCATCTCGTCTCCATAGCAGCAGCAGCAGCAGCAGCTCGAGCAAAGCTAGCTCTGCTTCCATCCAGTGCACGAAAGAAGATTCGTACTAGTGTCTAGCATTTGATTCGAGGATGTTGGCCATCTTCCAGAAGCAGGTGGCGCACGCGCCGCAGGAGCTCAACAGCCCCCGGAGCGGCGCCGCTAAGTCCAAGCACCCCGACCAGATCCTGCGGGACTTCCACGCCGCCCACCCCGAGAACGCCTTCTCCACCTCCTTCGGTGGCGGTGCCGCCCTCGCCTGCGTCGCCGCGCAGCCCCGCTCCCTCTCCGGATACCAGAGGTAAGCTCTGCTCTGCTCTGCTCGCTTGACCACAGCAATGAAAAATGGCTCCGGTAGACGGACGGCGACTAACCAAAGACGTGATTTTTCCTTTAGGATGTTCTGCGGCCTGGATGACATCTACTGCGTCTTCATGGGGAGCCTGGACAACCTGTGCAGCCTGATGCGGCAGTACGGCCTCACGGGCCGCGCCACCAACGAGGCGATGCTCGTCATTGAGGCCTACCGCACCCTGCGCGACCGGGGCCCCTACCCGGCCGACCAGGTCGTCAAGGACCTGTCCGGTTCCTTCGCATTCGTCGTCTTCGACAGCAAGTCCGGCGCCGTCTTCGCCGCACAGAGCACCGACGCCGGCGTGCCGCTCCACTGGGGCGTGGCCGCCGACGGCTCCGTGGTCATCTGCGACGACCGCGCCGTGGTGAAGGCAGGGTGCGGCAAGTCCTACGCGCCGTTTCCCGCCGGGTGCATGTTCCACAGCGAGGGCGGGCTCAAGAGCTTCGAGCACCGATGAACCGGCTCAAGGCCATGCCTCGCGTGGACAGCGAGGGCGTCATGTGCGGCGCCAACTTCAAGGTCGACGCCTTCACCAAGATCAACTCCATGCCACGGGTCGGCAGCGCAACCAACTGGGCCGCGACGTGGGACGAAGCAGCCATGTACTGAATGGTCGTCAACCGAACGGTGGTGTGTGTTGGTCCACGCCGGCCGGCGATGGTGTGCCTCCTACGGTGGTCGGACTACTGAATTTGCGCTTTACATTTATTTTCCTGCTTTGCAATGTACATTCTGATCTTGTGTACGTGTTTGACACGGAGAAGGTGATGTGGAGTTTTCTGCTTACATTTCTCGGTCAATACTTGATCCGGCATAACGTCCCGTCTTCATATCTACGCACCAAACGGGGGACTCGTCATGGGATCGATTGTCCTTGTCTAACAGCTTGATCCTTTGAACCAAATTGCTAGGCCGACAGGCAAAAAGAAGCAGAAAGAGAGAAAAAATTACAGATCAAGGTTGCAGAGATGATACTACAGGATTGGATCACGGCTCGAATCTTAGCATACGGCGCCGCGACCAAGCTGGAACATGTCGCGGAAATTAAACCTCTATCCGGTTTAAGGGTTTACTGTTATACATCGAATTCTCTAGAAAAATATGCAAAACCAGAGCACGCATATAATTGGTCGCTGTCAGGTTCGAGCCACCATGTTGGTTTCCTTTCGTTTAAGTTCGGCCATTTTGGCGCTTGTTCAATCTTCGTTATCCCGAGAAATAAGTATGGGGTAGTCAAGAAAAAGCCCTCAATAAGAAGGTATCGTTAAGTCGTGATGGTTGGTGAGATTCTTGGCATGATTGCGGATGTGGTGCCGGGTCGCAGCAGAGAGATAGAGAGTCGCCGGAGCAACGAGTCAGCATGTTATCCTCTTCTGAACACGATCAATAATTATCTTGACATAGCTTATCAGAATCTAGATATTTGTTACAGGTAGCTAGTCCTGAGTGTGGCGGTGTGGCCACAGTTTTTTCTCCTCAACGCGTCATGCCTACCGATGGCAATGGGTATCCATTACCCACATACCTAGCGGGTATTTACCCATTAGGGTAAGGGTTTGGTAAAAAAACTTTACCCATGGGTAAGCAAATGGTTAAAAGTGTGTACCCACTGGGTATTGCGGGTGCGGGTATGGTAAAGTAGTACCCATACCCACATACCCATCTATTTTTGTTTTTTGACATATAAATCCGTGGTACATAGGGTTATTTTAGGGGGAAAATCTCAAAATATTAACCAGCTAAGTAATTCTCGCTTGTTCCCATACGTGCGGCCACTTAATTTTTGCCTGATTCACAATTCTCAGGCAGTCCTCACCCACGTCGTTTCATCTCCAGTCTCCACTACTTTCAGTTCGATATGGCAATCTCCCTCCCGGCTCCTCGTCACCGCCCTGCCCTTCCCGCAACCAGGCAGCCACCAGCCTCCGCTAGTCCGCCATCCCGTCCTCTCTCCGTACACACTCCCCTGGACGCGGTAGCCGGCTCGGCCACACACGCGTCTGCTCGCCATGGACACTGGCGGAGGCGAGTTCCACGTGGATGAATGAGTTGTTTTGTTGTTCATTTTCATATAAATTGTGCTATTTTATTGCTTCTTTTCATACATATATGCATCGTTTGCCGAATCAGAGAATTAATGAGCATACATGTCGATGGTTTTCTTATACATTATGGATGAATGACTTGTTTGGTGGGTTTACCCGCGGGTATTAAATACCCACGCGGGTGTGGGTATGGTAAAAAAATTATACCCAGACGCGGGTATGGGTGTGGGTGTGGTTAAAATATAAGGACGCGGGTGCGGGTTTGGTTCAGGTCTACCCACCCCCAATGGGTGCGGGTGCCATTGGTAGTCATGCCATCGCGTCTCTATTTTTTTCAGGTTAAATAGCTCTCTCTATTGCTCAGTCATATCTGATATCAGGGGAATTCAGAAGCCACAAATGGCGACCCCGATGCAAATCTACGACAGATACGACAACGCTCATGGACCTGCATAACACATAGACCAGACTTGAAAGATCAAGTGAAATTTACTGACTACTCTACAGATTAAGCGTATCTGTTGCTTGCTCTGATATTTGTTACATCACTACCTTCCAGTTGATCCTTCTAATCGACTATGATTCAGAAATCGATTGACAGGACTTGGCTCGGTTAGCTGGTTTTGTCTCTCCACCTGACAAGCTAGATTAACTCTCCAAATAGAATGCAAGCGAATGTGTTATAACACATAGACCTGCATAACACATATTTTGATGACGCAGTGTTAACAAAAGAATTATGTGGTTCTGCTGCAGACTTGAAAGATCAAGTGAAATTTACTGACTACGTACCCTACAGATTAAGCGTATCTGTTGCTTGCTCTGATATTTGTTACAGTAATAAGCAGAGAAGCTTCCTATGTTGGTTCTAGAAGGTAACAGCCTATATACCCCTGGTACCATAACTAGCAACTTTGCTAGCATATGAATCTTGAACTTTGCAGATATTGCTGGTATGACCATTCTTGTTATCGCATGTCAGCCTGAATTACCGGGCGCCATCCCATAACCGCTATACCCAGTCAGAATTATCCATGACACTGAAAAGAAACTACAATGGGAAGGCAGAAACATTCACGAACTAGAAACTGAATAAGCAAGAGAAAATCACATATTAACTCCAACCAGAGCATATCAAAGCGACCGTAAATCGGTAAATATTCACAATCCAGAAAACTGAATAAGCAAAACAGCACAACTCGGGCCAACAAGTAGAAGATATCCAGAAAACTGAATAAGCAAAGCAGCACAAATCGGGCCAACAATTCAACTTGAAGATATCAAATCGACAGTACATCAAGCACAGGGCTGATTACTCGAAGTTCACTTATTCATTACCAAGAACTGCTGGACCAGCAACTGTTTTCTGAAAACAAAGCACATATGGGGACTCGATTGTCCATTACAGACATGATAGACTTGACACGAAAGAGACAGACAATTCACTTCTTAAAGGGCGACAGGGGCAGCCCACTGGATAACCAAGGCACAGCAGCAGCTCCACCACCAAGACACTTACTGACCACCACGGAGGCGAAGCACCAGGTGGAGGGTGGACTCCTTCTGGATGTTGTAGTCGGCGAGGGTGCGGCCATCCTCCAGCTGCTTGCCTGCGAAGATCAGGCGCTGCTGGTCCGGAGGAATGCCCTCCTTGTCCTGGATCTTGGCCTTGACATTGTCGATGGTGTCTGAGCTCTCAACCTCCAGAATGATGGTCTTGCCAGTCAGCGTCTTCACAAAGATCTGCATACCACCACGGAGGCGAAGCACCAGGTGGAGGGTGGACTCCTTCTGGATGTTGTAGTCGGCGAGGGTGCGGCCGTCCTCAAGCTGCTTGCCTGCGAAGATCAGGCGCTGCTGGTCTGGAGGAATGCCCTCCTTGTCCTGGATCTTAGCCTTGACGTTGTCGATGGTGTCGGAGGACTCAACTCCAGGGTGATGGTCTTGCCAGTCAGCGTCTTGACGAAGATCTGCATGCCTCCACGAAGACGGAGGACAAGGTGAAGGGTGGACTCCTTCTGGATGTTGTAATCAGCAAGGGTACGGCCATCCTCCGGCTGCTTGCCAACGAAGATGAGACGCTGCTGGTCCGGGGGGATGCCCTCCTTGTCCTGGATCTTGGCCTTGACGTTGTCGATGGTGTCAGAGGACTCCACCTCAAGGGTGATAGTCTTGCCAGTCAACGTCTTGACGAAGATCTGCATACCACCACGAAGGCGGAGGACAAGGTGAAGGGTGGACTCCTTCTGGATGTTGTAGTCAGCAAGGGTCCTGCCATCCTCCAGCTGCTTGCCGGCAAAGATGAGGCGCTGCTGGTCCGGGGGGATGCCCTCCTTATCCTGGATCTTGGCCTTGACGTTGTCGATGGTGTCAGAAGACTCCACCTCAAGGGTGATGGTCTTGCCAGTGAGTGTCTTCACAAAGATCTGCATCTGCAGAGAATAATTGACCAGGTAGAATTGTGAGTGACAAGAAGTAGATCAACGAACAGGATCAAACAACATACATTAATCCATGATAAGCATCAAGCTATACAGAAGGCACCAACAAAAGCAGAATATATTTGATCGAGAGGCCATAGATGACAGGTTACAACGCATAAAAAAACCAAACAAAATATCAACTATATCAAGAAAACTATAGCTGACGAGCATGCATATCATATAAGATAAGCTACAGATCTGCAAAGCTAGAAACCTAGCTCATCCGGTTTATCAAGGCATATTGCAATGATAACGATCCAATCAAAGACATCCAATACCAAAGAACATCACGCGGAGATTATCCCTTGTTTAGAGAAGCTTCAATTGTAGACAGAGTTCAGAAAAATCAGACACACAGTGTACCTCAATTCACTGTGGACATTTTTTTGGTGTGCATCTAATTCGGATATCCATAATGGCTGCCGAGATCGGGTGCTCATGATTAAATAAAAATTGCAAAAAAAAGGTAAAATAATTTCAAATTTCTGAAAACAATTGTTGATGAACATATATAAGTGTTCTAAATAAGTTTCAGATTTCGTAGAATGACGTGTGGTGTTCGTGCGAAAAAGCAAAAAAACATCAGCCATGACCATGTGAGCTCGGGAGACAAAACATGACTCTCGCCTCTAAAGGTTAATAATTTGCAACATTTTTCACACGGCCCACCGTAGGTTACTGGCGTAATTTGCAGTTTAGTGTCTCGTTTGTGTGTTTATTTACCAATAACCTCTACAACAAAAACAGTTATGAGTTCGGTTCTATAGAACTTACGTCCAACCTGTGCTTCTACTATTTTGTTCTTATTGCATCAGTTTGGTAAAAGTAAATAGATACTTACAAACTACGTAATTCCCTTATTTTTTAAAATAACGGCAGGAATGCTATGCACTCTCGATCTGTATCGTAATTCCCTTACTTTCTCATTTCGTTTTTTACGCGGAAAAGTCGGAAAGTTTTCGTTCCGTTTTTCATCCCTACTCCTAGCTCTATTGCTATGCAATCTCGATCTCAACGGGAAAGTCGAAAAGTCGAAAAGTTTTCGTACCCAACTTGATCTCAACGGGAGCAAACGTGACCGGAAGAACAACAAACGGATTCCATGGAAACACGACAAACCTCGAGAAGAGCACGATGGAGCAAGAACAGGGAGGAAGAAAAAAAGGGGGAAAATGAGAGCTGCAGTAACCATCCGATCCAGAACACAACCTATATACCCCCTCCCCCCAACACAGTGTACACCGCAGCCCCATTAAGTCGGTAACCACTTGGAACCAATGGCGGGACGCCAGCTCGCACGGTGAAATCGGGCCCAAATTTCACCTGACATCACGAACAGTGAAAGGTACCCGACGACGACGCAAAATATCAAACGTACCCCAACATACTGTAGAAAATACGCAGCGGCGACCCACGCACGGGAGAGATCGGCGACGCAAACGTACAGGGCAACCGACATGTGGACCACGGGAGGGGAGGGCCCCATCGTCAGCGAGAAAAGGGGGAAGAAACCACGTACTCGCTATCCCAGAGGGGCACACAGTGCATCCGCTAAAACCTAGAAGGATAAATGAACAAAATCAGCCAATGGGACGAATGCAGTGCCAATCTCGCCCCTCCTCCACACCGATTAAACGCGTGGGCCCTCGGCCTCCAGGGGCATCGGGAGAGGGCGTCAGCGAGATTGGGTGCACGAAGGTTGGTACGGTTAGCGACTTTGCGAATCCATGTTCATTCCGGCTCCAGGAGCCGGCCGGGATCAGACGGTGCGGAGGTGCGGAGTGGAAAAGATCGGACGGTCAGAAAGCTCAAATCGCTGTGGTGCGCTCAATGGGTCTCACCATTTATATATTTAGATACGTAACACTTAGTAGACCAGATATTTCCTTTTCGGTTAACAAAGTATGTCAATTTCTACATACTCCAACTACAGTGCATTGGACCGCGGTCAAAAGAATATTAAGATACTTTAAGTTCACTCCTAATCTCGGGTTGAGGTTTAGAAAATCCTCTTCCATGCTTGTCAGTGCATTCTCTAATGCAGATTGAGCAGTGTGTCCTGATGATAGGAGATCAACTTGAGGCTTTGTTGTGTTCCTTGGTCCTAATTTCATTTTGTGGAGTGCAAGGAAACAGGCCACGGTATCTAGATCAAGTACAGAAGAAACGTCTAAGTCTCATGCAAACGCCACAACCAAAGTCATGTGGGCACAAACTCATCTTGATGAGTTGAGAGTTCAATACCCTTTAGCTGCTCAATTATGGTGTGACAACATGGGTGCAACGTATCTTTCATCTAATCCTGTATTTCATGCTACAACTAAGCATACTGAAGTTGATTATCATTAAGTTCGAAAATGAGTTGCTCAGAACGAGTTGGATATCAGATTTATTCCAATAGGGGATCAGGTTGCAGATAGATTCACAAAACCTCTCACGGTTTGCCAACTTGAAGCATTCAGAAATAATGTTAACTTAGATAAGTTATGATTGAGGGGGTGTGTTAGAGTTAGTAGTTAGCTAATGTATTGTTCAAGTTGTATTATCCCAACCGATTGATAATGTTTGGAGGTAGTGTTTGAGGTTGTGATGTAAATCCTTTGAGGTAAATCTTTCTATCTTCGGTCGTAACCAAATGATGTAAATCCTTTGAGGTTGTGAGGTTAAGCCTACTATATTAACACGCAGGGTGTGACCGAGATAGGCAATACACCTTCCACCAAAATCACACGGTGAAAGAAGCCTTGTGCTCCTCTGGTATTTAGGATCGTTGCTTCTGGGCGCCAATGCTGAACCAGCCCCGGGATGTGTGCCTCCTCGACGTTCTAGTCGTTGGACAACACATGTTTCCACAGCACCCGGGCGAGGGTCGACGCTACTGCTATGTCCCGCTCGGGCGAAAGGCGACTGACCCTTTGGCGGCGAGCTCAGAGAACCATGGCGAAAGCGGAACACGTCGGTTGTCCGTGGATCCTCCATGACTCCATCTCTACTATAGATGAAGGCCGGGGAAGGAATTCAAATGACTTCTCACTGTCCCTGGAGTGGAGCTTCGTCTAAAAGAAGATAAATCAGCCCCTGGGCCCAGCGCTGTGCTGGCCTTCGAGGTGATTCCAGAGCCATCAGTCAGGATGTAAGTGGCGCCTTTGCTATGCGATGCGGGCAGAACCGCTTCGGCCACATATCATCTACTCGGTTTTTGCGGCAGTCACTTAAAGCGTTTGGCGGCTTTCTGCGATTAAATGGCGCCGCGATGCCGCTTCGTGCTAGTATCTCGCCCTGAAGCGCTGCATCCTCGCTCTTTGGCCGTCGTGGCCGCACATGCTGCTAGCTGAGGTCCATGCACATACGACATGTTTCGGTGGTTCTTACTAGTTACTACTATACGTAGTACTCTACACATAAGGAATAACACCCAATCAGCCCGATTATGTTTTGTAGCATCAAAATATTCCCCAATACAGAATATTCATAAGAATAAAAACAAGAATTCATGGACAGTATATTCAGAAAATGAAATATAGGCATTTGCCTGCTCCAATACAGAAGAACATTTGCCAAAATTACTCTTTAACACAAGAGAACAATGCCCAAAAGTCCTGAACCAAATTGTTTGAACAATTGTTACATCAACACTTCCCAGTCTAGTTTCAAAAAATACATTACTATATATGAGATGACTTCAGGCAATACATGTGCAGATTAGAGAAGCAATACATTGTCTGCTACTGCTTCACGCTCTGCTCTCACGTAGCAGAAATTTCTCAGAAAATCTAGATGAAATGTGCTAGTAGCAACAAGGACATAAATGCTAACATTAGTAAACTCTCAATCTCTGTTACATGCCCAAGAGGGAGGTCTCTCAGGCCCTCAGCGTCGGATCAATCGACTTCATGGCTTCCATTGCTGATAAAATGCTTTGCTGCACATCTTGAAGTACTTGAGAGAATAAATACCAAGAAAATGCAGCATCTGGAAAAGGAAAGAAAAATTATCATTCTTGCTGGACGATTGAGAAGGGCATCTCGTCCAAAATTATCATTCTTTTTTGAACGTAACCGGCAGGAGCTCTGCCATTGCATTATTAGAAGAAAAAATTGATCCAGTTTAGAAAGGGAAACTGGAGCCAAACCCATACAATGCACGGTTAATTACGGGAACCGGCAAAACCACTCAAAGCACCCTAAAAGGAATTAAGGCACATCATCGGAGCCAGAAACAAGAGTCCCTAGCCCCAAGTCCATCGGAAACACCGTGTATTCGGCAACAGCAAACAACACCACCCGGAGATCACTCACCCGACAAAGGGAGAGCTTGCACCTAGCAAGACAGCAACTAACCATTAACTTGAACCAACTCACGGATGGCCTGGAGCGCCGTCGGCGAAGGAGGTTGCTTGCACATCCGTAGAAAGGGCGTCATCCTCTCTTGCACTTCTTCCTCGGAGCCCGCCTTTGAACTTGTGTCCTTTGGCAGCTCTCCGAAAGCCTCGGCCAATCTAAACTCAGCACGCTTGGCAGTGGGAATGGTGCAGTCTTTGTTCTTCTCTTCCAATCTGCAACTTCGCCTCCCGACCCAAGGGGAGCCGCCTTCAATCTGCAAGCTAATCGGTGCATCGAGCAAGGATAGCGGTGCAGTGCAGCTGAAGTTGCTCAGGATCTCATCCAGTAAGGTGGGTGACGTCTGGGAAAGCGGCATCCCATTGCCACCAACTGGAATGTCAGGCTCAAGGAACTTCAAGCTGAGAGAGTCTCTCGGCGATGCCAGCTCCAGGGGCACCTGCCCAACAGAGTTGTCGGCCAAAATCACCTCAGCCAGCTCCACATCCTTGCAAGCTGCCACACCTTCAACAACGCTGTGTTGCTCTTCCAAGCCCTGAACCATGGTCTCGAAAGGGGCAGAAACCACTTCAGGAGGATCCACAATGTGCTGCACCATCAATCCACCCAATTCAGGCGAGCAGCTAGCTCCAGCTGCCGCACTGGCATCCATGTCCTCTGACACGGCGAGTGGCGCAGCTTCCTCAATCTTGTCAGTAAGCAAAGAAAGTGCAAGACCAAGCCTTCCGCCGAGATCCTCCATTAGCTCCCAAAGCCCTGATACCTGATCAGACCAACCCTGCACAGCGGCAACCAAGTCGCGAAGAGGCGAGAACACCTCCTCCAAGCGAGCGGCGAACAAGGCTTGCAACTCAGCACTTAGTGCCACAGCCTGAGCTTCGAAGAATGGCTGCAACGACCTAGAAACATCCGCACAAATGCCCGCAACAGTTTCAGCCTCACCGAGCCCATGTGTATCCCCCCGGTGATGGCATCCTGATTGGCAGCAACAGATGCCCACGAGCGCTGAAGCTGAACAGAAGGGGCTGGGGGCGGTCGGCTGCCGGTGCGAGGCTCTTGGGGCAAAGTCTTTGGACGACGCGGAGGCGCTGGAGGCGAGCTGGAGTGGTGATGAGACTCTTGTCGGGCTGAATGGCGCGCCGGGCAATCCCTCTCACGGTGACCAGCCTGGCGGCAACTCAGGCAACGTGCAGGGCCGCGGCAATCAGCGACGAAGTGGTCTGGCTCCAAGCAGCGGAAACAGAGGCCGTAGGTCCGCCGCTTGAAGGCAGGTGAGAGCCCAGCTTCCTTCCTGGACGACGGGGCAGACGTCTTCTCCGGCCTCGGCCGGCGCCGTCCCCCGACCTCAACCCAGGCCCTCTCCGTAGACACCTCTGGCGCATCAGAGATGTGCACCGGTGTGAAGTTCGGAGGGAGCTCAACAGGGGGAGGCGGCAGAGGGAGGTCAGGGAGCCCGGAAGGCGGCGAGGGAGGGGAGGCGAGACCTCCAGCAGCACCATCAACGACAGCAGTCACCGGCACCTCCTCAAGCAGGGCGTCGGGCGCCTCCTCCATGCCGAGCAGGGAGTCGAGGTGGCCAACGACCACGGATTGGAGCCGATGGCGCGGCGGCTCTGGATCGATTCCGGCCGGGGCCGAGGCCGGCGGAGGCGGAGGGGACTGGTGAGGGCGCAAGGAGACGGAGGACGACGGGGCCGGAGCGGCCGCCGCCGGGAGGGGCCGGTGGTGGGCTGGGGAGACCGGAATCGCGTCCACCATAGCGGGGCAGCAAGCAGCGCTAGCGGGAGAGCGAGAAATTGGATGGGGAGGGGCTGAGGGGAGGTGGTCGGCGGCCGGGGAGGGGCATGGCTGCGAGGGAGGAGGGGCTGGCTGGGCGGAGCTAGGCGGCGTCGGCGGCGGAAGCGCCAGCGCGTCGCGAGAGGCTAGGGTTTCTTTTGCCGAGTTCTCTCACTGTAACTTTGGAGCTATGCGAGCGGTGCATAAAAATTATCATTCTTGCAAGTAGCTTTCTAGATGTTTTCTGATCAAACTCCCAGTTCAGAGGCAGCATGAGATGAAACTGAAGACTTCAATTTCTGGACAATAAGATGTAAATCTTCCACTAGAGGTTGAAAAGAAGACAAGAACGCACATATAATTAAAAGTACTTTTCATATGAAAAAGACAGCAGGATTAGCCACTAGAGGTTGATAATAATAGAACGGTTCTGGTTCAGTAACACATATATAATTAGCAGCAGCTGGGCAGTATAGAACTTAGAAAGAACTTGACCATAGTTGGACAGTAACCAAAATTCAGGGTTTAAATTGACCAGCAAGACTTCAGTGAAATATAAAAGAGGGGAAAATGCACTAGCAGAAAAGGTTTAAGCTAGCTCAGATTTGGACTTTTTTCCTCGCATACACATTCCATCGAGGGAAACAAATAGTGTTTTTTTCCATGTATCCATCAGCAAGTAGCTGCTTCCTGCCTAGACAACATAGAACGGTTCTGGTTCAGGTAAAACCAGCAAGACTATATGTACAACAGTCACAGCTCAAAAGAGAGTAGAATGTCAGGAGTATACCATAGCTTGCCACGAGTAAGATCGCACTCGGCATGGTGGCAATCTTGGTCGTTGCCGGTTCCACCAAGGATCTCATGGTGATGTGATGCGACTTGGGAGGCGACAACTCTGCTTCTGCACTTTCTATTGCTCTCTTTCTTCTCTGCATTATCACCACCCAAGCTCAGTAAAAAGGAAAACTGAAAATGCATAGAGATTACAAAATCAGGCATCGACGGAGAGAGCTATCTCACTATGAATCTCTCCTACTGAGGGGACAAATTTGCTTAATCTGCAATGATTTCAATTGCTATTTTTCTTCTCTGCGAGATGGGGGTGTTGCCACCGACGATGGGGTCATAAATGACGGTAAATCCCTCTTATCCATGCCGCCGGTGAACCTTGCAAAATCGTGGCGAACGGTGAAGGTTGATGTGCAGCCGGAGAGGAGGGGAGCTGTTGTGGGGAGAGTGGGGATTGGAAGTGCGGACGCAAAGGCTAGGGTTACGGAAAGGAAAGAGGAGACTTACCGGTTGTTGGGGACGTGCAGCCGTTGCTCCCATCAGCCGAAGATCTCGGCGGAGGTATCCGGTGGCTGGCCATGGCCCATCAGTCGCACCAGACCCCAGATTGTCCACAGAATACGATGGCTCAGGCTATGGCAAGGTCAAATGTGGCGGAGGATGGCTCGCAACGGAACTCTCGGGCTCCAGCGAGGAAGGCTGCGGAGAACGAAGATCCGCGTCGCAGGCCCCGCACGTGGCCAGGTCGGTCATGCTGTTGCTCTTCTCCCGTACGGACATCGCCCTTGTTCCGCCGAGGAAGAGAACTCACCAGATCAGTTGCGCCACCAGATGTCGTGTCCAAGGTCACGAATACCGGGAGTCCAAGAACCCCCTTTTAGAGATTCTATATAGGGGCGCTAGGAGGATTTTGACGAGCACAAGAACGATACGGAAAGTAAAGCACATGAGCGATCTATGTAGGTTTAGGCCACTGTTAAATGTAAAACGCTAGTCCTACTTGTGTGGATAGATGATGGTGGTATGTTTCGGACAACAGAGAAACGTTTCCGGAAACATCAGATCTAGGGTACAGTAAGAAGATGACCGGAGGCCAGATTTGATCTGGACTCATTCCCTCACTTGTGGCGCAAGATGATCTGATCCCTCTCTCAGGCTGTCTTGTCCTCCTTTTATAGTTTAAGGGGATAGCACCATGGTTGGATGCTAGATGCCAAACCGAAAAAGGTGATGGCCCTCACAGAATGAGGCTACCCTCTCCTTCCCTGTCATGCTTGCTTCTTTTTCCGAGATACGGCCCGGGCCCCACAACTTCAGCAGGTACGCTTCTGAGGGGTATGTGACCCATTATGTTGGAAATGCGAGGTATCCCGGAAGACTCTCAGTGGGACTTAGCCACCTCTCGGAACTCATTCCCTGGGAAGGGATCTTCTGTAGCCCAGGAAGTCTATTCCCGGGAGATTTTCCGAAAGGTTTCCTCAACCTTGGAGTGCTGCATCTGACAATGTACTTGGTGGTAGGGGTATAACAACCGGGTTCACTGCGGATCACGTGTGGCCCATCCAGGGGAACTCTTCTTCCACGGGTGCGACAATATCATTACACCCAGCCTCTGTATCAACATAATGACAAGAACAAGTCTACACATGACAGATGCGCACAACCAAAAAGACAGAAATAGAAGAAGAGGAAAAAGACCTCGCCGAAACTACTAGAGTTTCGCGGCAGCAAGAACAACATGCTGCAAAATATCTATGATGACCCAACTCACAAACATCACATGCACGGTTTTTATGTGGACATCGCCACACAGTGACACAACTAAACCGCATGCACACAACGAGCAGCGAAGCGTCAACGGTCCATCTGATCGCCAGCGTATTCCTTAGGAAAAAATACCTCCACCTGTACTGATCTGATTGAATTTGCTTCGGCCCTGTCTTTCTTGCTGGTCTATTCCTCTCCACAGCGACCAAACTCCGGCAACGGCAACTATCAGCGCTTCTCCATTTTTTCTTCATCTCGCGCTTTCGGCCTCCCACCGCCTCCCGGGCCAGATTCATGGTGTGCTCCGACTCTCGCGATTCATGGTGTGCTAGTCGATCCGTTGCGGCTCAACTACACCCAACCGTTAGTCCTAGTTTAGACCGAGCAAGACTGTTCCTGCTATGCTATGGTTTACTATCTTACTGATTTCTTCCTGTGCCTCGGCTTCTACCTCACAAATTGTGTAGAGATTGGCTGATATTGCAGGAACTAGCATTTCAAATATGAAGAGGTTCGTGGCAATTTGCTTCTGCAAAACAGCAGAACAAATATCACAGTTGACACTGCGACACCTTCTCGCCACGGTACTACCCTGATTAATTACTGGTGTTTATACTTGGCTGAAGAAACCATTCACATAAGAAGGTTCTGATCCTTCCAGTTGACATCTTCAGACTTCAGTCAACTGCAACACCCTTCCATTTTTTTAAACGCAAAAAATTTCTTCTGGACTGTATGCCGAAGGCTAGTACTCATTAATTCGGTACTTACAAATATGGTACTGTATATGATTTCATTCTTCCAAATACCAAAAGGGATATTGTATAAATTAGATTATTACCGATCAAGATTCTTTTGCAAGGTGATGGTGAGAAGAAGAAGTACAGACTGGCTAAATGAAATGTTGTTTGTCGTCCTAAAGATCAAGGAGGGCTTGGTATTCATGACCTTAATGTCAAGAACTCAGCTCTTCTAGGTAAATGGCTTTTTAAGCTGCTTACTGAAGATGGGATATGGCAAACACTCCTTAAGAGAAAATACATTGGCACAAAGGCGGTATCACAGGTATATTGGAAACCTGGTGACTCCCACTTTTGGGCTGGACTGATGGCGACAAAGAAACATTTCTTTCGCTTCGGGGTATTTAATATTAAGGATGGCTCGGAGATTAGATTCTGGGAGGACAAATGGTTAGATAATACCACCCTCCGGGATCGATATCCAGCTCTATACAATATTGTACGTCATAAAGGGGATACCATTGCTACTGTCATGCAAAGTTCCCCTCCAAATGTGACGTTCAGGCGAGATTTGTTTGGACCGAGACTCGCGTCTTGGAATTCTCTGTTGGCACGGTTGAACTCAGTTCAACTCACACAGGGTCCTGATGAGTTTCGTTGGAATCTATGTGCGAATGGTAAATTCTCCGTGGATTCAATGTATAGGGCGTTAGTACATTCCGATGTGCCAATTGATGATAATAAAAAATTATGGCAAATGAAGATACCACTTAAGATTAAAGTTTTTACGTGGTACCTTCGTAGGGGTGTCATTCTAACAAAGGATAACCTTGTTAAACGAAATTGGCATGGAAGTACGAAGTGTATGTTTTGTCCACAAGAAGAGATAATAAAACACTTATTCTTCGAGTGTAGTTTCGCACGTTCTATATGGTCAGCCATTCAGATAGCGTCTAACTTATATCAACCAAAGTCTGTTGCTAATGTTTTTGGCAACTGGCTTAATGGTATTGATAAGAAGTATAAAACCGTTATTAGAGTGGGAGCGATAGCCGTCATATGGTCGATTTGGCTTAGTAGGAATGACAAGGTTTTCAATGATAAAGATGTTTCTCGTATGCAGGTTCTCTACCGGTGCACAAGTTTTCTCCGTTCCTGGTCCATCTTACAACGGGAGGGACATCGAGGCCTCTTTACGGAGGCATGTGCACGTTTGAAAGAGGTGACGAGGGATATTTTTACCCGACATGGATGGCCACTTGATCGCCGGATTGGACCACCATAGGCGCTTGAGTCCAACTGCAAGTGCTGGCGTTCTACTATTTCATTTCATGATTGTAATTCGTCTAGCACTTCACATACTATTTTATTTTCTCGTTTGGATTGCGGCTGTGTGCATTTTTATGCAGAGTCCGGGTGTAATGCTTAAACTATAAGTAATAAAGCCCTTTATCTAAAAAAAATGCCGCAGGTCCGAATCAGCACAAATTTACTTTTTTGTGACATATTTAGAATACTGAGAACAAGAAGGGCAAATGCTAGTCCCCTGGTGATAGCATAATTTGAGGTTGCATAGTTAGGACCGGGACATACTACAGTTCATTGGAAAATAAAGATTTTTCATAAACATATGTCGCCCAAGTAGCTGTAGTTTTCGATATTATTACACCAATATAACTATATAAATATACAATAATTATCTCAGACAGTAGTAGTTTAACACCATTAGAAATAGCTAATGTGAAACCAAGATGGGATAGTAGCAATAGAAATCGTTCCCATGCATTATTACATACCAGTTCCTGTTTAAAATAGCACAAATAATAATAGCAAGAAGCCTGAAAGTTGTCCCATACATCGCCATTGCTCAAGGGAGAAATATAGCTCCTCTGCTGATGACGGTAACTTGGAACCATGCAAAATGATTCATGTCGTACTGGCTCTGCAGTAGAACGAAATTTCATCATGCAGGTGATAGAGGAAACTGAATGGCACGAAAAGGACGATCGAACATGATATATTGGCTAGCTGGGGTATGTGACTTACAGTATACTGTAGAAGACCCTGGGGATATAACGCCATAGTTCTGCCGCTTCAAGAATGCTTTTGAAATCAGGATGCATGTCCATAAACTCCACCTTCTTGAGGAATTTCAGATGCTCCAGGCCGGTAGGGATGTCCCGCAGTTTAATAAAGTCACGGATCCTAAGTTCTTCAAGGCGGACCAAGGCTCCCTCATGTATGCATATTTGGTTGACGCATTGAAATTCACCCAAGGAAACAATCTTCATATTTGGGAACCACCCTGGATCGAAGTTTAGCTCATCTACATTATACACACTTATGAGATATATCTCGGTTAAACTTTTAAATTCAGAGAGACGTGGCATTGGGTTCACCACGAGATGGGACCATATTAGAAATATTCTGCGAAGTGCATCTCCATGCTCTGAGAAAAACGGAGAATTCCAAGTTCCATCAGAAAATTGTCCTGACAAATTGAGCTTTTTAAGAGAGTTTGACAATGTTAATTTTTCAAGCTGGAGCACCTCGTCCTTGTTGCAGGCTCTTATTTCCAAAACTGATAGCTGGTGCATCTTTGATAATGAATCGCACAATTGTTTACAATGGATGCTCCTCACCTCAGAAATGCAAAGTACCCTCAGTTGAGATAAATTTCCTAGATTTGCAATGAAACCATCAGTAGCTTCAACTGAATCCAGAGTTTGCAAGTTCTTGAAACTGCACAATCCATCAAACGGCTTCACAGATTTATAAGTAATCAGGCCTGTATCAGGCAGCCGAGCATAAATAAGAATATGTCGCAGACTCTTCAGCTTCTTAGACCCTCGAGGGAATTCCAGACAATCTACATCTCGGAGACTCAGTGTTGATAAGTTGTGAAGGTTAGCAATAGATTTTGGGAGTACCTTCACCTTGGTATAGTCGAGGCCCAAATACCTAAGGTTAAAAAGCTCCCCAACTGAATCTGGAATAGATTGAATAGGTAAGCCTGGTAGATCCAACACAGCAAGGTACTTGGATTTTGAGAGAAACGATAAAACTGAATCCATGCTTGTGCTAAATCCCATGAATGTACGAAGCCTGAATGGGTCTATGCTTGACTGGATGTCACTGTTGCATTGGACCACTGACACACGACGGGAATCTATACCCGCCATCATCATTCCATTACTGTCATCATAAGTTGTACTGAAGCTCTCTCTTTTTGATCGGTAAATTGCTAATTCACGAACAAGATCATGCATTCGAAGACACCGAATCCTATCAAAACTGTTCCTCTCTACCACATGAAGCATGCTTCGTCGAACGAGTTCTTGTAAATAACCTTCAGCAATGTCTTCTAAACTGCATGCTCCAATTTGTTCAATAAACCCTTCAGCGACCCACAATCTAATCAATATTTTTCTATGGATCATGTAGTCTTCTGGGAACATGGCACAATACAAGAAACAACTCTTCAAATAGTCAGGCAAGTATCTGTAGCTTAGATTGAGTATTCTCTCCACATGAGTTAGGTTTTCGTTGTTGTGTAGCTCCCAAATAAGCCGGTCATAAAATAGCCTCCACTCTGTAACACTCTCTTCTTTAAGATACAAAATGCTCCCTATGGCCACAAGAGCTAATGGTAGACCACCACACTTCTCCACTATGGATTTACCACAATCATGTAACAGTTTTGGGCAGATATGATTTTCAATTCCCGGAAATGCCTTCCTGCAAAATAGATGCCATGCATCCTTATCATTCAGAGGATCCACTTTGATCTTGCAGCCATTCTGAGCCATTGAAGCAACTTCCTCAATTCTTGTCGTGATTATTACTCTACTTCCATTGCCCTTATCAGGTAGAACCTCTTTAATTTTAAAAAGATCAGCAGCTGTCCAGACATCATCCAATATGATCAAGTATCGCTTTGTCGCAAGAAATTCTTTTAATTCAACTTGTAACTCTGCACTGCTCATCTTTTCAGGATTAAATTCTTTCTTGCCTTTAGAATAGATTCCTTTCAGCATGCTTGTCCAGATATCATCTAGTTTGTATGACTGAGAGACAGAAACCCATGCATGGCATTCAAACTTGGATGAATGATTTCGGAAAACAGAATTCACAAGAGTGCTTTTTCCTATGCCACCCATACCCCAAACAGCAATGATCTTTAGTTGAGAACATTCTTCAAAATTCAGTGAATTCTTCAAGGTTTCTCTGTTTTTTTCAAATCCTACAAGATCATCATCCAATATTGAGTACTCGGGCCCAGGAAGATACAATTGTCGCTGGTTGTCATAACTTGTTGCAGGAACATAACTCATACTGGCTATTGGTTTAGTCCAGTCTCTGTTTACTCTAAGCTGTGTAAGCCGTACATTTATTCCATTAACTGCACTAGCAATTTCATCTAGTGTAAATAGAGACTGAGGTTTCTTTAGGATTTTTTTTACATAACCCCACCCTGATCCTTCCCGGTGGTGTAAACCAACAACATAAATAAACTGATCCACAGTGTCCTCTATATCATACACTAATATTCGGGCGTGCCCTATCCAAGTTTCTTCGACTTGACCTGTCCACCCCTTCGTGCTAATATCCTTGAAAAAGCTTGCATAAGCTCAAGATCATTCCGTATCAGTCTCATGTTTTGTGGGAGTGCTGCCACCAGCCCAGCTTTCTTTTCAACATATCTCACTGTGTCTACCGCCACAGCTATGCCAATCTTTTTTATGGCAAGATGAAGAGCAATCTCTGCCATCTCAAGTCGTGCAGTTTGAATTCAATGATCCAGCAAAATATAGTTGTAGGAATGAATGTTCAGTCTCATCCATGTACACTGAATCTACAAATAAACAAACTTAATTAACTGCCAGCAAACTATAGCGACATTACTTTGTAATTGTTAATGAGTATTACTATCGATCTAGAATACCCTATTATACTAGATTTACTTGTATCCACTATATATTGCCCATTGAGTTATCAATTCAGACAAGTTACGTCCATAACGTGGTATCATAGCGGTTTCGCTCCTCGATCTAGGGTTCCTCTAACGCTTGGGATTAATCTCCTCTATCGGGGGCGCGACACCTGGTCGACATCAAAGATTAGACCATTTCTTTCATCAATTTTGATTTTTATATTAGATCTAAAACAAATTCGCACACGTCTCAACTCGTGCTCTCGATTTTTTTGGTCTACTTTTTCCTCGGTTGATTATTTGGAGCCTGTTTGGTTACTTGTGAGTCCTCGGACAAGGCTCTGGGATGCAAAAGAAACTCGTTTTGTTGCCTGGCCTGCTCCACGTTGTTGTCCCGCGCGAATCTTAAATCACCCCTGATCTAAGCCCGCTAGAAACGGCCAATTCGGCCGTACTCATTCAGCTAGGCCTGGAGAGCCATGTGTGGCTCCGTGTCACACGCGTTGGGAAGCGCGAGAGATGGAACGTTTTAGCATAACTCCCCACTCCTCTCACCACACAGTCCACCGCTTCTCACCTTCGCCTCTCGGCCTCTCCGCTCCATGGCCGACGCTCCTCCTCCCCACGCCGACCACTCGCCAGTCCACCACCGCCCTTGCTCACGAGCGTTGAGTGGAGACTCTCATTGGCAAGGCTTCGGCCGATTTGGCCAGGATGTTCAAAGCTCCATCCTCGGTTTGCCTAGGCCGTCCCAGAGCAGCGGCAGCTGGGAAAGCAGCGGCGGCGACATCGGGGGTTGCAGCTCCCATCGTCTACTTTGATGGGTTGATGGAGCCCATGCTGGCGCCCCGATGTTGGGGATTAGCATCCTCGATGCATTTTCTTCCAATCCGGTGGCATGGCCTTCTTCGACGCTGGTGGGACCTCATTAATTAGGTCATGTACTACTATATTTGTTCCTGATTTTTATTTTGGGTTAGGCTTTGTGTGCCATTTGGTTTTATTTGAGCGGTTCCCGGCCAAAATTCTTTTGATCTACGTCGATCTGGAGGGCACCTTCTTGCCAACCGATTGTACTAGAACTGTTAGGCATTGTGCAACATGTGGTCTATGTCTTGCCATAGCTAGCATGTGTGCGTGTCTTGCCATGTCTTGCCATTGCATCGGCACGTTCCATTGCTACACATGGTACGACATTTGTGCATGTATTTTAGGTATTGCCATTCATATGCATGGTAGGACATTTTTCTTATTACATCTTTTAGAATTTCTAGTCTTGGCATTGTTGTTGCATGTCTTGCCATTGCGGTGATCATCGCTCTTGCATAGAACTGCCATTGCTAGTTTTGTAATAATCCGAGTGTCACCATCTTGACAAGGTACCCAAGACGGAGTAGGAGATCGGTAGGAATATGCTCCCCTTCGAGGGTGTGCTCCCGTGCAACCGCGGAGAAGGAAGCCCGTGGTGCCAGATATAGGACAGAGGATGCGGCCAAGAAGTCCAACCATAGCCATGGCTGGTCGCTGACGACCGGCGATATGACCAGAACACTGACACCCTCATTGCATGCCGCTGTCTGCTTGCATCTACTGGGTGGTGCTTGGCCAAAATTGGGCGGATGTCGTGCTCAAGTATGAGCTGGAGGAAGACTACGCCCTTGTCTTCAAGCTCACTGCCCATGGCTTCAAGATCACCATCTACAAGAGCGCCACATCCACAACGAGGGGATACATGTGTTTGTTACCACGGCTAATACCAACTTGGTAAGTTTAGAATTATCCATTTTGATAATGGGCATGCCCTGTTAGATGTTAATTTAGAGGCATGGGATGGCCCTGTTAGATGTTAATTGAGGTCTTATGGCCGAAAACTTGTTTTGCTCAGGGTCTGTGATACGTTCAAAACGTATCTATAATTTATGATTGTTTCATGCCTTTTTATATCATTGTTACATTTCATGATTTTGTATAATTTTGTGACATTTTCTTGAACTAACCTATTAATAAGATGATCAGCGTCAGTTCCTGTTTTCTGCTGTTTTTTGTATTTCAGGAAAATTGTTAAAAATATATTCTTGGAATTAGACCATATTTAAGGAATTGGGTGTCTCGGGCACCGCCTCAGGCCCGTCTTTAGGTATAAAATACCTACTGACCTAAAACTTCGATGTCCCATATGATTTTCTCAAATACGAAACAGAGCCGCTGTCATTTACGAAACAAATTGGCCGTTGTATAATGACGTGGCTCGGAGAAAAAGAACTCGACGTTGCACGGCTTAGGCTAAGGTCGTTCTTTTCTCTATTAGCTAACCGTTGCTCGTACATATTTTGACCAGTGCTCCTATCTACCTAACCGTGCCAGTAAGTAATTCGAAAATTGCTAGGAGCAGACGGTGCCTCGTAATTCCATAATTTAGTGAATGATCGTGAAATTTATGCTCTAACGAAGTGAGCAATTTATATATATAAACAAATTATAAAATCGAGTAAGGAAAAAGAATTTTATTTTTATGTGACAATTCATCAATAAATCATGTTTAACAAAGAGTTCTCGCAATTAGTCGACTAAGGAGGGCCGCTGCTCACGCTCCCCGTGCTCCTGCGCCGCCTTCTTCGTGAGGACCGGCGCTCCACCGTGGCAGATCTTGACTAGTTGTTTACTTGTATCTTCAAAGATAGATCTTGGCCGTTACACAACATGTGGTGAATTTTTTGTTTTCCGTTCCGCAACCTAAGAACCACAACCCAGGATCAATGTTGCTGATATGAACTACGGCAACAATAGTTCCGAGGATGTGAGAGTCGGCAGGATATGGGAGAGGAGGAGAGTGGAGCAGAATATGGGCGAATAGGACGACCAATTGAAGTATGTGGTCATCGCCCAAAGAGCCAATCTACAAGAGCATGAGAAAGAGTGTTTCCTTCAGAGACTAGCCCTGAAAATAACTACATCAGGGTGAATTTTGTGAATCGCGTGACAAACACAAATGTCTCCAACGTACATGTCACGATATATTTCTAAAATCCTTTATCTTCCTATATTTGCTTATATTCTCATGCACGTGTGGTTGGGACGTGACATAGTTTATTCATTTTTTTTTCATGTGATGTTATGTTCTCCCAGAGACTAACTAAAACGGTGGCGGAAAGCTTTGGCCTGCATAATAACGACAATGTTGGAGTACGCCTTTATCACGTGTTGAAACGCGGACACCAGGCATGCTAGGCACCCTTTATTTATTCAGTAGGATGAAGCGAGGTGCTCCGAGATCGGTTCCCGGAAGTAGACACAAACACATAAAGATATTACCTTCAGCCGTTCAGATCATTTTGCCGCGTAACACCCTACGTCATACTTGTCTAGTCTTTATGTATTTGAGTGGAGGTGTGGATTACAATGGTATGAGTTGGTGGCCTAGACTACTCTGGGTAACCAGGGGAAGCCGAACAAACGGGTTCCCGGGTGTTCGTCCACACTAGCCCCCGAGCCTTTGTGGTGTGCTAAGGAAGATGACAGTGTGTTAGGGTTTTGCTTCGTGGTCCTTTTCCTACTTTGACCATGGCCCTGCTTTTATACACAAGGGGTTACCACAAGTGGCCTTGCTGCATGCGTGCCACCGGGCGTGGCACGCGTCGCGGTTGTGGCCAGGTGGCGCACGATGGCGCGGTTGGCACCAGGTAGGCGCCTCGCTATCGCCCATGTTGTGTGCCTCGCCTGCGTCGAGGAGACAGCGTGTGTAATCTGTTGGATATATGCCCAAAAGGCAATAAGAATTTACATGTGATTCATAATTATGCTTTGTAATTCTTTGCTATAACTGTTGTGGCTCCTCAATGTGAGATTCAGAGGAAAACTCACACGCACGTGTACAAATATGAGCAGAATAAAGATACCTTAGTCTTGCCTTTAGACTAATTTGTTGATTGCTTGATGATCGTGTTTTCCTGGTCTAGGACATTGTTCATGTTTGCATCAGTAAACAACATACTGTTGGTGGAAACAATATGGCTAGGTAGACCCAAGTCGTTGATATGCTAAGAGATTACAAAGTGTCTTTTGTCCTTAGTGACATATCGCAGTAAAGTTATTATATGACATGTCCGTAGACCATGGGTTTTTAGGGTTGTGCATACGCGAGGTGTTGCTTTGGTACTGTGAACCGCCACGGCCCCAATTGGGTGGTCATAACAGCAGTAAATGGGTTGTACCGAGGATATGCATATATCTTAATGTTCTGAGATGGAAAATTAATTCTCTGTCAAAAGAGAGATACGGCCTGGGGCCACTAAGTATGAGAGATATCCAATATGTTCTGCAGACAATGCATGATGAAGGTACATCATCTGGGATATCGAAATATGGGAACGAGTAAAGGGAGCTTACCGGCTAACGAGATAGACAAGGATATAGTGAATCAAGGATTGATTCAAAGAAATATCGGAATACCTTATCTCGGGTAAATCTCAGTATCGTGAGTAATGAGAATGATGTATAGTAACCAACAGGTTCAACGGAGTTATTTGTATAACAATAGTGGTCATTCAGGACGTCCATGGTCTCTGACCCTGATCGGTGATTGGATAAGTACTTATGATCACAACGACTCGTTATTCGAACCTGTAGGGGTCACACGCTTAAGTTAGGTCGGTTAGTTGTGTATTATGGTTGGTCTGGATAACGAGAAAGTATCACTCTGATACGTCCAAAAAGTATCTATAATTTATGCTTGTTTTATATGAATGTCACATGTCTTATTTACACTTATATAGCATTTTTATGCATTTTCTGGGACTAACCTATTAACAAGATGCCACAGTGTCAGTTCCTGTTTTCTGCTGTCTTTTTGTTTTAGAAAACTCTTAAGGAAATATTATCGAAATTCAACGCCAATTTACGGAGATTTATTATATGCTGAAACAAAGACGGGGTCCAAAGGGCGGCCGAGGAGGCGACCCAGGGGGGCCAGACGCCCCCAGGGCGCGGCCCCACCTACAGGCGCGCCGGGGTGGCGTCTGGCCGTCTCGGCCACCGCCTTGCGTCCCCCTTTTGCCCATAAATACCTCTTCACGGGAAAACCCTAAGGATCCAAGCAGAAATCTACGAAAAGTTCTGTCGCCGCCGTCATCGTCAACCCAAGTTCGGGAGGGTTCTGAAACTCTTCCCGACCCTGCCGGAGGGAAGATCATCACCGGAGGGCTACATCACCATGCCAACCTACGGAGTGATGCGTGAGTAGTTCATCCTTGGACTACGGGTCCATGGCAGTAGCTAGTTGGTAGTCTCTCCACTTTGTGCCTTCATGTTTAGATCTTGTGAGCTGCCTACATGATCAAGATCATCTTTATGTAATGTTACATGTTGTGTTTGCTGGATCCGATGAATTGTGGAATTATGATCATCTTTGTTCAGTTATCTATGCTATGCTTTATTTATGATCTTGCATACTCTCCGGTGCTCATGGTTACTTTAGCCAAGTAGTTGTTTGCATCTCCAAGAGGGAGTATTATGCTAGATATATAGTAGGTTCATTCTTTCATGTGTCTGGACTCGAGTCAACAGAAACGACTGAAACCATGTTGTGTTGTTACTACTAGGGATAAAACAACGATGTTTGCTACTATGGCTGTACTCGTTGCTTACTTTACGCCCTTCGCTTATTGCAATTATCTGTCGCTTGCAACTTAATACTTTTGGGTGACACTGGATAGCGATTCTGGGGTGGATTACTACTCATAGATGCAGCTAGCAAGTCGTCTATGTATTTTGATGTATTACCCAATTAAATATTACACTGAACTATATATTGTCATGATAGCATTGTCATGCCCCCACATTTTGTCAATTGCCTAGCTGTAATTTGTTTACCCAACATGCTATTTATCTTTCAGAGAGACACCACTAGTGAACTGTGAACCCTGGTCCAATTTCTTCATATTGTTTACAACCGTTTCCTTTACTTTTCTTCATCATTTGCTCATTGCACCATTCTCACTTTCCTCATATTTTCCACCATACTTTTAATCATTTGTTTTCAGCAAGACAGGGGGATTCACAACCTTCCTGTTTCGTTGGGGGCAAAATAGTTTGTTTGTGTGTGCGCAGGTCCTCGTCACAAAGCTCTTGCGCCGGAGCGGAGTGACACCAAGCTAGAGACTTCTCCAAGTCCTAGTGGTTCGATAAACCTTGGTTTTGCAATCAAGGGAAAACTTGCTACTAGCTACTTCTTAACCTTCCTCTTAGGGTTCCCAACGGGCTTTGTTAGGCTGCATCACACTGGAATAAGTATTTTCTGCGTGATATATATTATATATCAGAGAGATTAAATATGCAGACATAAAATGTCTCGGGGTAATAGAAAAGGTTTCTATTACTATCGGATTTGTTCCGAAGGGTTTATATGGCGAACATGAGATGTCCCGGAATGCCGGGAATTGTTTTTGACATCAGTAGATAGAGTCGATGATTTTATCTATAGAAAGTATTGGCTTCCGAGCAAGTTTCGGAGACATGCCGGGAAGGGGGGAAGTGCCGGAGGGGGCATACATGCCCTGAGGGATGCGCCCCATTTAGGGTGGCAGACGCAGTGGCGGACCCACCGTAGGGGCGAGCAGGGGCGGTCGCCCCGGGTCTCCCGGCATGGAGCAGGGTACCCCTTTTCAAGTCTCCTACCGCCATGGGAAAAGCTCTCACCTCTGTTTTCTGTCCGCCATTGCCGTTTTTCTGTTTCCGTGTGCTGTGTGTGTCGAAGGGGTACCAGCCAAACGAGAAGGAAGACTTGTTGGGCTGTAGTCTAATGGGCGAAAGTGAGAGGAAATAGGCCCATTGGGGTTAGGGTGCAGCCACAGACTCGCACACCAGTTGTCTATACAAAACGTACCAGTTTGTTCATACCAAACTCTTATTTAAACAAAAAAAAAGTTGATTCATACCACTGCATCAAAGCGTTTCAATCCGGAAAAAAATTGCCCTCGGGAAGGCATCGGTCGCAGGCTAGTAGGCCTCACCAAATTGTTTGCTCCACCTTAAATAAAACAAAATTTGTGCTCCAAAAATTTTGACTTAAATTGTTCGCCCCGGCAAACATAAATTTATGGGTCCGCCACTGGGCAGACGCATGGGCCCTTTTGGCCCATGTAGGCCGGCGCACCACCTTCCCCAAAGCTTCCTTTATTTGTTTTATTGATTTATGGAAAGTCAATTTAATTAAATGGGGAAAATGCAAAAAGGAGTAGTACTAGGGAAAGACTCCTATTTGGACATGGAGTCCAACCCGAATTGGACAAGGGGGATCGGTGCGGTTGGCCTCTAGGGCCGGCGCACCAAGGGGCAATGGTTTTCCCCTTTCCCAAGCCCTCTACCCCTTGGCCACCAATATAAACCCCCCAACCCATGGGAAAAGACACACAAGTTTCTCTCAAGTTTAGAGCTTGTCTCATTGGATTGAGGAACCCTCTAACTAGAGGGCCTTGTCCTATTGTACTAGATGTAATCTCTCTCTCTCTCTTTCTCATGTTTTGAGATCTCCATCTTCATATACACCAGTAGTGCTTCAAGTTTGGACTTCGAAGCTCTGTTGAACCAGATCCGATGGATGTGTGCGAATTCTTAGAGGGGTGAGGCGTCGGGACCCCCGACGCTTGACCCTTTGGTATGTTAGATCGAGAAGGCTGGACATGAGGAGTTGGCAACATTCCCTCCGCTAGGCTTAGCCGAGGGAATCTTCCATAGGCATCCTCGACGTCGTCATCGACATCTCTTCTTCTTCAACGGTGTCGGTAATGAACTACAGTTAGATCATTGACATGGTTTTGTTGCTTGTCTCTTCATAGTAGATCTTGGTAGTTGTGCAGCATGTGGCGAAATTTTTGTTTTCCGTACATGCAACCCTATAATATAGTCTTGTCGATGAGGCCCGCCGATATTGTCGGGCCCGCCAAGCGACGCTTTGCCGAGGGCAGGGGCCACAGGATGCTTCACCATGTATTTGGATCCTGTCCCCGAGGGTGGGCTGTCCTCCTTGCCGTGGCACCGGCGGTGGGGCATCCAATGAGGGTATCCAAGTTGCCTCTACGTTCTGGTCCCGGAAAGTCTCCGGAGCTGATGCTCGTTCTTCTGAATTTGGTCCTTCCTCGCCAATCGGGCACTTGCGGCGAGGAGCCTTCTTTTCGGGCAATGCGCACATGGTTCACGTGTCCGGCGTTCGGGGGTCCCAGGGTCTCGCAACATCGACAGTAGCCCCCGGGCGTTACCGGGTAATGGTGACCCGAGATTTCCTGGGTGCGCCCAACAGGCGCGTGGACTCTGGCCGCAGTGGGCTAGGTAGTATTTGCGTTGCCAGTCTCTGCCCTGGGCACTTGAGTGGAGGCACGCGTAAGGATCCTCGCCTGGTCAGCGGTGGTATGACCCGGCGGTTGGCGCCTTGGCTCCAGCGAAAGCTAAAACCGCTTCCCTCGACGTGATGGCGGTCCCATCACGCGTCTTCGAAATACGCGACGGTTTTGATGCTTGCGGGATGGGATCTGTCCGCACGTCGCCCGCTTCCCACGCTATTTAGGGCCGGCGGGGGTTGTGCTTTGTCATTCCCATCTGTCTCCCTCTTGCCTCCTCCTTTCTTCTTCCTTTTGCCTCTTCGCCCAACAACTGTGAGACCCTGCCTCCATGCCACCCAAGGAGACAGGCAAGGTCAAGAAGTCGAACAGGAAAGAAGGGCAAGGTCAAGAAGACAGATGACATGCCCGCGCGCGAGCTCTCCTTGGAGGAGATGCATGTCTCGCATGCCTTCTTCCCACCGGGTTATCCGCCGGAGCTACTCTCCAGCCTGAGAGGCGCCACTGCCAGCAAGATTAATGAGAACGGCCAACCACGATCTTCTACGCGGTCACCCCGCCGGTAAGGTTGACGCTGCTTGACGTTCGTGTTTTTGCATGTTTCATGCCGGCGGGGTTCACGCTGCCCATGTCCCTTTTTCTACACGCGGTGTTGAGCTCATCTGGGCTACTCCTTGCCCAACTTCACCCCAACGTCGTGATGTTGCTTGCGATCTTCCAGCACTTCTGTGAGACCTTCGTCGGCGTCAAGTTGAGCGTGGCTCTCTTCCGCCATTACTTCTACACCCGGGTCGAGACCGGGACGCCATTTCGGGCTCCGTTACCTTCCGCTTCCGCGACAGGCACGCCAAGACATTCATCGAGGTCAGCAAGAAGAGGTGGGAAGAATCCCTTTTTTTAAAGGCAGCTTCCTCAAAGCCCCCGGGATCGCTGCTGTCCCTAGGTGCCTCAGCGGGTACCGTCTTGACCCTTGAGATGCCAATACACAGATCATCCACATCCTTCTCCTCATTCCCGTAGGGCAACATGCATTATGAACCTAGGTGAGAGTTCTTCACAATTAGGTCATTGGTGCCCAAACCGCGGTTGGCGCAGTTTAGTACTCGTTTTGGCGCTATAGCCCTTCACTCCTATCCTAGGTTCAAAATCATGCCCCTCTTTGGGAAGTGAGGTTTCCGGAGGAAGGTGACATAAAGATAGAAGCAACTCTACATTATTTAACGCTACGAGGAGGTACCTCTCAAAGGATACATCGGGTTACACTCAGGTATACCCGTCTCCGCCCCGGCGGGTGACGTTCCCGGGTTCTTGACCGTGGTTAGGCGCCTTCTTGCCTTGTCGTGGCCCGCCTGGGGAGCAGCGATACCCTCGAGGGACACCCCTGTCCCAGGTTCAACCGTCCCTTCTTCTCTTCCCCGCCTCTAGGAATGCACCCCCCGGTCCCCTCGCTCGTAGGTCCGTCGCGCTCTTCCTGGGGTCTCCTCCCGGCCTCGGGGCCCGGTTTGGGCTGGCGTCTCAGACACGTTCCCTCCTAGCGAAGCGGGATGGGCAATCCTAGGTGTGATGCCCTGGCAGGTCGCAGATGAAGCACGGCCCCGCCAAGCCGAGGGCTTCCGTTTCCTCCCGACGCTTATTCCAAGCGTTCACGATGTCACACACGAGACGGCAATTCCAAGTGTCGTGGATCCCGGTGTCGTGCACTGGACACCAAGGAGCGGGCGCGGTCCCTCGGCTCCCGCCCGCCGCCCACGTGAATCCTTGCTGACCCTAAAGTGGGCGAGGCCCTTTCCGAGGGAGAGCGCTGCGGTCCACGCTCCTTGGTGTTCCCGTTCTCGACGTGGTTGCTGGCTCCCGCCGCGAGCCTTGCTGAGAGCAAGGGTACGAGGCGCCCCTCCTCCATGCGAGAACACTTGTCAGCTAGCTCGTACAACTCGGGGATGGTGTAGATGTCATGGCACCCGAGTTTCACCATCATGCGGGTGCCGCGTACGTTCCGACGGAACGCCTGGACGACCGTCGTGTCGGGAGCGTCAGGGACGTGGCTCGAGACGTGGCGGAATAGCTGCGTGAATCGTTGGAGGGTCTCATCTAGCCTTTGAACCATGCAGCAAGGTCGCTCACTGATCCGAGGCGCAAGTAGCCGCCATGGATCGACTTCACGACATGCTCGCAGAGTTCACGCAATGATGCGACCATGCCCTCTGGAGAAAACAAGAGTTGAGTCCCTGCCGGGGGGCGACGAAGGGGCCGTCGTACTAGTCGGGCAGTGCACGGATGTTCGTGCAATGGGCTCGCCCGAGAACGCGTGTCTCCTAGCCCCGGCATCTCCCGGAGTGGCACCATGCCGACGACGGGCCACAAGAGCGAAGCACGGGTGCCCCTACCTGGCGCGCCAGATGTCGCGTGTCGAAACGCGGACACCAGGGATGCTAGGCACCCCCTAGTAGTTTGGTAGGATGGCGCGAGGTGCTTGGAGCTCGGTTCCCGGAAGTACACACAAACACAAAAGGATTTTACCCAGGTTCAGGCCACGTCGCCGCGTAACACCCTACGTCCTTCTTGTATGGATGTATTTGAGTGGAGGTGGATTACAATGGTATGCGTCGGTGGCCTAGACTACTCTCGGTAACCAGTGGAAGACGAACACACGGGTTCTCGGGTGTTCGTCCGTACTAGCCCCCGAGCCTTTGTGGTGTGCTAAGGAAGATGACAGTGTGCTAGGGTTTTGCTTCGTGGTCCTTTTCCTACTTTGACCATGGCCCTCCTTATATACACAAGGGGTTACCACAAGTGACCTAGCTTGTTGCATGCGCGCCACCAGGGCGTGGCACGCGTCGCGGTTGTGGCGAGGTGGCGCCCGATGGCGCCAACTGGGCGCCTCGCTGTCTCCCATGCCGCGTGCCTTGCCTGCGCCGAGGAGACGACGTGTGTAGTCTTGTCGATGAGGCCTGCCAGGCTTGTTGTGCCCGCCAAGCGACCTCTGATGAGGGCAGGGGCCGCAGGATGCTTTCGCCATGTCTTTGGACCCGTCCCCGAGGGTGGGATGTCCTCCTTGCCGAGGCGCCGACGGTGGGTCTCCCATGAGGGTGTCCAAGGTGCCTCTGCGTTCTGGTTCCCGCGATGTCTCCGGAGCTAATGCTGGTTCTTCTGGATTTGGTCCTTCCTCGCCACTCGAGGACTTGCGGCGATGAGCCACATGGTTCACTCGCCCGGTGTTCGGGGGTCCCCTAGTCTCCCGACGCCGACAGCCTTGGAAAAACATGAAGGGTCGCCACCGTTCCGTACATCATGGATGTTGACGGCCACATCGACTTCGGCTCGCAAGCGTGGAGAGAGTTCCATTCGGCCAGAGATTGGAGGTCAGCCAAACTATTCTCATCAGATCGAGGAACACTGACATGATGTTGTTGATCAGATACATCAAGATATCTAGTATTTTGAGATGTTCTGTTAATTTGAAGTTCATTTCTAGTTAGTACTATATTAGCTTTGTCGAGATCAAAAATATATATTTCTAATTTGTTGAGCGGCGCAATTTATATATATATATATAAATTACTATTAAGCACCCTGGGTGTAGAATTACTATTCTGCACCCAAGCCGGTTGACCGTGCCACCTTACCCTGGTGCGGTGCGGCTCACGTCAGATTTCACCCGATGTAATTTTTTTAGATTTATTATGTCGCTTGTTTTTTCTTGTCGTGGGGATCGGGATCGTGGCTTCCCCACTCGTCCCAGTTCATACAAACGACAAATCCGGCGACATCCGGTTCCCCGCCGTTGCCGCCCGGGGATTCCCCGCCTCCGCGCCTCTTCCAGCTCACTTCCTTCCTCGCCGGCGGTACAGAATCCAAGGCGGCGCGCGTGGCAAGCGCCTAGGGGAGCTGCGCCCGGGGCGCTTCCTGGTGGACGACGACGCGTCCACGAGCAACTGCGACGCACACCGGCGTCCCCATGGAGAGCCCGTCGTCGCCGCGCCTTTCTCCACCATACTCGATGCCCTCTCTGCCAGGCCTCTTCCGCGTCAGCTCGCCGAGGTGGCTCATGTATTCCGCGGAAGGCGATTGAGGCGGCGGTGAGAGTCCTTACCAAGCACAGGGCCATGGGCCTCGTCGCCGGCGACGAGGGAAAGGAGAAGATCCTCTCGGTGAACCCTCTCCCTACCTCCTCACAAACCGATTTTATGGTTCTGTTCCCCGCTTATGCTTCGAATTAATCGCGAGCGTGGTGTGCAGCGGATGGTTTGGAATCCCGACGACTTGAGGCGAGCGGCGAACGGCCGGTGGCCTCGGCACTACTGCAGGCGGAGCACGCCGGTGTCGGGCGTCGCGGAAACTGGCCTCGGCCGGAGGTGTCTCGGCGAGCGGCTGAGATTCTCCCTCTTGCTGTGGGTGTTCCACGCCGGAGAAGAAGATGAATCTCCCGGTTGGCCTCCCCATCATCGAATCGAGCCATCATCAGCGCCTACATCTCGCAAGACCTGTCCCGCATCCACCTCCACAGAGTCCACTGCTAGTCAATAGGCTGCGTTGGTAAGGAACTCTCGCTCGAATCTAATTTCCCAGCCCATCTTCATTGTGTGTGTATTTGTCCAAACACACTCCAGATGCAATACATCACGTAATTTTCTTGTTTTAATTTTTATTAGCTAGACATTCATGGAGCTGCACATTTGAATAGATCAATTTCAATTGCAATGCGATGGACTCGCTCTGGTCCTCCCCAGCCATGTATTTGCTGCGTTTATTGTTTTAACCAGCCCTCAAACCAATAGTGATCTTGTATGACATGATTTTTGATCGTTCATTCAAGTTATTGCTTGTTATTTCTGTAGCATGAACGATATGTGAATGTGCTGTCAAAATCGAGCCATGCTCGCCCAACCTAGATCTTTTTTATGCTGCGACTTTTAGTGTACTCAAAAGTTTTATGCTATGTTTGTTGGTTCCCCACTTCGTTCTGATGTAAGCATGTAGCCCGTATAATGTGTATCTGTATCCTCGTCACATGGGAGTGCGCTATTCAGTAAATATTACTGTCACCACGGTGTTTGTTTTATTGCCTGAGTGGGAGTAGCTGTTATAGCAGTCCCATTCTGCATCATTTTGGTTTGTAATTGTTTGTTTTTGCTCGCCGTAATTTTGTTGCTGTAAGAATTCAATCTCAAGATAAATATTTCCACTTCATCTTTAATTTGTTGTCTGCAATGGTTTCTCCAGTATAGTGCTAGTGGGCATGAACTAGGTACTATTTGCAACTACCTAATCGTAGGTAAATATATTGGTCCTATAAATAACACTGAAAAATCATACTGGTTAGGAATTATACAATCATCCTGCTAATCTGACCTTTTGTTATAAAGAACGAAATCATATGGCAGTCTCTGTACATATTTTATTGATCAATTTATATGGGATTGGAGCTTAAATTCTGGATTTTGTAGTTCAGGTGTAGCTATCTCCCATGTGTCGGTGTATTTAAATATTTTGCAATACTATCATATGGTAGCCTTTTGAGGTGTCCCAGTTTTAGTAATACAGAGATGCAACCTATGCATCATGTAATTGTAATTATGTATTGTTGATTGTCTTGCTTTCTCAGATGTTCCCCGAGCTCAATGCTAGAAAACTTGATGAGCTGAATATTAAGGTTCTTACAGGGAACCACCTCTCTGTGGCCATTGTGGAGATAACAGTTGTACTCTAGGTTAAAAGAAACACTACTATTTTTTTTCTGTTTCGCTGCTGAAGAGGTTTATGTTACTGTCGCAAGATTATTCCTCTGCATGCATGCTCTTATCATCGAGTTCCTTGGCAGGTTTACTTATATAGTCACGCTAATCTGTGGTAGCTGTGTGTTGGTACCAATTGGTCTTGCTCTTTTTAGGTATAATTCTCCTCTACCATAATGGCTATTTGTATGATTGTAAGATGTGACTTTTCTGTAATTAAGATGGATTTGTCGCAGCATAATTTATTGAAGTTTCATATTTTTAGCTGGTGATAGTTCTAATCATGCGATGTATTAGTTGCTCCCAAAATATAATACATGCATCGGCCATTTGTAAGCATTTACCTGATTTTTTTTCACGTTCTTATAATGATGCGCTTTGACCCAGTTATTTTTCTCACGTAATATACGTAATATGCTTTGGCCTTGTTTCACTAAGTACTGACTAGCTATTTTTCTTATCCATCATGACGGTGAGAGGTATTTCAGTTCAAGACCGGCCAGAAGCAAGTGATTGAAGGGCTTGACATTATAAGTAAACCTGCCTCTAGTCTCCAATAAGGTGCTGATGTGGTAGCCTTCAAAACGCCTAGCAGAGGAATTAATGTTGCAAAATAAATTGTATCGACGCATGTAATTCACTACATGTTTGGAGATTTTTTTTTGTAGCACGATTTTTATTCTATGGGCACATGCGGCTACACCAGTGGTTCGTGGAGACACATGTATCTACTGTACGTACACTTGAATCAATGACATAATAGTTTTTAGCACTGTAATCAAGCTGTCCAAGTCAATATTACGCTATGATGACACATCCAGGCGAAGTCTTATATCGTACAATCAAGTAATTTAATCAAGAATCATATTACGCTTTGTATGACGGCGATGCAATGAGGCATAATCTTATGGCCAGGCATCAGTTATTACTGAATTAATTGCATCGATAGTTTGCAAACAATAATTACGTTGACTACTCCTTCACATCGGTGGTTTGGAAAAAAGTAATGCAATGAGGCGCACGAGCTGACTTAGTTATTGGCCGTTTTCCTTACGTTGGGTTACAGTTTTTCCGTGGGTAGGCCCATCGTGGATTCATAGGAACCGCTGAGTGCATGGGCTGTATCGTGCGTGGGCGCCGGCCGAGGCGACGTATTTTTACACCGTTTGGCTCGCGGGCCGCTGGAGGCTGGTCCGACGTGCGGGCTAGCGAAACTGGTGCGTGGTTCGGGCGGGGTGCAGAATAACTATTCTACGCTCAAATAGCGCGTCCCTATATACCTATATATCTCTTACTATATAATGCGAGTAGTGTTTCTTCCTTTGTCCATTCGGGCGTTCGGTGGTACGTCGCATCCAGCGATCGGCAAAAAAACCAGCAATCGGTAAAAAAACCGTAGGCACGCACGAAATCCTCCTTAGCTGGCCAAGTTAATCGGACTACAACTCTTACAATCATAGTAAAATCTGAAACGAACTCTGATTCGACACGGATGAGAACTCTAATCCATCCCATCTCTACAGCAACTAAAATTTCTTATAGCCGATGAAGCCGTGCAAAGGACAAAGAGAAAAGGAAGCAGCCATACCAGGGAGATTCACAAATCAGGTGGCGTCGGTCATGGTCTCATGGACGCACCATAGTCCGCCGCAGAGGCGCCTCTCGCACGGCTCTCCTAGCCTCCTCGGAGCTTGCCGCCAATCAGGCTTCGATGAGGGGTCGCCGCGGGTCGCGGAACAGCCTTCGAGATGGCTCCCAGGGACCTACAAGGACCTGACCACCGGGAGCGACCCTGCCCCGTGTGGCCGTACACACCGGCGTGGAGGAGCGAAAATCCATGCCGGCGTGAGCTCGACACAAATCGCAATCGGAAGCAGGACCGTCACGAATAGCAAATCGAACATCAGGGACAGACGGCGCGCTGCCGGCGGCAAGAAATGGCGCAAGCAATGGGGAGGAAGAGGAGGGGGGCGGGCAGGGAGCTCGAGAAGTGGGGGAGTGAGCTCTCGGGCAGGGTCGCATGGAGCTTGAGGAGTGGGGGAGTGAGCGGATGGTGCGTGTCGGCGAGACTTTCTTCTTAACCTCGTAGCGTCATGCGTTGGATAGCCGAGCAATCAGTAGCGACAGAATAATACAGTAGCTCAGCTCGTTGCTCGAAACGGCACCTAGCGGCAAGGGTGATTCTGTTTATTTTCCAAGCTCAAGTGCCTAAGTAAGTGTCCAGCGTTGTACTATCTTTGTGATAACAAAAAGTATACCTTGTTGAGCTAAACCCAATTCGTTTGCCCTAACAATAATCCAGTTATGTTCACGTTCATTTGTTTTTCATAAACCTAAAAGGAACTAAATACTACTCTACTCAGAACAAATAGAAAATGTGCACGGTCTAAACTTTTTTACATTTATTTCATCAATGTTGATTTTCTAATTATACTGATTTATTGTGCTCTTTTTTTGGTGTATGAGATATTTCAATTGTGTGTATCAGAAGCAGACAAAAGATAAAATATATCGACAATCCCAAAAAAAAAGAATATAGAGATATTTAGCTGCAAGAAAAATCATTAAATAACTGGTCTTGAACATGATACAAACCTCACCAAACGAATTATTTCGGAATTGGTACTCAACTTGTTAACTTTTCTTTGATTTCGCATTTTTGGGCCGACAAACTTATGTTACTCTCCTTATTATTTAATGAGAGGAAAATAGATTTTCTCAACGAGATTGAATTGTATGTGCTACGTTTTTAAAATTTTGGTCAGTTTCCTCTTCCGACTCCTCCCACAATGATTTATCTGGCTTCTTTTGTCCTCTATACTCTTCGACCCCAAGGGAGGCGAAAGCCTTCACAAAGTGGGGTGAGACGGCGATGAGGCATGGCCTTACTCGCGCTGGTGCACATGTACCAACAAGAAGATACTTTTTGCAATTTTTAGACACATGTTTTTTTCTCCCGTTGCAACGCACGGGCATTTTGCTAGTATATATATATATATATCTCTTCATGTCTTATTGATTTGTTTATGTGGATTTTGCTGATAATTGTTGCTATATATGCAGACATTCGCTATAAATTTTTTAGCTGGGAAAATACCAGTGGCTCCAGTACAGGCAGTTTCCCTCTAGTGGGAGGAGGAGGAAACGTACGTACGAGCAGGTTGTGGAGGAGGAGGCACCGTAGTCGAGAGCAATGGCATCCTGGATGCTGGTTGCTCATAGTGGCTAGGGGGCGCACCACTACGGTGATGACGAGCGTGGATCCTCCTTCGCCTCCTTCTTGATCTTCCTGCGGAAGGAGAGGTAGTCGTGCGATTTGGAGTGGCGCTGGCGCGCACCGCTCCGACTGGACGTCGCGGCTAACAATGACGCCTCCTACATGTGGTGGAGATGCGAGGTCCTATTCAGCGCCTTGTGCGCGCAGTATCGCGCTGACGCCTGCAGGCGAACGAACGTGGGCCGGCCCAACTGAGCCACAGTTCATCTTCTTCCCTTCTTCAACCGCACGACCATCTCGATCTCCACCGCACGACCTGCTCGATCTCTTGATCCCCCGCTGCCGGCGCCGGCCGCAACCGCCTGCTCCCGCCTCGCCGCCCCGCCCTCCTCGAGCCGCCGCCTCCGCCGATCCCCCGCCGCCCTGGCCTCCCTCTAACCCCCCCCCCCCCACCACCCCTTCTCGGACGCCGGCGAGCACAACCGCACCGCACCCCCCTCGTTAAGGTTCGCCGCCGACTACGACTCGGTCCAGTCCTCGTCTTCGCCATCGTCATCTGCGGCTCGTCTCATCATCTCCAGTTGTCGTCGCCATCGTCAACGGGCCAAGGCCCAGTACTCTGTTCACGCGGGCGTTTTCGCACTAACCATTGCAACGGGTGCTGAATAGGGATTGCCGGTGGAGATCCCCGCATTCCGCCACCGTTGGCTCTGCCACGCTTGTTGAGGGAATACTTTTCAGGTAGGCCTACGGAGCAGGAAGCTTGACCCCGCCATGTAGGAGGCCTAGGCCAGCCGGTAGGGGTGGGCATAAAAACCGAAGACCGAAAACCGAAACCGAAAAGACCGAGACCGAAACCGAAAGGACCGATACCGAAAAGACCGTTAGAAATTTGGGTACCGAATTAGAAAAGATCGAAATTAAATCAGAAATTTGGGTAGCAAATTAGAAAAGACCGAATAGACCGAAGGACCGATTTTATTTTATTTTGAGTGAATTACGTACGGAAGCAGCAGAATTTGTGTGCCAGCCTAACTTATGTACATCTAGTCTATAGGCTCAACTACTGAACCAAGCGTACCATTTAGTCTCTAGGCTTAACAACTGAGTATCCCAACCCAGCGTACTGTAAATTCTCCCGTGCGCGAGAGACCAGTCGATCGCTTCCCACTTTCCCAGTTCCGGGCGCCGATTCCCCTTCTTGCGTCCTATATTTCGGTCTATTTGGTCATGACCGAAGACCGGACCGAAAAGACCGAAGACCGAAGAACAGAAAACCGGAAAGACCGAATTTATTACGGGTATCATTTCTGGATGACCGAAATTGTTAAAGACCGGAAAGACCGAACCGAACTAACCGAAAAGACCGAACGCCCACCCTTTAGGCCAGGTTAGCGTACAAGCTATATGGGCCGGGTTATACTTGGGCAGGCGAGCGTGTCGAGTAACCCAGCCACAACAAAAAGTACATGGCTAACCCGGAGTCCAAGTACAAGACATAGTCACCAAGCTTGGAAAGCACGAACGACCTAGATAGGACTCCGACTTCGTGTGTTAGAAACACACGCGCGTCTAGTTCGATTTCTTTGGGAAAATAAACAATAAGGGCTTGTTTGATTTGTAGGGTAGGAAAGACATAGGAATAGGAAAAGTATAGGATTGCTATGTCATGCACCTTCCAATACTATAGGATTTGATTTGTATCAAACTTTGTTTGATTCCACCAAAGGAATTGTAAAAAGAGCTTGGAGTGGATGTTAGAATTCCTATAGGAAGTAGTACAAAGATTCCTATGGAAAAAATTCCTATAGGAACTAATCCTATAAATCAAACCACTAGCAAAGGAAAAATTCCTATGGGATAAATTTCTACAAAAATCCTATGAAGTTCCTTTAAATCAAACAAGCCCTAAGTTGACATGATTTTCAGAAACCTTTCCAGGTTCATACTTCACCCATATCGCACATATAGGAATGTTTCCAGGGACTTCAAAACTCGGAACTAGGCTTTCTTAAAAACAATTATCACGCATGCGCGCGCATGCAGATGCACCCGAATCAGAAAACCGAATCGACCGGACCTGTATTCCAAAATGTATTAAGTACGAAAGAATACCTTTTCTGTGTCACTTGCGAGTCTCCAAGGGAAGAATAAATTCGGTTTGCAGATATTCGATCGGTTCTGCCTCAACGAACGGCGCGGAGCTCAAATTCTTCATCATGACATTGCGGATGGCTCGCTGTATGTATAAACTGGTATCCAATAGTTATCAGATATTGAAAAACTAAACTGAAAATGAAAAAGGAAGAGTATGAGTCGGGATAAACCTACAGCTGTACTCTAATCCGGTCGAATTGGCTTCATCGTCGTAGCGCAGGGTTTGAACTGGCAGTTTCTGCCTTTCTGAAGCCAAAGATTAGAGATGTCTCCAAGCTGCCCAGAAGCCTAGCAACTACAATGCCAAGGCGTGCAAATGAAGATCATCGCTAAGTCTACTCAATAATTGGCGATAATCTATCAACCAACAACTCGAAGTTGCTGTCGACTTTCTCTAGTTTAGTCCAGTAGTTAGCGACATGTAATCACCAAGAAACTTCCAAGAACCTTCAACCTCCACTCGCCAAGTTTAATTATTACAGTTGGCCTGGTCCTAGTCTGCCCAGAAGTCTAGCAAACTACCATGCCAAGATGTGCAGATGTAGATCAGGGCCTGGTCCTAGTCTGACCCTGACCAACAACTCGAAGTTGCTGTCGACTTTCTCTAGTTTAGTCCAGTAGTTAGCACATATAATCACCAAGAAACTTCCAAGAACCTTCAACCTCCACTCGCCAAGTTTAATCACTACAGTTGGCCTGGTCCTAGTCTGCCCAGAAGTCTAGCAACTACCATGCCAAGATGTGCAGATGTAGATCAGGGCCAAGCCTATGTCGCCTACATCGCCTTAGAGTTGTTGACTGTACAGTGAGTTTCAACAATTGCACACGTTTTTTAAAAGGATATGCGATGCAATCGCACACGGTTATCTTAGAAAACAAGATGTGCGATGTGGAAGATAATCGCACACAGTTTTTTAAACATAATTGTGTGCAATGTGAACTTTTAAAAATATCATTATAGCGGTCACAAAGGCACCTTTGTACCATAATAAACCAAAGTGCGAAACTAATTTTCAACTTTTTAGTTTATAAGTGCCCAAAATGAGGTATTTTCTTATACACATTGCACACAATTTTTTTATAAAAAAATGGTGTGTGATGTTAAGGGGCAATTGCATACGTTTGTTTGTTTTTTAAAAAGGGTGTGTGATGTATGAGGCAAGAGCACAGTTTAAAAAAAAAAAATATGAGTGATGCACCATATTTTTTTAATCGTAATTTGTCCCTTTTTAGCACAGCGCCTTGTATCATAATAAACTAGCTAAATGTCAGTGCGTTGCAACAGATAACGAAAATTTATATGTGCCTACGGTTCTGAAAAATCATACTTATTTTGGCCGAAGTCAGTTAGAAATATGTTTGATTTCAATCCAGTATTATTCCAAGCAATTGTCTCCAGACAAAAACAAATGAAAAAATAATGTTGGTTATTTTTAATCTTCTCTACTTGCATCATGGATATGCAAGTCAAAATACAAAAACTTAAGAATTTACAATATAATCAATCAACACGGAGTAAGTTATGCGTCTCCAACCATTGCTATTGAAGGATCTTTTTAATGATTAATCATGTACTGAAACATGTATATAGACTCAGGCCATCAGAGAACCCACTTTCACTAAAACATCTTGCAACCATAGACCATTGTAGTTGCATAGGAGCTAACTTATATATTCTGATCAGAGTTGTGTGGCGACTACAATGTTTCATGCATGTGCAAGAAGCCAAAAAGGCTAGCTAGTGCATGTTGATCGAGAGAATATCTAGTGATACAAGCAGTGAAGTGATACAATGCACACAACGAACATGGGCCGTTTGATCTTGTGCGTAGGGACAGGATCAGTATCCCGTGAGCCTCGGTTGCCTTGTTGCCCGATATGCAAAATACCCCATGGGTTATTCTATATTGTGCAAAGATATTCGTCTTCTTCATGTACCTGTTCCTGTACCTCCTGCCCGATGTGCGAGAGTGGTGTTTTGACTCCCATCAAACACGAGAGTGGTGTTTTGACTCCGGGTGCATATGCACCCTTTATTTAAAATTTATTTTTAACGTATTTTGAAATGTCAAAAAAATTGAAAAAAAATGTTCGCGCATAGATCTTGACATGCTATGTGTTCACAAAGTCGTTCCACGAAAACCCACACTTTTTGTTTCTTGTATAAAAAAGACAAATTTTTGTTGCTAAAATAAGACTTTTCATAGGACATTTTTTGTCTTTTTACACAGAGCACAAAAAATATCGGTTTTCGGTAAAACGACTTTGTGAACACATAGAATGTGAAGATGTATTCGTGAAATTTTATTTCGTATTTTTTCAACATTTGAAATATGTTTTTCAAATACCGGGTGCATATGCACCCGGGTGCCAAAGTGAATTTCTGATCAAACACCTATTAGTCCCGCATTATTGGCTCAAAATAAGTGCCTATTCTTTTCATCCGCCCAATGTGTGTTCAGTTTGCACGAACACCATCATCGCTCATCCGATTACTATGCAAAGACCATTTTCGGTGACCTAATGAGGTATTAATCAAGAAAATATTTGCTATTGTTCAACGGACCTGGAAAACAGAGCAAACCTCTCATTTATGTTGTCCTCCGTTTCTTTTGCCTGATAATGTGCCCCTTGTTCATGTCTATTGTATTCACATGTTTACTGCAAAAATATATACACATTTAAAAAATATGGAACAGAGTTTTGCCCGGCTGGGAATCGACCAAAAATTATAATTAGCTTGAACCAATATCCGTGGCACCAAAATAAAAGATAGGAGAAATAGCACACTTTATTTCTCTGAAGCTTACACACAAAGGATATTGTCCATGAGTAGATGAAGTCTAGTTAGCTAGACGACTGGCCAGGAAACGAATCCTAGGTGCTACACAGAACATATGAAGGAGATCGAATTTTTGCCTGGAAATTAAGATCAAAAGTAACTTCTAATTGCGTGCATCTTAGATAGATATGAGTATAAATCTGCTTCTAATCTGAGGCATTACTTGTAACTACAAATTATATGGCTTGTAATTTTTCTTACTTCTCTTATTAACATGAGAGTTTCTAGGTAGTTTGTAAATAGCATGGTAAAAAGTTTGTAATTAAGCTCTCATGTATGGTTCACTCGTATCCTGAGGAACTCGTATCCTAATGGCATGCAGATCACCATCTGCAGAATACAAGCTCCTTAAGCTATTTACGTGATGGGCTATAGTCATATGTGATTTACTGATAGAAACCTGTGATTTCTTGTCTATTTACGTGTTTGGCCATAGTCATTTCACATGGAAATTTCAATGTTCTCGAGTGTTGCTTTCTGTACATGGACAACATGATGTTCTGTTCTAAAGAATGAGATAGATCTGACGTACATTATTCAGACCACGCAGAAGGGTTCACTGCATGTACTACTTCGAAAACACACTGTATTTCCATGTGATTCTTAGAAAAAATTCAAATATTACAGAGCAGAAAAGGGAACGTGCTCACGAGTTCAAATAAATAAATATACACACCAAAAAATTCGTACGGATTTTAGTAACAAAAACGAAAAAGAAAACCTAACAAAAAAAAGGTAAAGGTAAACCAAAAAAACAGAAAAAACAATGTAACATATAAAAGAACAGAACATAACAGAAAAAAGAGCCGAAAAATCCATACCTGGGCCGGCCCGGGAAGGCAGCGTTTCATGCATCTCCCGCCGTCAAATAGGGTTTTGCCTCCATCCTTATAAGCTACTCCCGTGATCGTCTAGACCTTGATCCATCGGTGTTCGTCTCCTGTGTGAATCAAGGGAAGTCATCAACTCCTTCCATCGATCGTGTGCGATCCGATTGGTGTGCGCAATCAGCCGGTTTTTTTTTTTTTTTTGAGAGAGTTCAAGCACTTTATTGATCAAATCATGTCAATACAAAGTTTGTCCGGGATGAAGTCCGGCACCATATCACGAAAGGAGCTACTACCAAACTGTTCTGCTCTACGAGCTAAAGTATGTGCTGAATTATTACATAACCGACCAACGTGACGGAATGTCACAGAAGCAAACGAAGCAGCGATGGACTTGATGTCCTCCAGACCTCCACTACTACTCCAACCAGCAATCTGTCCCTGATAGGTGAGTGGATACGCTGAATAACGGAGAGGCAATCCGACAGCAGGATGAATCTGTCCACACCTTCCTCTCTGACAAGGGCGACTGCACTTCTAATGGCGAGTGCTTCGGCTAATTCTGGCGACGTAACCGCATGGAGAACCTGACTGCAAGCTGACAGGAATTTTCCGCTGTGGTCCCTGATTACGACGCCTACCCCCATCGTTGATGAAGCTGAGAACAAGGCAGCATCCACATTGACAACTACCACACCTTCCGGCGGCGGAGACCAAACTGGGATAGAACTAGTCTCACGTCTATGGATGGTTGGAGGCTTGAATAGATGCTGCAGAATCATCTCAATATAGGATTTAATCTGCAAAAATAAGCTGGTCGGTGGCTTCAACACTTCTCCATTGCGAACTCCATTGCGAGAGCTCCAGATGTGCCATACCGTAACAGCCAAAGTGACCGCCTCCCGGTCGTCCGCTCTTGACAGGAAGTCGAACAGCCAAACTTTGATATTGGTGAACTCTTTCCTTTTGAGATGGACAGGAAACACTGCCTTCACCTCGCGCCAAACCTCGTAGGCGTAAGGGCAAAACAGCAAAGTGTGCTCAATGCGCTCCTCACGGTGGCAGAAGCAACACGCATCAGAGGCGGGAACATGCCGGCGCCGAAGCTGATGACCACTCGGAAGACAGTCGTGGACTGCGCGCCACAAGGTAATTTTCATCTTACCCGAAGCCTTTATCTGACAAAGCTTTTTCGACAGTTTTTCTAGCTCCAAATTCAGAACAGAAGGAAGGCCACCACCAGATTTATTCTTCTTCATTTGGATGTCCTGTGCACGAGCCAGGTGATATGCTGACCGTACCGAATAGACACCACGCTTCTCATACGGCCACGAGGCGAAATCTTCACCCCCACTTCTGCTCAGCGGTACCTGGAGAATTTTGGATGCAATGTCATCAGCGAAGAAGTTCCGTACCACCTCTTCATCCCATGTCCCATTCTCCTGGTCCAACAGCATCTCAACAGATGCACCAACAGGTACTGGTAGGATAGAAGTAACCGTCTCCGGAGGGCACTCCGGTATCCAGTAGTCTGTCATAATTTTGGTACTCTTACCATCTCCAATGCCCCACCGAACCCCTTGTTGTATTAGCTCCTTGCCAAACAAGATGCTGCGCCATGTATAGGAGGACGATCTCGGTCTCGGAGCATCCCAGAACTCACAGTTCGGGAAATAACGGCCTTTCAACACACGAGCACATAAGGATGTTGGATCAGTTAACAATCTCCAAGCTTGACGTCCAAGCATTGCCTTGTTGAAAAGGACCAGGTCACGGAAGCCCATCCCACCTTGGGATTTAGGAGTCGACAGCCACTCCCAAGACCTCCAGTGCATTTTCTTCTGCCCGTCCTCAATTCCCCACAAGAAATCAGCGATCGCTTTCCGAATGGACGTGCAGTTTGCAACCGTAATCTGAAAACAGCTCATGATAAATGTAGGAATGGCTTGGATGACAGCTTTGAGAAATGCCTCCTTCCCTGCCCTTGACAAAGGGCGATCCGAGCAAACGTTCATTCTTTGCCATGCTCGATCATTTAGGAAGAGAAACGCCCCTACAGGAGACCGGCCAGCATTAGTGGGCATACCAAGGTATCTATCCTGAAGCACCTTATTATGAACACCCAACATGTTCTTGACTTCCTCCTTGATATTCACATTGCAGTTGGTTCCGAAAAACATAGTGGACTTATCATGATTTATTTTCTGCCCAGAACCTTCGCAATACAACCTCAGCGTAGCACGTAACGCCTCCACCGATCGCTGATCACTCCTAGCAAAGAATATGCTATCGTCAGCGAATAGAAGATGAGATATTGGAGGCCCATGGCGCCCATTTTTGATTCCTTGTAACTCCCCACTAGCTTCTCGATGGTGAAGTAGACAGGACAGGCCCTCCGTGTACAGTAAGAAAAGATATGGGCTTATCGGGTCGCCTTGTCTAATTCCTCGGGTGGGTATGACCGGATCCGTCAGATCACCATTAACCTTGACAGCATAACGGACCATTGTAACACACCTCATCACCGAGCTGATCCATGCTTGATCAAAACCTAGCTTCACTAGGCATCCATGAAGGTAGCTCCATTCTACCCTATCATACGCCTTCATCATGTCCACCTTGAGGGCAAAGAAAGGTTTCTTCACCTGCTGTCTGCGGATTGTGTGTAGACATTCATAGGCTATAAGTGCATTATCAGTGATGAGCCTACCCGGCACAAAGGCACTCTGCTGCTCAGAGATAATTACTGGGAGAATCAACTTGAGTCGGTTAGCCAACACCTTAGATGCTATCTTGTACAACACATTGCAGAGACTTATAGGGCAGAAGTTCTTCAGATTATCAGGATGTGTTACCTTCGGGATCAGAACAATAATCGAGTCACATAGTCCCTCCGGGATCGAATCTCCAGCCAAAAAGCCCCTCACTGCCGTACATATCTCCTCCTCAAAAAACTCCCAGTGAGTTTGATAGAAAAGCGCCGGAAAACCATCTGGCCCCGGAGCTTTAGTTGGACCCATTTGAAACAAGGCTAGTTTAATTTCAGCATTATCATATGGTTTGCACAAGTCACCATTCATGTCCTCCGAAACCTTGCCCAGAATAGCATCCAACACCTCATCCATCCGATCACAAGGCTCTGACATGAACAGGTTCGAGTAGAACCCAACCACTCTTTCCTTGATCTCCTTCATATCAGTGCACCTTGAGCCATCTTCTCTAGCCAACACAGAGATTTTATTTGTTCGTCGGCGAGCAGATGCTCGTGCATGAAAGAATGCCGTATTACGGTCCCCTTCCTTCAACCAATCAACGTGTGATCGCTGACGTGCCATGATCTCTTCTCGTTCGAACAGTTCGCAGAGCTCCTATTCGTTCGCTTTCACTTCAGAATTATCAGTCCATGGCGCCAAACGAATGTATTTGAGCTGTTTCTCCAGTTTTCGAATTCTGCGGTGGACCGCCCCAAAAGTGTCTCGGCTCCACTGGCCCAACGACGCAGCCACGCTGTGCAGTGTGGCCCATGTCGAGTGAAGAGAAGTCGGCCCAGCTAAGTTATCAGCCCAAGCCTGCTCGAGGACTTTCCGATAGTCTGGGGCCCTTATCCAGGCCGCTTCAAACTTGAATCCTCTCTGGATAGGTTTATCAGAAATTCCTTTATCAAACTTACCCAAAGTAATTGACAGAGCATAGTGATCTGACGTAGTCGTAATCACATTCTCCACCCTACAATCATCGAACAGCTGAGTAAAGGCGCCATTAGCAACGGCGCGCTCCAATCTGACACGAACATTCCTGTCAGTCTCCTGCTTGTTCGACCATGTGAACTTGGGCCCTGAGAACCCCAAATCCACTAAACCGCAATCATCCATGCACTCCTTGAACCCAAGGATTTGAGCCTCCGAACGATCGCTAGAGCCATAATGCTCATCTTGACTAAGGACCTCATTAAAATCGCCGCAGCAGATCCAAGGGCCCTGCCACTGCTTAATCAAATTGCGCATCAGAGTCCAAAACTCATGACGCTTTTCTTTCCAAGGTTCTCCATAGACAAAGGTTGCATGACATTTCACTCCTGCTTCAGCTGTAACGACCACATCGATACAGTTTGAGTTATACCATACCGCAACAACTCCACAGAGTCTGGCTGCTTCCAGAACAGCACCAAGCCACCACTTTGGCCTTCACTGCTAACGCCCAGGCTGTTTGTGTATCCCAAGGACCACATGAAATTCTGAGCTCTCTTGTCCTTCATCTTCATTTCCGAGAGAAAAAGGAACTCGGGTCTATACTTCTTGACGAACCACTTTAGTTCGCCCACTGTCGAGTCTGACCCTAAGCCTCGACAGTTCCATCCTGCAAGACTCATTGCGAGTGGCGGGGCTGAGACTCAGCCGCCGCCCGATCCGCCGATCGTGTTGATACATCACTCTTCTGCTTTTTATTGGAGTCATCACTCTGAGCCCCGCCGTCATCAACGGCAGCTACCTTCGTAGCTTTTTGTACAGCCACCCCCTCTTCCGGGTTAGCAGCATAGTTTGCAATGGCCAAAGGAGCAGTAGTCTTTGGTATATAAACATGTTTACGTTTCTGCCCAACTGTCCTTCCACCATCAACACCAGGGTTCAGTCCTTTCCCGCCGTGGTAGATTTCCGTACCCTAGGTTTGCGGGGTTTAGCCGGCGAGGTCACCTCTGCCTCCTTCTTCTCTCTGCTTGCCGGCTGGGAACTAGAACCCTGTCCAGACTGGGACCCCTGTCCAGAAGAGGCCCGTTGTTCTTTCCACTTAGGATCTGGAACACACAACCTGTCACTGTTCCATGGTAGAAATCCATTCTCATCCCTGCTGGCTGGATTCGGACACATCACAGAGGAGTGACCAAGCAATCCGCAGGAGAAACAGTACATAGGTAACTTCTCATACCTCACCTCATAAAACAGCGTTCTATTCAATCTGGGTGATTCCACTGCCACACAGCGCATGAACGGGTCTGTAATGTCCACATGTACCCTCACCCGGAGATAGTCTCCCCAGGCCCGTCCTTTCTCATCTGTCTCTACTATTTCCACCTTGCCAAGCATGCCAGCAAGAGGTCCTCCCCTCTCTGAGTTCATGAGAGAGGGAGGCAGACCATAAATTCTTACCCAGAGAAGTAGACGATCAAACACTGTGTCCCCCGGTCTCACCTTGGGATCAAATTCTTTCAGCAGTATAGTGTTCTTGTTCACCACCCAGGGAGATCCATTGATCACATGTTGCCTGTCCATCTTCGACTCAAACTCCGCCATGAACAGGTTCTTGCCACACGGACGGATCATCATCCCTTTCGGGTTACCCCAAGCTGGTCTGACGATCGCTGAGATTGTGTTAACATGCAGCGTATTCGGCGCAAGCACCTTTCCTACAAGCGCCCACTCCGGGCAATCCACCACGTCCTCGTCCGCAACATCTAGAACTAAGGCCTTCGTCTCCTTGGACGTGAGTTTAAGCCTACCCATCATTTTCGCCACGCCGTCACCGGCCGTAGAATCCGGGGTTTCCTTCATTGGCTCCTTTCCAGATGCTTCCGCGTTAACCGCCATAGCAGATCGATCCAGGTTGGATCCACCCGCCGCCACCATCTTCTCCCCCACCGCCGTGCTCCGATTGTCAGCCATCGTGGTCACCGATCAGATTCAAGCCCGTCCGACGCCAATGGTGGGAAATAGACGAGGTCAGGTCTATTGGAGACCAATATGAAAAAGCTTTCGACAAAGCCGGTATTGATTTCCTCTTGGACATGCTTGCCAAAAGAGGTTTTGGCGAGGTTTGGCTAAGACTTATCAGGAAAATCTTGAAAGGGGGTTCAGTTGGTGTGAAGCTGAACAATGTAGTTGGAGAGTTTTTCACAACCACTAGAGGGGTGCGTCAGGGGGATCCTCTGTCACCTATGTTGTTTAATCTAGTGGTCGATGTTCTTTCCAGGATGTTGATTAAGGCAGCTCAAGCTGGGCTGATTAGGGGGTTGTGTACCCAGGAGTGTCCCAGAGGGGTTATCTGTCTGCAGTATGCAGATGATACACTCCTTTTTGTGGAAAGTGACCAGCAGTTAGCTACTAAGTTTAAATGGGTTCTCACCTGTTTTGAGCAGATTTCGGGAATGAGAATCAACTTTAATAAGAGTGAGCTTATTCCCTTAGATTTAGAACCGGAAGAGGCTTTAGCCTTGGCTGGTATTTTCGGGTGTCCTATTGGTTCCTTTCCTATTAAATATTTGGGAATCCCACTCCATTATGATAAACTCACTAGGGCTGATCTGCAGTCATTAATCGATAAGATCCTAAAAAGGATTGCAGGTTGGAGAGGGAAATTGCTTTCCTACGCAGCTAGAGTCATTCTGATCAGGTCATACATAGCTAGCATCCCCATTTATCTTCTTTCCTTCTTCAAGTTCCCAAAGTGGGCGCTGGACCTAATAAACACTCAAATGGCTAACTGCCTCTGGAATGATTTCGAGGGTCATCGTAAAATTCATTTAGCGGACTGGAGGTTCGTTTGTATGAAAAAGAGTTTGGTGGCTTAGGTATTCCTGATCTTGGGAATGTTAACCTTTGCCTGCTAAGTTCTTGGGTTAAGAGGTATACTCAAGATGATGGGAAGTTTTGGAAGACCCTAGTAGATAACAAGTACAACACCCACAACCCAAACATCTTTTGTAGCAGGACCAACCCCTCTTCTCAGTTTTGGAAGGGGGTGATGTGGGCGGTTAATGCTTTGAAGTTTGGTTATAGATGGAAAATAGGTGATGGGCGACAAGTTCATTTTTGGGAAGATACGTGGTTTGGTACTTCCCCACTTGCTGTCCAATTTTTCCACCTCTACTTGATTTGTAATGAGCAGGGGAAAACGGTAGTGCAGGTTGTAGAAGGAGGACTACTTAAGCTTACCTTTAGGCGTAATTTCTCAAGTGAGATGATGCAACAGTGGCATGAGCTACAGGCTATTGCTGCTAGTGTGTCCTTCTCGGCAGAAAAAGACGCCATGATCTGGCAGTTTGAAAACAAAGGGGTTTACTCGTGTTCCTCGCATTATGCGATTGTTAACTTTAGAGGCATCCAGCCAGAATATATTCCTGCGGTTTGGAAACTTATTGTTCCCCCCAGGATTCATATTTTCCTTTGGCTTTTGGCGCGCAATAAGCTCATGACTAGAGACGGCAATGATAAGATCACTCAGACAAGCTAACATAACAACAAGCAAGATTGTATCGGTGTTGTCATATTTGAGAGGAGGCCCAGAGAACACGCCGTACAACAGGAAGAAGGTTAGCAACTATGGGACAACAATAAACAGAGAACTTAAGAACAACGATGTGATGCAAGTTGTGCAGTATTTCAAACAGAAGCGGGCTGAAAACGAAAGCTTCTATTATTCATTTCAAGTGGATAAGAATAACAAGGTGAAAAGCGTTTTCAACAAGGTGAAAAGCGTTTTCTGGGCAGATGCAAAATCGAAAAGATTCTATGAAACTTGTGGGGATTGCATTAGTTTCGACACGACATTTCTGACCAACAAATATAACCTGCCTTTTGCTCCAATAGTTGGTGTCTCTCCACATGGACACACCTACCTCTTTGCATGTGCTCTAATTGTCAATGAGGGAGCTGAGACATTCAAGTGGGTTTTCAGGGAATTCATTTATGCTATGGGAGGCAAACACCCGCAAACAATAATTACAGACCAGGACCGGGGGATGCAAGCAGCAATAAAAGAGGTGTTTCCACACACAGTTCACAAATGTTGTTTGTATCATGTGAAGAGTAAAGTGGAACAGAAAGGAGGCAGGACATTCCAAGTCAATGAGGGGCTATATGAAGAGTTTCAAGACATAGTTGATAACTCACTAACAGAGCAAGAGTTTGAGACACTATGGCAACAAATGATAGCAAACTATGATGTGGGACACATCAAATATTTCCAAACAATTTGGAAAAGCGAAAAAGATGGGTGCCAGTTTACTTCAAGAAGAATTTTTTCCCATTCTTGCAGACAACAGCAAGGAGTGAGGGAACAAACTCACTGTTCAAGAAAGGCGTCGGAGCACAATACAGCATGACAAGTTTCCTACGGGAATATCAGAGAATCATGGACACAATTCATTCCAGAGAGAATGAGAGTGACCACAATGCAATACACAAGAAAGTGCCACCCAAAAAGCTCAAAACTAAGTACTACATCGAGATGCAAGCGCATGATTTGTACAACCTAGCTATATTCAGGAGATTTCAGAGAGACCTAACTGATGTCACAAGATTCCGGGTTAAAGAAGAGGAGCCAGGGAAGCTGTACCTGGTATTTCAAGCACCCAATTATCCAATCAAAGAGCACAGACCAAGGAACTATGTGGTCAAAGTTGACTTGGAGAAAGAAGAGTATCACTGCATATGCTGCAAGTTTGAGAAGGATGGGTTAGTGTGCTCTCACATACTGAAGATAATGCTACACCTGGACATAAATCAAATACCAGACAAATACATCATTGACAGATGGCGCAAGAAGTATAAGAAGATGAATCCATTACCTGTGCCAACAAAAGTAGCTAACAATGATACACTCCGGTACAATCTGCTTGCACGTAGGATGGTGACAACAGCTTCCAAGGGGGCAACGCATCAGAGAAAGTATGAGTACTTGCAGGGAGAAATGGACAGGGTTGACAAAGGACTAGAAGAGATTGACAAAGAGCTTGAAGCAGAAATGAAAACGCAAGACGCTGAAACCAGAACAATAGCAAACTTCGCAAACTCATCAAATGGGGATGAAAGTAACTCAACGATAGAACTGCTAGACCCAGATGATGCACACACAAAGGGAAGGCCAAGACTGATGACCATAGTGGAAGCTATAAAAGCAGGGAAATTTTACAAATGCGGACATTGCAGGCAATATGGGCACACTAGGAAGACGTGTCCCAACCTAGACAAAGAATATAACCATCCACCCACTAGAAGGACTCGTAAAAGGAAGATGGATGGTCCAGGTGAGTGTGTAATTCTATCGAAAATATGAACTGATCCCATGCAAAAAAAATCCATTTATTGAAGAAAACAACAAATGCTGACACCATATATAATTGATGATCAGGAACAAGAAACGGAGATAATGGCTCCGCAGCACCACCCAAAGCCAAGACACAAGCGAAAAGACCACCGTAGGCAAAGAAGACCCAGAAAGGAAACAACAAGAATCAACAAGACAACAACACGCATGCACCTGTGCCTGTGCAAGGTCCAGTATAGATGCCGGGACTGCAAGGCTGAAACATAACCTACTGCAAAAAAACAGAACCATATTTTGGAGAGCATGGATTTAATTTATTTGTTGTATCTCTGAGTAATGCTTGTCGATCTGAATATGCTATTTAGAATACTGCTTGTAACTCTGATTATTCAAAAAACAAAAGGGGGAATATGGATTTATTTTATGCAAAAAAACTGACTCAACTGCGAAAAATGCTGCTTTCACAAATCCTGGTGTAGAACTCTGTTCATATGGTTAAATTAAGAATAAAACATGACTAACTCATGGGAAAGAGTAGTTTAGAAACCGAACACTCTACCCCGCTTTTACTATAGGAAAAATTTCAGAGAGACGTACGTACAACCAAGCAAAAATAAAACAAAAACACATGAAAATTATAGTTGACGCTATTTCATTCAGGGTGGACGCAGAACAAGTATTCTCCTTTAGTTTTCAAAAAAGACAGGTAGTGCATTTGTGATTTGAATCACACCATGACAAAAGCTACAGACACTGTCATGCGAGCTCAACCTTCCCGCAAACAAAAGCTTGACACCAAAAATTGTTCAGGTTCTAAAAAGGGGGCCAACCAAAGGGCAAAAAAATAAAACAAAAAAACAAAAAAGATCAATCATCGCCATGTGCGAGTAGCGCTCCAGAAGAAACAGCTCCTCTCGAAAATCACAAACTTGTTCCACCTTGGCTGCAACAACGATCATATTCACCCCTGTGAAAGAAAAACAACAAACCAAAATAAAAAGGGTGAGTAAAGAGCTGCAGTCTCCATGAACTTCCTCATGAAAAAGGATGGATAAAAGATACCACTGAAAAAGCTACAAAACAGACATTTACCAAGGCATAAAACTCAGTAACCAAGCTCTGATCAACTTGGTTCTTCGCGTAGAAATAGAGCTTGTTTGCGTACAAGATTCTTATATTGAGTATGTCCTGATAAAAAAATGCTTCGAGTGTCGACATCAGCCTCCAAGTCTCCATTAATTTTATCATGAACACTCCGCAATCTTTCCTATTCACATAAACACATGGGCTTAAAAAACACTAAACACAAAATACACAAATAAAAAAGGCAACAAAGAAACTAAGGTTGAGATTCTTACCCAGTCTTTTGCTTAGGTACTACAAGATACACTGTTTGGAACTCATGGAAATTGTGATTCTGGCTGATGATCAACTCCCAGAAATGTACAAAGTTGTCTACCTGAAAAATCAAGAACAATGAAAACCGATTTCAGAGATAGATTAGTGTGAATTAAAAAAATAAAGTAAAAATGCATAAACAAAACACTAACCAGACGGTTCTTTATTGGTACATGCCATGCTGAATTCTCATCATAGTATGAGTCCAAGAATGCAAAGAGTTTTTCTTCGAAATCAACAACGAAAGCAATCCAATGACCAGTATTCACAATGGGAAAGAACAACTACAAAAGAAAAGAACAGTAGTAGACGTAAAAATAAAAGATTGATAAACATATCAAGGGGGGTAAAAATGCTACGATGTAATAAGAAACAACATGTTCAGGTATTAGAAAAATAAAAAAGCATTTACTTTGTTATCTCGGTGGCCTAGTTTTCTCCCCTTGCTTGCACTCGTTGCACCTTCAAAAGATACACGAACAGTGGCCTCTTGCTGCTCCCCATTATATTTCAGAATAGCATCCTGGATTGCGAGAGAGAGAATTGAGAAAAAGGGATATATGACCAAATAAAGAACAAGCTAACAAACAGTACAAACGAACAGTTGCTAAACTTGAAAAAAGGATGGATAAAATTGTACCAACCCCGATATTAGGAAAGAAGTAGTGCCTCTTGGATTTTGATGGGTGTCGTTCTTCAAAGAGCACACGGCAGAAACAAGGAATAATGAAATTGTCTACCTCACCATTAGGCATCAACGACTCACCCAAAGACTTGTAGTTGTAGTGAACTTTTGGGTACTGAATACCAGATTCCCTATAGAAAACACAAAATGAAATTAACACCCACCCCACATGGCGCGTAGTAAGAAAAAAATATAAAGGATACCACGTAGAAGGGCAACATATAGCTTCCAACGACATTAACTAACAGAATGTAAAAAAAACATGACGAAAACGAAGTGAGAAGAACAGATGGTCATACTTTGCAATAGAGCTGTGTGCTAGCTCAACAATTGCTGAGTAATGGATGATATCCTCTTCAGATACAGGAAATCTGGGATTAGAATGCAAAGGAGGGGTCTGCCCAGTCATAAGCATATTAACAAACATGTACTTCACCCGCACTCGGTGTTTTGGGACATTCTGAGCATCATTGGTAACTGCTTCACCATGAGCACCATGAGCATTATCATGGGCAGCCGACGCACCGTTCACATCGTGCTGATTGGGCTGATTGGGCATCAACAAATTATTGTAGGTGATGTCTGCCTCCTTTGACAACTCAGAACACCTCCTCTGAAACTGATTAGAACCAACTAGATGAATACCACCATCTGCCGCATTCTACACACAAAAAGGAAACAAAAATAAACTGATGAAAAATAACAACTCAGTGTGAGAGGGTCGAAAAAATATATGAAGGTGATACTTACCACTGATGGCTTGGGTGAAAAATCAGCAATCTTAATTGGAGCTATTTTTGATCCATATTTCTGAATAGGTTGAGGCCGATTTAACTTGAAGAGTTCAGTATGTGGCTATAGAACATGGAACAGATTCAGAAAAGAAAAAAGCACAAAGTTAGAACAAAACATAATCAAAACTGGAAAACACAACAACAGGAAATGGTCCGGTACATCTACAAACTAACCTTCACGGCTGGGGAGTCCGGCACATCTACAATAGGAATTGGTCCTTTCCCTGCATCTGAACTAGACCTGCGATTGAGAATGTTTTGTTCATCTTCTTCTGACATCATTTGGCAATTCCTAGACTTCACCTTTCATAGCAGGGGCATTGCAGGGGCTGGTGGAAAAGGTACTGCTAATGTTAAGATGGACCAAATATAAACCACTTAAAAGAGAAAAAACATGCCATAAATGCAAGCAAAAGGTAGATACCTGTCGGGTGAGTTCGACCCTCCACAACTTTGGTTATCACACACTCAGGGGTGACTGCACCTAGATAAAAAAAAGTAAAAAGGGATCAATGATAAACCTGAAAAATAGCAAAACACGAAAAATAGAGCGCATTTTCAAGAGAAAACATTTTAGAAAAAAAAGAGAAAGAAAGTATAATACCTGGGTCAGGAGTTCTCTTAACTGCAGACCCGCTAGGTTTAGCAGCTTCCTGGGCAGTGGGCCAAAACTTCTGCTGAAGCTCTTCAGAATCAACTCTGAAAGTTGTGCGCTCCACATTGTTGTCTGTGACCTGCAGAATAGACACAAAAAACAATGGGAGATTTATCAGACTCATATTTACAAAAATAAAAAAAGGGAGAGCATAGTGCAAAAACTAGTTGAGATTGATCATACAATGAGGTGTGGCTACTTATCAATGCTTCGATCAGCTACCCTCTGGTTGGCTACTACTTTATCATGCATGATGCTGGACTTGCCAAGAAAATCAAGAACATTTTGAACTAAGACTTCCAACTTCCTTTTACTGCTTGAAGACTTGGTTGACAGAAAATTATCACCAATACTGATGATACCATCTATTACCTACAACACAAGAAGAAATATTGAAGATGGCACTGGAATGAACAGACTCAACCAAAAAAAAGCCTGCAAACTGAGCTAGCATACTAATAAAACGTACATCAGGCTGCAATGAGCTAACAAAAACTTCTCTCGCTTTGATCCTGAAGTCATGAGACAATGGAGACAACACAGGAGAGACTCTACAAGATCCATTTCCTTGAGAAGAACCCGAAACCTGCAGGAAAAAAGAGATATAAAATATAGCTGAAAGGGATATATAAATCTAGTTCCATAATACCCACTCCAGCTAAGAACATACATATATAACAAAAAGGAAGGAGACCTACAGTGGGGTGGTGGCCAGCAGTCCTAACTTCTTTAAGATTCTTCTTCCCAAACTGATGTCGACTTTTTCGATCAAGTTCAGAGAAAACATGAATCATATCTCCCATCCACACATAAACCCTGGGAGTAACGTGAGAGACATTCTTTATGCCAAAGTCCAAACAATCAAGATAACGGACCTGGCAAAAAAGAGATGAGACATAAATATAAAGATATAGAGTAAAAAATAGTAACACAATCAAAAAGATACCCAAAAAAGGGTATAGACACTCAATCAAACAAGAGGCAGGGATGCTCACTTACCACTGGAACATACATGCAACATACGGGTGACTTCATCCTTCTACCTTTGGATTTAGCAAACAAGCTGAACTCATTCAAGCTATTGAGACAATGAGAATAGACAAGCTGGCTGAAGTCATAACCTCTAGCAGCAGCAGGATCCTTTAGAACTGAAAGGTACTTGATGTTGACAGCGTAACTCAAGTCAGGGCAGAGAAAGCAAGATATTGCCACCGACATAAAACACACGAAGACCTCAAGCTCTCCTAGCGGATCCGGACTAATGAGCTTGTTCCCAAAAAAGGTTATGTGAGGCAACTTTGGCACCTTGAAAAGTGACAGGATAAAAGCCATGCCGTCCTCACAGTCGGATGGAACCTCCAGCCCTCCTATAGGCAATCCTAGAACAGTGCGAAACGCGTCCTTGGATATACTGATAGACTTCCCGCAAACAGATATCTGAGAGCATACTGGGTCAACACAATCTGCAACCCACCTACAGAAATCCGAAGGAAGATCCGGACAATCAAACAACAGCAAACACCCAAACCCGAACTTCTGGATAATAGCTCTTTGTTCAGGGGTCAACTTCTTCAGAACATGCAAAAAGTACTTCAAGCCAAATCTGCTAAAGGCACTCCTATCAACACCATCTAGAGTCCCAGACTTTTCAACAGCGTTTAGTTTCTTCCTCTTAAGCTTCAAAAGAAAATGAGTAGGAAAAATGTAAGATATAGATAATCCATTGGATTGCTTGAACACAACGCAACAAAACTGAAAAAAAGAGCAACAAATGAAGTGCTAACCTCATTGCTCCCCAATGTATCCTGGCAAAAGTCAAAAAGTTCCTCTTCATGCTATCCAAAGACTGCAGCCCATGGAAAAGAAAAAAGTTGTCAAACTACATCCAGCCGCCAAAAAGAAAAAATGCAAACCTGTGATGACTGAAAAAAGTAATGGAGAAAGGTAAGCACACCTGCTTCATGAAGAACCCAAACAATGCATCGTCTAGATCCGTGTTTCTTCTTCCATGGGATATAGGCTGAAACAAACCAAAACCAATTAGAAGCATAACGGCACAGTGTTTAGCACAACAACAAAAAACCTAAATGACAAAACACACATCACGGTGACCGGGTAGACTGAAGTCTTCACTGTGATCCACATCATCTTCCCCATGGTCAGTGGGTAAACGCTGAGATCTGCACAACCACAAAAAAGGACATAGGATTATAATCAGGGCATGGACAAATCAAAAACAAAACAAAAATAGGAAGCAGATCAGTGTGCAAAAACAGTAAACCACACCTAAAAATCCAAAAACACACAATGTGCCGTTATGAACCAAGCACATCAGACACTGAACCTCCTAACAAAAAACAACAATCCCTTCTACATTAACCATATCCATACCTACACATGGCACTGCTCCTGTTTGTGAATGGTCATATTACAGTAGCAAAAAAACATTTGGATGGTGTCCACCATATCAGCATATGGAATTGATTCAGCTAATGAACTACTCCAAACACATCAGAGACTAAAAAAACCCATGTAACAAACAACCATGCCGTCTACATTAGCCAACACCATAGCTACACATGGCATTGCTCCAACAGATTGAAGTTCACCAACTAAGGAACACACACGGAAATGATCATATTACAAGAAGAACGTTGGGTGGTGCCACCAGCCTACAGACAATGGGATTGGTTCTGCTGATGAACCAATTCGAAGAACAACCCATAAAAACATCAGCCGCTTGATCCAACAAACATAGAACTGAACCTCCACACAACAAAAATAATAGGAGATTCAACATGAAAAATAGAGAGAGATCACCCTAATCCCCCTACGGACAAAGCTACTCATCGATGTCGCGGGCTAGCTGCGCGAGGTAAGGGATTCATCCATGCCGACAGTAGCTAGATCCACCGCAAAACCCATCCGCCTCGGCGCGACTACGACACAATAGATTCACGGGAAACACCCTACTCGTCGCCGCCACTAGAGCTAGCTGCGCTAGTTAAAAATAGAGACGCTCCTAAACGACGGCACCTAAAACCCACCCCCCGCACCGCCGCAACCACATCCGCCTCCGGCGAAATCGAGAACATGAGGCGCAAACACAAACGCGAGCTTACAAACTGGCGGCGAACAGAGGTAGCAAGCGCTGAGTACCTGTCTAGTCGACGGCGAAGAATCCGTCCTCCGCGATTCTCCGCCATAACGGCGGCAGCAGGCGCCGGCGAGCAGAGGATTTGGTTCCTCTGCTCCGCCGCCCCCCTTCTCTCTCTGCACGAAGACGGAGACACGCGTCCGTTGAAATGAGTAGAAAAATCAAAATAGCCCCCCACCGTCCACCAAACTCGCACGCCTCACCGGGGGAAAAAACAAAACGGGTACCGCACCATTAGCGTTACCAGCACCCGACCCGTTAAAAAAATGGACAGCACGCGGCCACGCACGCGCCAGCTAGCCCCAGCTCGCACCAGCGCGCGTGACGACGTGTACAGAGCAGCACAGATCTTGGCGCGCATCCAACAGACGAAAAAACGACTGAGACCGAAATGATTTTCGGTCGACTGAAACAGAGCAAATCCCAAATTGTTTTCTCCGAGTCTGAAATTTTCACGAAAGTTGAGTTCTTTGCGCATACAACAAGAAGGGATTGTCTAATTGTCAGCTAGATGATTTCGTTTTCGTGCACAGACAGATTTTGTTGAGGAATCAAACGCTGCCACGTCAAACATTATGTTCGTACCTGTTTCCCGCGCGTCAAACTTTCTGTTCGTTCGGTTCGTTTGTTTTGCGGCCCAGTTTGTTTACTTTAACGGGTTCGTTTCAGTTATAGCCCAAACCCGTACCCAAAAAAAATAAGAGAAGACCAGTTTCTGAACTGGGCCTTGTTGCTGAAGCAGGCCTTCTGCGTGCGGCACGACTTGCTGCCGTGCGGCACAACGTTAAAAGCACAGGGTACCTTTTTCTTCCTCAAGAAAAAGAGGAGGAGCTCCATCAGAAGCTGCCTCGCTCCCCATCTAATCGAAACAGAAGGCAAACAGAAAAGGGAGAAAAATCCAAAAAGAGAGACACAGACACTGGACTGGATGTGAGATATAGAGAGAGAATCGACTCCAAAATGGAGGATCCTGCAGAAAGCAACAAGAGATCTGACGGGCGGGAAGCTTACATGAAGTCTTCAGTTCTTCAGGTAAAAAATCCTTGCCAAAACCGAATTCCAAGCTTCATTTTCCTTGCTCTTTTCCCTTAAAACCCTGTAGCTGAAATCAGCACCGTGTTTGACTAGCAGTTACAGATAGTATATTCAGTATGCACAGGGAAAGAAAAAACTGAGGGGAAACCACGCAGTAGAGAAGGAAAACATCAAATACAGACACTCAGTAGAAAAGACCATTCATCACATCAACTGGACACAGATAAAAAGATAGATGGCGTTCAAACTTCGTAGCTCTCGTATTATAGAGAGTTCGAATGTGATAGATACAAACCACAAACATAACATAGAGTTCTGCATCTCCCTAGTACGAAAATAGGACATAGCATGACCTGGCATTGTATTCAAACGACATGAGATAGATACCATCAGAAAGCACTAATAGAAACCCTTTGCTTGGGGACATCAACACCTTCTTCAGGAAAATTGGGAAAAATGGAGGCTGATGATCAAGATCAATCCTGAACCTCTCGCCTCTCTTCATGTCATAGTCCTTCAAGATCTTGCTGTACCCAGGTCCAAAAATCCTTATCTTGTTATGTTCATGTTTCAGCTGGAAAACATACTCATCGCTCTCAGGAGCCTTGACAAGCATGATCTTGTTCACCCTGCTTTTTATCTGAGCTTTCATGAAACAAGGGGCAGTCTGATCAACAAAACAAGAGATAAAAATTAGATTAATACCTAAAGCCTTATCTTCTTGTGGATGGGTAAACTGATATGAAGAAAAATTTGAATGAGGAAAATACACAAACACAATATACCATTGATTCCAGAAATCTTTTCCGAAGGTATATGTAAAAGAAAGAAGACTGCCTCCTCTTATTTTGGCAAGGACCATCTAGCCATCCACAAACCTCGCACCGCATCTACATTTATAAGAAAAATATAATCACCAAAACAACAGACTAAGTAACTTGGATGACAGTGATACACCTAGATAACTAAACAATGCCAATATCCAAACGAAAAACCGCATAGATGAAATCTGGAGGCAGACCATGGTTCTTAGACTAAACTCATTAAATAAACTGAAGAATTATATAGATGCTAGAATAAAGTGACGCCTAGGAACAGTCGAGACAGTTATATAAATGTAGTTATATAAATATAGAGGCCTCAAGCATAATATATAGAGATAGATAGAGAATGAAGCAAGAGAGAGAGAACCTTGAAAACAAGAAGAGAAATAGAGCATCAGATAAGCGTGAATTAACAAAAGAGAGAGAGGCAAAAGAAATAAAACTGAAACTACTGAAAGAGAAAGAGAGAGATATGGAGCCTGAATCTACAAAGAGAGAGAGAGACTAACTTAATCAAAACAGAGAGAGATAGAGGAATAAATATATATAGAGAGAGAGAGACTGATGCTAGAGAGAGATAGAAGACTGAAAATATACATACAGAGAGATAGATACAAGACTAAATATATACAGACAGAGATACAAGACTGAATATATATATAGAGAGAGAGACTGATGCTAGAGATAGATACAAGACTGAAAATAAACATACAGAGAGATAGATAGAAGACTAAATATATATATAGAGAGAGAAAGTAAGAGAGAGAGAGAAAACTGAATCTAGAGAGAGAGAAGCATGAATCTACAGAGAGAGAGAGGATAGAGAAAGAGAGAGAAGCATGAATCTACAGAGAGAGAGAGAAGGACAGAGAGAGAGAGAAGCATGAATCTACAGAGAGAGAGAAGGACGGAGAAAGAGAGACAGAAGCATGAATATACAGAGAGAAAGAGAGAGAAAACCATGAAGATACAGAAAGAGAGAGAGAAACATGAAGATACAGAGAGAGCGAGAAGGAAGGAGAGAGAGAGAGAGAGAGAGAGAGAATATATTGTGCAGGGAACTGAGAACTTAACTGCTACTGCAAGTTGCAGTGGTCCGCCTTATTCATCGTATCAAGTTTCGGCAACTGGTGTCCCTGTGACAAGTAATAATGAATCAAATGAGTTTTTTGATGACAATGATCCATGGGCGAACAGCTTGTTTAAAGACATAGAACATGATGAGGTATGTTTCTGTTATTCCTTCGAAAAATTAATCAAGCCCAAAAAGATATGGAAAAATAAATATGATATGTTGCCTAATTACAGGTGTGTGATAGGCAAGAAACAGTTCAGGATGAACAAGTAAGGCAGCAACAATTAATGAATGGCAAGCATGCTGACAACAGTTCAAGACAAGGTGGCCAACTCCAAACAAATAATGAAGAAGAAGAAAGAGACATCTGTGAGGAAGATGTTGATAATTTTCTGGAAAATGAAGAATCAAATTCGCAGGGGCAGAATGATTACTCAATCGACCAGCGAATGATACCAGAAGTGGGGATGCAATTTAAAACGCGAGATGAAGCTCATAACTTTTTCAACATGTATGCGTTTGCAGCTGGTTTCTCGATTACCATAGTGTCGGCTTACCGGACAACAAGCAAGAAGAGACAGGGAGAGGTTATAAGGGCCACGGTGAAATGTAACAAGTATGGCAGAAACACTCCCATAGAAGAAGAGCAGAAGGCAGCGCAACGACAGAGTACTGTTATAGACATGACAGGTTGCAAAGTGGAGATGGTCATAAGTGAGAGGAGTGGTGCTTGGCGTATCACAAACCTTATGCTTGACCACAACCACGCTTTAAGTCCCCAGAGCAAATTCTTCAGGTCTCACATCTACATGACAAATGAGGAAAAAGCAATGATAAGATCGCTGAGACAAGCAAACATAACAACAAGCAAGATTGTATCGGTGCTGTCATTCCTACGAGGTGGCCATGAGAACACGCCTTATAACAAGAAAAAAGTGAGAAATTTTGGCACAAGCATCAACAGAGAACTCAAAAACAGCGACATGATGCAAGTTGTCCAGTTTTTCAAGAAAAAACGCGCTGAGGACTCAGGGTTCTATTACTCATTTCAGGTGGATAAGAACAACAAGGTGAAAAGTGTGTTTCGGGCAGATGCAAAGTCAAGAAGTTACTATGAATCTTGTGGTGATTGCATCAGTTTTGACACAACTTTCCTCACAAACAAGTATAACCTCCCATTTGCCCCCATTGTTGGTGTTTCTCCCCATGGGAACACCTACATTTTTGGTTGTGCTCTGATTGTGAATGAGACAGCTAAAACATTCAAGTGGGTTTTCACAGAATTCATATGGGCTTGTCCCTGCCACTTCTATCATAATTTTGAAGAAGAATACATGACAAAGGAGGAAAAATAATGATGAAAACAATAGCAAAAAATAACCTGTTTCCTGAAGAGACCAAACAGTGCATCGTCTAAGACCTTGTCCCTGCCACTTCTATCATAACCTTTCACCTGAAGAAAAAGAGTGAGAAAACACAACACATGTTAGATAAAAACTACCTAGTGAAAGAAAAAGTCAGTCCATAAAAGAGAAAACGATCAACAAAACTAACATTGCAGTCGCTAGAGAGGCTGTGCTCCTCACTAAAACCAACGCCGATATGATCATCCACGGAATCAGCACATATAGAGCGCACTCTGCAACAAAATTGAACAACAACACAAAATGTAAATGATGCTCATACACAAAAATGTGTTTGAACACAAGCATGAAACACAACTATATACGACAAAAAAAATGCGAGGCAGCCTACAGAAACCCGAGCTTGCAGCCGTCGTCGACTGCAAAAACATTCCCAAAACTGAATTCCTGAACACATGGCTCCCCATCCCATTTTATGCCAGTCCAATCACTGACCAAACACTTCCCTTATGTGTGAAGTTTGGATGCCCTACACTGAACTTGGTGCCCCCAGATGAAATGAACCTAAGTACAAAATCCTCAACACAAACGAGATATTCAAACGCATACGACACAAAACCGGACAAAATACAACTAATCTTAATCAGCACCAAAAACTCCACACCGGGGCACCAACAGCTCACAACCTGGCCTGCCTCGCATGAATGCAACACACCTAAGACATGAGAATAAACAACTAGACCACGAATTCATCCCCCAAAATCACACGCAGCAAAAACGCTCCCCCAGCCACGAAAATAGCAGATCTCTCATGACCACCTAGTAGGAGTTACGCGGGTTAAGTGCTATTGACAAGATCTGATACATACTTGGCCTACGACCCTACCTACAGAGCGACAAAAATCGAACAGATTCATCGAACTAAAGCTGAGCAACAAAGACATATATCAAGAGCGCTAGGTCGCCGCCGCGGGGGAGGAGCTTAGCTGGTTCAGAACGAGACGCCGCCAGCGACAGAAGAAACCTACATCGCCCAAAAGTATCCAACACACCTCGCGGGGGCAGCACATCGAACACTTCGTGACGGCGCAAAGAGACAACGAAGAGGGCGCGACGACTCAGGAAGAAGTGAGCTGGGCTATGGAGCTACCTGGTACGCCGTCGACCTCGCCGCCTCCGGCCATCCACTCCTCCGATTGTCGCCATGAAAACGAGGGAGAGAGAGGAGGAGCTCCTCTGTTTCTCCTCTCCCCTCTGCGAGACTGCGACGCGTTGCTGGAGAAATGAGACACGCGGAGACCACCCTGAAACAAATAGAAAATCCAATTCAAAATATCCCACCATCTCTATCTCGCGTCGGCCCTACTCTTAACAGGCGAGAAACCCGTTAGCTTGCTCCAGCCCTGCGGGCCCGCGACGAAACACACACGCGAAGACGCGACGAAGCTACAGACGAAGCACGAATCACGAGCACGAATCGAACGGATGAGAATCTGACTGAGCACGAAAACAAAATCAGACAGCTGAGAAAGAGCAGAAGCCTACAAGAAAAGAGACACCATAGGAGACGATGAGCGACCACTACCGGACGCTGGGGCTGCAGCCTAACGCCAGCAAGAGGGACATACGGGACGCCTACTTCCGCCTCGCCCACCGGTACCACCCGGACCACCACGACCAGGCCGACGCCGCTGGCCGCGCCGCCGCCGAGGCCGCTTTCCGCGAGGTCAAGGAAGATACGAGGTGCTCTACGACGATGCCCGCCGCGCCCACTACGATCGGCAACACGACGCCTCCTCGAGCTCCGCGGATTCTTCGGAGTCGGATTGGGAGTCGGTCCGTGAGACACTCGAGAAACTCCTAGCACATGCAAAGACCCGTGGAGCTGCCGTCTCCTCCGCCGACTGGGACGCGCAGTTGGACTCACGAATCCGCGTCCTCAACGAACAGATAGCACGGGCACGGGCCAACGCCCGCGCCGGTGCCTCCAACTCCAGTTCGAGTGGCTACTCCAAGAACCGGCAGAGACAATCCTCCTCCTCAAGTAGCAGGGGTGACTACGGAAACGGCGGTGGGTCCTCCTCCACGGCTTCGAGGCACGGCGGAGGTTCTCGAAGCCGGCCACCTCCACAGCCACGGCCGACGGGTGGAAGTGGGTTCTTCCTGTTTTGGTAAGTTTCTCGACTAGCCGAGCTACCTATCTAGTGCTGTTCAATGTTTGAAGTATAACAGGACAGATGTTCACATCCATGGACTACTATTGTTTACCGCAGTGCCGCGCTGCTTGGAGGAAGTGCTCTGGTCTGGTGGTCTCTGTCTGACAAGGAAAGCAAGAAGAGTTAATTAGCTGACAAGGGAAAGAGGGGTGGAATGACCTTGCAACATATCGTTTATATGTTTTTGTCAAGCATCAAAGACATCCAACACCGGACAACGTCACGTGGAGATCCTCCCTAGCTTAGAAAGTTTCAGTTGTAGACAGAGTGCTAATTGTTCCATTGGTTTGATATTCTTCTGCGCCAATTCTGGGCTTTTTATAATACAGGTCTAAATTCTCTTCTGTGGAACTTAACTTCCAACCTACTTTGTTATGAATTCATAACATAATGGCAAAATTGAATAAGTGCTTCAGAATTATGCAATTTCCAAATGAATAGCAATCAATGAGAAAAGGAATAAGATAACTGGTGTAAACCAGGTCTTGTACATGTACATGCTAACATCATCTGAGAAAAGGAATAAGATAACTGGTGTAAACCAGGTCTTGTACATGCTAACATCATCTGAGCATCTGATTACTGAGAATTAGTTAAATCTCAGTCACCTCTATCACCATTGGATGTAGGGTGCTAAGATTCGTGTTAAACTTTTGTTAGATGTTGTGTTTGACGCGCAAGTGCCGATCCGTACGAGCGATGAAGTGCGCCTGGGTTAGTATTTGGGCTTTTTTCGTTCTTTGTGGGCCTTTTGGCTGTTATGCATGCGTATGTGCTTTTGGCCATACACGAATGATTCGTACAGTAACCATATCTTTTTTTGTGGTTTTGGAAAGATCTCACATTGGATATTAATATTTTTTTGACGATTTTTTACAATTTGAGCGATACGTTAGCATATTTCTTCCAGAAGTATTGCCTCCTCAAAAATTATTTTTTTACAATAATTTGTATCTTCTACCTTATACAATTCTATTGTGCATTCATTCACAGTCTAAAATAAATTATTTTAATATATTTTGTTTGGATTACAATCGCTAATGAATGGTTCATATCATTTTATAACTTTTTAATGCATATATGGTAGTTGAAAAATAAGGTGTAGTTTCTTGGAAAATTCTCATGATTTCATATACAACATCATGATATCCATAAAAAATTGATTTGCTTTGCATTAGTACCTCATATATCATTTGTATTCTTATACACATTAAATTCTTGTGCGGACACAATCTCCTTCAATATCTTTTCGATTAAATGTTACAAAATAAGTTAAGTATTTGCACAATGATCGCACCGTTCCATGAAGAATGTATTTAGTTAAAACTAATATCTAAACCTATTGTCCACACTAAATTCTTGTGTGGAAACGATATATTTCCATATATTTTCTTTTGGATTATGCTACTAAACAAATGATTCTTACATCAAATGTATCTTTTTGCGCGCATTTATAGACTACATATACATAAATGTATGTTGTAGTTTTCGAAATATCTCATATTGGATATTAATATATTTGTAGCATCATTAGCGCCATGCATCCGAGAATGATTTAAATCACATTAATTACGTGGAAAAGATCTCCGTTCGTATCTTTTTTCTTGGATTGTGATCCCCAATAAATGATCCTAAGCACCTGCCTTTGTATGTTTCCTTTGAAGTTCTATATATAGAGGATGTCTTTAAAGAAAAAACACTTCTGTTTTTCAACAATCTGTGATGTCGAGACTTAGTTTGTTATATCTATTTATTCTTACCATTTCAAATCTCCCTAACAAAAATGAAGGATGTCAACATTGTCACACGGCTGAGGACGTAAGTGCAAACATTGTTAAAATTTTGTCAAGCTTTTACCCTCCTATCTAACTGTTGCAAGCATCAGATTGGTGTTCTTTCATCACATTTTTATAAATTCAGAAACTTCAAATAGTTTATATGCATTAGGTGAGACATATTATTTTAATTTCTATGGGACTTGAATATATTTTTGTGAAAGGAATTGGGACTCTATTGTAGAAAGGTGAACAACGGGGATAATTATTGAAGATGTTTATCTTGTTCTTTTTAGGCATCAACTGGACACATGTATGCATCAGAAGGTGGTACCGATGACACGATCTATGTGAGTTTCACTATCGGAGATTTTGTTTGTAGAACATTAAAATTTTGGCGTACATGGCTAACATATTGCGCACATTGTTTATCGAAATATAATTGTAAGTTTAAGATTGAAGCATTACTTGCTTACTATGATGATTTCAAATATAAACTTGATGAAATTTTCCATTTTATTCAAGTTAACAATTATTATTTTGTATATCATAAATACATAATACACAATTTTATTTGCAGCATTCCTTTAAATTGTTGTAGAAAAGAGTGCTACATACAAACATTTGGAAGGGTTTGGAGATATTTGCGTGAAATATGAAATTAATTCATATAATTTTTATAAGCTTTTATCAGGACAGTTTGGAACCACTTCGCAACCATCTTTTCTTACAAAAATTATCTTCTAGTGCCCAAAAGCAACTAGTTCACAACTAAAATATGGGATAACAACTGCTAGAAGATGCTAGTTAGGTTTCACCAGCTTCTTAATTAGAGTTTGGTGGGTTAAAGATACCAATAGTGTGTTCCATTCGAGGAGTGGATAATATTTATCCTCATATTCTTTTTTGTTTTAAGGAATGAAGTAGGTTAATCCGCGACCACCTCATTTTTCACTAGTGTTAATCTGAGACCACCTCATCCTTCACTAGTATATACTAAACTTACTAATGAGAATTTGTGTCATCCCACGAAAATTCATAGGATTACCATATCATTAACCTCCTAGTCCTAGATAGGTTCCTTGAATCCAAATACCCCTTTGATGCATAATACCCTACCCTTACACAGACTATTAATATCTCACATATATATTTGACACCTTGTTTGATGACCGATAGATTGCCTAAGTCGCTAAACAGTGTATACGTGCTTACTTTTTTCTTCCACTTTGCAGTTTGCAGGACATGCATCGTTTCCTCTTCTATTTGGGTTGCTAATCTTGGAAATTGGTCTAAAGATCACCAAAATAGTATTCGTGTTGGATGGATAGTAACTAATGATCTCTATTTATATATAGTTCTTTCTCACGTGCAAAACTTTTTATATGTCAAGAAATTTCAAAATCGCAGAAATGTCTCCGTAAATGACCAGTTACTTTCTTAGAATCTTAAATCACTAGTTCCATTGCATTGTTCAAAAACACTGAACTGCTATGTCATTTCATAAATTTCATTAAACTTTTTACAGTATCTATAATTCTTGCCTTACTCCTCGACCTATTCCTTTTCCTTTCACTATATTACTATCATGTATTCCCCCTAAGCTAAAAGTTACGATCACAAACACATGTACATATTAATGCCTAATAATCGATCCTAAAAGGGATCTTACATTCGTTAGAAATCCTATCACCACTGCCGTCCACGCGAGGGTAGTTGTGGCAAGGCTCTTGGACACTACCACCTAATACAACCGAACCATGCATTCAACATACCGGCACCATGCTGGCACGGGGCGTCACTTTTTCTGTGATGGCCATGACTATCACATGTATTGCTTACTCTTCCGTATACCAAAAGTATTCTTATTAAGAGATTATGTCCTACTGACGTTTAAATCAAAATGTATTTTCTAATAATCACCATAAGCACCCTAGGTGAGTGACATTCACCTCAACGTTGATATCACACAAGAATGGGTAGTCTGGCTTTAGCATAATGCGGTCGGTCGTTAAAAATAAAGATCTGACTTTAGCATATTCTGAAGACAGATCCTTGAAGCACCACTGCAAATGGGTGCTTCATCCTTGCTTCAAGCTACATACTAAAAATATTTGTTGTTCAAGACTTGGATAACCGTTTCTTCTGCTTTTATACTATAGGTTTCTCCTGAGATATATGGTGATTCACATACTCACTTCTATACACATTGGATGGTATGTTTCCTTATTTTTTGTGTGGTATCTAACTTTGCAGTCTGCATACAATGACATTATGAATTTATACTTTTAAACAGAGAGATGGTCCAGATGGATATGGGAGAAGTAGGTGCTACAACATGGATTGCCCCGGTTTTCAGTTAGAAGAGGGATAAAAAATAACTCCAGGTGCTATTTTAAATAGTGCTTCTGCTACTGGCAGGTCTGGTCACACTATTACAATCAAAGTTTTTAAGGTAAGAGAACAATGTCCAATATTTTCACTATGTCGCTACTTGTCCTAGCAAGTTATATAGCGGACATGTATAAGTGCAGAATTTATATATACAAAAACACATTGCCATGCTTGGTACTACATAAAATTTGAACACAATCATTACTCAATTAATTTTGTTTTTGTTAATGCCAGGAGAAATCTAGTGGAAATTGGTGGTTGTATTGTGGCATGAATGATGACACTCCAACAGCAGTGGGATACTTTCCTTCAAACTTATTTACAACATTAGCAGATAAATCAAATGCAATTGGTTTTGGTGGAGAATCACGTGCTAGAAGAAGTCTCCCTACTCCTCCCATGGGCAGTGGGGCGCTTCCATCAGAAAATGATGCATCCTTTGCCAACCTTCAGTTTGTTGATCAGGATGGTCAAGCCACCCTTATACAATCAGAGTTACCAATTATTGAGCAAAACCCAAAGTGTTATTATGTGTCGCCATAGGTGCCAAGTTTTTCTATGGTGGCCCAGCAGGCTGCTTTTAGCTACATGGCTAAATTATATTGTAAGTTTGTGTTGGAATAACAAATCTAATAAAGCTACGATGCTTTGTTGAGCTTCTTTTGAACATTACACCTAAAGTAAGCTTGAGCTTCCATGGAACGGTATCACTGGAAAAATTGAGGTATCAGTCATCACTTGTACCCAAACGATCATCTCCTCATTTTTATTAATTTTAAGCACGGTTCTAATCAAATCCAAAACCATAATACTGTGGCATCTTATGATATAGTTATAAGCAAAATTTGTTGTTTCATGGGAATAAAAACTTACTATATGGTTGTCATATTGCAAATAATAAGAGAGTGCCTCCAAGAGTCTTCTGCCCCTGGCAGATTGAGCATATGTTAGTGTTTTTGCCATATCTCTCCGAACCCACACATCTCTTGTAGGTAACTACATTCGGGCTAATTTCTAAGCAAATACGCACACCTTGGGTCGCACTTTTTTACTTCCACCTCCATCTCCAATGATTCTGCTCGCATGCCACATTTGATGTGTTTGGTTGATGATCCGACCAATGTTCCGGCTACTTCTTGATTGGAACTAACTAGCATGTGATATGTCGATATACCAAATGTTACCAGTTATCATTGTGCCAGGCCCAGACGTCCTCCTAGACCCTTGCGCTCAAAGGGATATTTAAAATAACTCACTTATCCATATAAACACAGGCCTAGATTTTTTTTTAGAAAAAACACATGCTTAGATTTCTTTTTTTTAGAAAGAACACATGCCTAAATTTCTTTTTTTTTAGAACACATGCCTAGATACAAGACATCTGAGAAAACTGTGGACTATATACAGAATAAAATAGTGAATGTATACACTAAAACGCGTCTAAATGTGTACGAATCTGAGAAAACTGAGAAAATAAAAGACATCTTATATTTAGCAACAGAGGGATAGTTACTACAAGAAAAGAGAAACCCAGGTTTGGCCCAACGCATAACAGGCCCAAAATCCAAAGAAGGCTGCGCTGTTGCCTGCACTTGCAATGCAGCAAAATGTCTAACATCACACAAGAGTCAGGCCAAACCATCTCCGTTACTCTTTCGTCCGAAATCACCATCTCAAGAGAATAGGTCGTCCATTTACAGGATTCAACTCGCACAGTGATGGTTTATGCAGGAGAAGACAGAGTTGATACAAGCATCACAGGAAACGGAGCTCATGGGAGCACGAACAATGATGCATCGAATGTTCAACCAACTGAATGTAATTAACAGTTCTTTATTCCTTTTTACCACTGGAAAATGTGCCTATTCTCAATCAATGACCAAATAAGGTACTACTCGGCGAGGTAGACTAGTATTTGTACAAGTGCAGTGTATTGTCCACGACAGTCAAATCTGACCGGAGGTAGTACAATACTGGATGGCCAGTTCTTCCATGTTAATCTCCTTCCACTGCAGTTTCACCGAGAGTGTAAGTCGGTTCTAATCGATCTAATTTGTCATAGGTCGGCCCGGAACCAACCCCAGTTTAGGCTCTTGCTGCTAAGGTATACAAGAATTACTGACGCAGCGACCACACCCCGGACGAGGCTTTGGTAGTCAGCTTTGTTTCTAGCGTGTTCGACGGGTATTCGTGTTGATCTTCCCTTGCTGTGAAGTCGGAGTTGCCGGTGTGCTCGTGTGGCAACGATGACCTGCGTGGGACGGTCTGGTCGTGATGATCTTCATCGGCATGGGCCTTGCATATCTCATCTTAGGAGCTCTTCTCCAAAATCGAAATTGTCGTTCTTCTCCAGAATCGAAACGTCGTCTCCTGCACGACGGGTCGACTGTTTGGCATATGCCGACATGGGCTTCACGAGGCTGCGGCGGCAAGGTCATCTTTGGCGGTCGCTCCTCGATGAAATTGGAGTCGTTGGCTCGTGGAGGAGTGGTGACGACAACACAGTGGGCAGTGGGCAATCTTGACGATGGTCTGGTTCTCGGTAGTGTGTGTGAAGTTTGTGTTGTGTGTATCCTCGAGGCGGTCGTGTTACATAACGGTCGGCGTTGTATCAGTTTTAGGCCAGTTTCCTTAATTAACCAGTGAATTATCTTTGACTTTTTTAAATAAAATGAGGCAATGCTGCCCGTTTTGCTCAAAAAATAGAGAAAATTCAGGTGTAAGAGTTGCTCTAAAACTAAATGGCACGAAAAGGAAGTTCAGATTTTCGATTTCAAAAGAGCTGCCTCAGACTCTACTCTACATACTACTCCGCTATCGCAGACGGAAACTAAATTAGCAGAGTTAATTCATGTTTAACTCCCACCCGCGTCCGCTCCCAGGGGGCGGCTTGGGCGGAACCCTAGCCGCCGCCCCCGCATCTCCTCCACCCCAACCGCCCGCCGCCGCCGGAGGAAACCACCGGGGGCACAACCCCCCGCGTGGTGGACGGTGGTTGGCAGGCCTTCGTCTCCTCGGCTCTCGCGCCTCGGCGTGGCGAAAGGAGGCCTCCAGCCGGAAGCGTACGTCGGCCCTGGACGGCGCGCGTGGACGACGGAGCTCGGACTCCGGGGCGGCGGCCCTGGGTTCCCCAGGTGGTGGCTGGTCGTCGTGGCTGCGTGGGCGGCCGGCGCTGGCTAGGCGGTGGTGCCGACGGCGTGGCGGCTTGTTCCTCGGGCCAGCGGGCTTGCGGATCAGCCTGGCTGCGGCGTGCGGCGGGTATGGGGGCGGCCTCCTCGTCAGCGAAGACGGGAGGTCGAGCGCGGATGACCAAGTGGCGGCGCGCGAGGGATTCGGGTCCTTTTGCCAGGATCTGTCGGTCGCGGCGGCGGCTGTCGTTGTATGGGCGACAACAGCGGCTGACGTGGCGGTGGGTGCTTCCTACAGCGCCTGGAATCGGGGCGGCGGCCCTCTTTCTTCGACGGTGGTGGTCGCCGGGGTCGTGTGGGCGACTCGGAGACTGGATCTCGAGGTGGTGGCGGCGGTATGGGACGTCCCCTCCATCAACAGATTGGGTTCGATGCGGATCGGCAGGTAACACATGCGTCTCTTCAGACGCGTCAAGCAATGTCTGTCACCGGCTGGTGAAGCCTCCGGCGGATGCGCCGCCGGCGGATGCTACGCACGACGCCTCATGCGGAGGCGTCAAGTCATGCCTGCTACCGGCAGGTATTGCGCGGTGCTTCTGGCGGAGTTGTCATGTTTAGCCTGTTGATGCTGAATCGAAGGTGGTGCGACAGTGACAGGAGGCAGGCGGTATGGGACGTGCTGTCTTCCGGTGTCTTCTCCAGAGGTATCCGGTTATCGTGGTGTCGGTAGCCGGGTAAAGGTGGAGGGTACAGACGGCTTCAAGGAAGACATATGCACTCCGGTGGAAACACAAGATCTTTGATCAGGCTATGTCGACGCGCGCTTGCGTCGTTTCCTTGCTGAAGGTGGTGGACTCAAGTTTGGGGGATGAGAATCTGGAGTTTCAACCTAGTGTTGGACTCGCCACCATCGGCGAACGTGCGGCGATTCCTTCTTGAAGGCGTAGCCTAGGAGTTGTGTATTATTCGTTGTTTTCGTCTTGTATCATAGGGTTAGTGGCTATCTGGTGGAGCTACTGTTGCGAGGCATGCGGCCTCAGGGTTTCTTTCCGGGTCGATGTTGTTCGACTGCTGGATTCTGCTTTCTTGTACTCCATCTTTTATATTAATAAAAAACCGGCTGTGTGCACCATTTTGGTGCAGAGGCTGGGGGTAGGACCTCCATTTCTAAAAAAAAATTCATGTTTAACAAGCATGCTCTGCTCTGATCTGGCTGTTCGTTAGCTAGAGGGGCGCGGGTGGCGAAGCGAGCAGGTGGTGGCGGAGCACCCGGAGAATGTCCAGGAACCCGACGACGCCGACCAGATCCTCGTCGCCATCCAACACCCACACCTGGGTCACGCGGCGCGTGACCGCCTGCGCCATCACCACCACCAGCGAGCTCCCCGGCCGGCACGAGATAGGCGGCGCCGCCCCCCGCCTGATCCCCTTCGTCCACCGCGCTGAGCTCCTGGCTTGCCTCGTGCTCGCGTATGCCGAGTTGACGTGCTCCTCGTCGTCGTCCTCGGACGAACAGGAAGAGGCGGACGAGGATGTCCACAAAGAGGAAGAAGAGGAGGAGGACGGGGACGGTGGGTCCACGTCACGGCCGCCGTCGAGGAGGTCCAGAATTCCGAGGAGGTTGCGGCGGTGGAGACGAGACCTGACTACGCGAAGGGAGGCTTCTTGATGCGCGCGGCCACAATCGACGAACGACGCGAGCTCCCCGGCCGAGAGCGCGGCGAAGGCGGCCGCCGCGACAGACGCGTCGAGGGAGCACAGCGTCGACGGCGAGATCTCGCCTTCGAGGCGGCGGCCGCCAGACAACACGGCGACCGATCCGTGCTTCACCAGAGCGGCGGGCAGGACCGGCACGACGGCGCAGAGGGCGCTTTCGTTGGTCGCGACGGCGAGGGCCGCGCGGACGATGCCGAGGTCGGAGACGGAGCGCGAGGCCGTCGGGGAGAAGAGCGCGACGTAGCCGAAGAAGAAGCGCACCACGTCCTCCACCGTGAGCCAGCACATCGTCATGGTCCCCCGGATCGGCACCACGAGGCTCTGCGAGCCGCCCAGCAAGGCGTCCACCGCTTCCAGCAAGCTGTACGTCATCACGCCGACACGATAAGAGTTCAGTCAGATATCGTACACGTACGTACGCACGTGGAGGCCCGGGAGAGTGACACGTGCTTGGGTGCTCGTGCATTTGACCGACCTCGCGTGGGGCTCGATCCAGCGGACGGGCGGCGCACCGGCTCCAGCGGCGGCCAGGAGGTCGGCGAGCGTGGCCTGGAGCGCGGCGGACGGGGAGGCCAGGTTGCCGCAGAGGAAGAGGAGCACGTCGGCCATGCGCACCCTGCCTGCCACGCCCGCACCCTTCTCGGCGCCGTCCCACACCGCGACGGCCGCGTCCGGACCGCCGCCGTCGAGCTCGGCAACGGCTTCGGCGACGGTGGACGATGGCGGGAGCCACCGCAGCGGCGGCTTGCCGATGCAGAGGTCAGAGACGTCACGCGTCAGGAGGAACCTCCCCGCCATGGATGCATGCATGCACGCGATGCAACGGGACAACGCCCGGCGACCGGCGGTGCCGCGCACAGTGACAGTGGTGAGCTAAGCTTCAGTGATCGACGGAAGCAGAGGGGAGAACATGTCGGTCACCCGTACTCGTTAATGGATTGTGAGAACAGCGAAGAGCTCACGAGCTGATATGTACAGACAGGGCATGACGTGGTATGCTTCGAGAAAATACGATGGGTGTAAAAAGAGTCTAATCGATCTAGCGCGCGCTCTCGTGATGACTGTCAATCCCCGAAAACAATTTAAAAGTGGAAAGCGGTAGTGTACTTTTGAACTGAAAAACAGTTAAAGTTGCTCTATGAGGATAAGCTCGGACGACCGCGGTTAAAATCGTCTAACGAAAGCAATTTCCACGTACAGAATTTTGATGCATCTAGATGCATTCAGTATTACAGATCTGGACAGAGCACCGCTGAGTGATATAGTTAAAAAAGAGATATAGAGCAGAGTAGGGACGTCTAGTAGCGGAAATGAATTTTACAATGGCATATGGCGCCAGGGTGATATCTGGGCCGTTCGTTTCGGTCATCCGACGGCCCAGATTCGCCGTTGACTGCAGACAAAAATTGACCGGTCCACAGAGAATCTGGGCCGTTGGATGGCCGAAACGGACGGCCCAGATTTCACCCTGGCGCCATAATGAAATGTTATACCCTACATACTGGATCTACTCAATGTTATACCCTACAAAGTTTAATGAAATGTAGAGAAGAAAAAAACTGGATCTACTCAATGTTATACCCTACAAACGTGTAAAATCTCATTCTGGAATACTTTGTATTTTTTGTTATACAAAAATGAAAAAAGGTTTGTACCTAAGTACAGTGAACGGTGCATACTTTGGAAACTCTAATATCGATGAGATTTTGTCATTTTTTGTATAGCGCGGATTTTTTGCAATTTTACATGCTTGTAGGTTACATAATTGACTGCATTCAGATATAAAGGTTATTTTTGGAACATGTAATTAGGATTTTTGATTTGAAAAATATAGATACTCGGAAAAAAAAACTCGAGAGAGCATCGTTGACTTGAGCCCGACCGGGATGGATTCCATGCGCACGTACGAGGAGCAAGTCAACCAAGCACGGGCGGCCTTGAGCAGTGTGCCCGAGTTCCCTTTGTGGGAGGCGAGACGTGCATATGTATTTTGGTTGGTTCCATTTGTTCAAGTGAGTGAGAGTCGACGTGACGCTAGCTTGAATTCGATCGACATATATACTGTACAACCATTGCGCTCGATCATGCACGTGGAGCAAGCGTGGGCCACGGGCAGCGGTAGGTGTGGCCTGTGGGACATGCACGTGTCTATACCTGCTTGAGACCACCACAATATAGAAAAATATAACATAACGCCTCCTGGGTCGCCTTCTAGGGCCGCCGCCGGAGATGACGGCGAGGATAGATAGATAGCACGCCGCCGACCAATGCACCCCTTGTCTTTTGACGACGGTGACGGCTACATTTTTTCTTTTCATTTTGTATTTTGGTTGTGTGTATTCTTAATGTTGAGGTCAAATTTGGGTGAAATTGGTATTTTATCGAAAAAAGATCGTTGCCGCATGCGCACGAGCACCGTACCGACCGGCCGGTACCACACCGGTATGGACCGACTCCGTCATCCTATGCAGCGCCCCAGTCACAAGCAAGGTTTTGGTTACCGGTACAAAAAGATTCCCAAGGGTGGTTGGGATTTCCCGTTACCGCGGCGGGAAATCCCGACCGGTTATCGGACGAATTTGAAATCTAAAATTCAAAAATCAATTTTTTGGTTCTCATTTATCCATTTACTGATAGTTTTCGTTAAAATTCAAATTTTTGGAATTTTCCGTCCGATAACCTGATTTCCTGACCGGTAACCAAAACCATGGTCACAAGACACATCGCATAGACTTGTCTGCTCCCCCTACTTTTTGCCCAAACTCTGAAAGCACATAAAGTCCTCCGCAGATATTCCATGAAATTCACTTTGGTTACCGGTGCAATGCACCCGATATTTTAAATAACATATTTTGAATTGTTCAAAATTCGAAATAAGATTTCACAGAGACATATTCACATTCTATACATTCATAAAGTGGTTTTGCGAAAAAAACGACATTCTTTGTGAACTCTGTAAAAAAGATAAAAATGTCTCGTGAAAGAGCCTGATTTTAGCACTAAAATTTGTCTTTTTTTACTAAAGTCATAAAATATCTTTTTTTCATGAAACAAGTATGTGACCATATCGGGTGTTAAGATGTACGCGCAGACATTTTCTTACAAACTCTTTGACATTTGAAAATGAATTTAAAATATATGTTGCACTAGTAAAATCCCCGTGCGCAGCTACGGGAGTGTGAATATTATATTAGTTACTCTGCTACCTTACGTACGTCATTTGTTCACGCATGTTAATTTTTTTGATAAGCTTCCAATCACTATAAATGTCGGAAGCACGAAGAAGCGAAAATGAAATACTAACCTATGGATCGACTAATCTATATAGTTAAACTTGCTATAAATACTATATAAGTTAAATTATTGCATGCCATAAAACAACATATATATATTGAGAAAAATTACAAGGTTAACCCTAACTAAAAGTTAGTTGAAAAATGATAGAATGAGAATGCAATGGAAAATCAAAAAAATTGATACCCTAACTAAAAAGTTAATTGAAAAATGATAGAATGAGAATGCAATGGAAAATCAAAAACTTTGATAACCCAATCTAAACGGATGAGATCGACGCTGAATTTTTTATACGAACAATTTTATTATCCTTTTATAATAATCCATAATATGTTATATATATTTCAGGCAAATATTATCGTCGAATCATATGAAAAAAATGGATATACGCATCCAAACATCGCCAGATGTGCAGTCTAATTTTTTGGAAAACGCTAACGTTCCTCCGGGGGATCGCGTCTCTTCTATCCTCCGCTCCCATCGCGCGCCGCGTGTCCCCCGAGAAACCAGGCGTGAGAACCAGCGGGCCCGACCTTATCTCCTCTCCTTGCTTCCTTTCCACTCGTCTCCTTTTCTTTTTTCTTCTTTTCTGTTCTGCATCGCTCCATCCTCGCCCAAATCCCCACGATGTGGGCTCTCTCTCCTCTATCTCCGGCGAGAATCAGAGCTCCTACCTCCGGCGAGTGGTGAGGAGCGAGCCGCCCCCCCCCCCCCCCCCCGTAGTACATCCGAATATCCCGTGTGCCGCCACCCGTCCACGGCGTTCTCCGGCGTCCGCCTCATGACCGCCACCAGTATCCCGACTCGCCGCCGCGCCTACGGCCAAGAGCTTCTTCGTCTACTGTGACGTGGGCGACGCCGACGGGCTCGTGAGGTCGGTGTCTACATGGACGCGGGAGGAGGCATTCCTGAGGAAGCCAAGCACGCCGCGGTCTTCCCGTCGATCCAGTCAAGGGGAGGTCCGAGGAGATGTATATGGTGTTGGATGCAGGAAACATCTCCTCGGAGTCCTACTACGTGCGGTCGGCCTAGAGGAGCAATTCTTCGGCGATCTACAGCAAGGGGAGGCGGTGGCGCGGCCGTGATGTGAAGGGAGGTCGGCGTTGCTGCGAGCGACAGCCACTGGTGCTACTGTCCGTGGTCGGAGCTTCAAGCCATCGTCGCAGCTGCAAAATTTGGGAAATACCACAAAGCGCAGCTGCGCTATTTCGGTGTCTCGGGCGCTCACTCTCGCGACCACACGATGCAGCCTGCGCCGAGATCAATAGGCCCTCACGCGCGCCTTCTTCCTCTCGCCCCTGTTCTGCTTTCCCTGTCCTCCCTGAATCAAAGATGACGCCTTGGTCGCCCCGCTCCTGTCCTCCGCCGCGCACTTGCTCCACCTTCAACTGATGCTTGTGTCGGATGCGATGCACTTGTCTCCTCAGGATCTCACCAACGCGGAGCTTGGCGACCTCATGAGGATGCTGTACACGGCAAAAAAGCATGGCGGGATTCCTGAGCAAGCCCTTCAATTGTACCAACTTGATGCTTTGGACAAGATCGTGGCTAAGATGCCCTGCTTCGACCAGTGGGACCTGTGTGCTCCAGGTCAGATCGGGGAGCGGCCAAACCCGCTCCGCTCCGCCCACTCGCCCGCTGGTGTTGAGGGCGCAGAGGCTTCTGAGGCAGCGGGCGAAGGTTCCACTGCGGCGGAGGAAGCATGGAGTAGGGTGGCGCCGTCATTGCGCAGGCGCTGCCACAATTGCGGTTACCTCCAGCGACGAGGAAACCGTTGATGAGGCGGGCGCGCCTCCAGCGTCGCCCATTGTCCCCTTTGAGGAGGTTCAGGAGGCTTGCGCGCTGACCCCTGAGGCGGTGGTCCCCCCTTCAGGGTTGAAGAGGCGTTCTTGGGTTGCTCGTGACGAGTGAGTCTTCTACACCCTTGGTTTTTTGCTTTTCCTTGTACTTTCCCATGGTTTCTCACTTCGACTTGGCTCAGGGAACTTCCGCTGGCGAAGAAGGGGAGAAAGAAAAGGTCTTTGAGCCAGAAGGGTTTTTCTTCTTGTGCCACGAGGGCGGCTGCGCCCAAGGCGGCGGAGTCCACGCGCACGCTGACTTCGGAGGTGGAGGACCTTCCTGCCGCCTCGTCGGACGACGAGTTGAAATCACCCTCATGACGATCTATCAAATGTGGCTCTTTCCTTCACCGCAACAAGTCCAAGGAGCCACAGGAGCTATGCTGGTCCCGCCCAGAAAGGTGAAAACCACACCCCTCCGCAGCAACAGGTCGCGCCCTATATGCATGTAACAAGGCATACCGCCAAAGTAAAATACTACACTAGTATTAACGCATATGAGACGAATGGAAAGCCCGAACTAGGTGTGGCCCCTGGACAAGCTGAAGCTCCGGTCAAAGTCGAGGGGGATTCCATAAGATCTCCCACATATGGGTAGCGCGCTCGTCTTGGATCCAGGGACAAGAACTGAGGTCCTAGGCGACACTTAGCAGAACAAAACACCAATGCATTGGCCTTCCGCCGGGTGCCTTATCATTTAGTTCATTTCCCACAAACATTATCATCATTTTAAAGTAAGGTGAGCCAACCTATCATACTAAGCAGGTGATACATAAGAATAGACATACTTGCAACAACAGACCTAAGCATGCAGCTACGACTCGCAAGGCCAACAGTAAACAAGCAACAGGGTGATAAGATGTGGGGTAAGGCTATATATGTCTGCAAGGTAAACATGTATAGGATCGAGACACGAGCATCGTAACATAAGGATAGCAATAGATCAACGGCTGGAATGAAAGTCAATGTAATGGTAGCAAGTGAGCAAAGCTTGCCTGGAAACATGGTAGCGGTAGCAGAACTTGTCGTTGCTCACATCATCTCAACGTCTTATCCGAGAAGAAGCAACAAACACTGGAAAACGCAAAAGATGCATCTTACAACTATGGCAAAAGATCCAGCATGTTGGAGATGATGCATGACATGGCAAGATGCAACTTAAGCAAAATTAATCGGAACCGGGGTTCCGACAATTAATTAGAAGGTTCAAGTTATTTATCTAACCACAAAGTTAAATGTTGATTAACATGTGAGACATGGCATGGGTGAGCTACACAAATTAAATGGAATAGGGCAATAATTAATTAAATGCCCACACATTCCATATTATTTATTTATTTAGGTGAGCATGCAAAACTAATAAACAACAAGCTAGATGATGCAAACATGAAAATGGATGACAAATTAATATTCCTTATATTTTGCTGATGAAAATAGATATTTAATTTGTAGTGTTTAGATTTATAAAACAGTTGATATATTATATATAAGATTACACATTTCCTGAAAAGATAAAAGGAAAAGAAAATAGACAGAGAGAGAAAGAAAAAAAAGGGGTGGATTTATGCCTCGGGTGGGATTCGAACTTGGGCCTGCTGGGAGGAGGAGCGAGCTGATAGCCACTGGGATGCCGTCTGTTTGTTTGTACGTTAAGAAACTGATCGTAGATGAATCAAGGAAGCAACGCTAACTGAACTTTGACTGCAAAGTTCAGACCTTCAGAGATAGCGGGCAACGGCGACGAAGATGAGCAGCGGCGCTGCTGGTTCCTGGCGTGCTTGGGCGGGATCTTAAGGGTGCAGGCGTGGTGTGCATCGGGTGGGAGCAAGAAGATCGTGCAGGAGACAAAGGAAAAGGCCCACAGGCTCGAGCTTGAGCTCGGCCATGGCGGACAGATTTGAACGAATACGAATCGCCAACTCCAGGAAGAGATTCCCACCTAACACCTTTGCCGTGTGCCACGATATTCGGCACACGGCAAAGAGGGCGTTACCATGCATTTCGTCGCCGTGTGTGCTTTGCCGTGTGTGGCACCCGGCAAAGACTTTGCCGTGTGTTTAGCTTCCTTTGCCGTGTGCCCTTGAGCTGCTCTCCCTTGGTGGTTGGAATATTTACGCACTCTAATAGTCTATGTTGTCGGAAAGGATACACCAGTTGAGGAAAAAGTCATTGAGATTATATGCAAGAGGCTGCCGAGATTACGGGTACTGGCCGTTGCTTTCAGCCGGGAACATGATCCAATCAAGCAACCCAATAAGTTCTTGTTCCCAGAGTCCGTTGGTCAGTTAAAATACCTACGTTATCTTGCTTTCATGACAGACATAGATTGCAAGATAAGTTTACGAAGCACACTAAATAAACTTCAGCATATCCAGCTCCTAGATTTCGGCGATGGCAATATTTCTGAATTTACCTTTACCGAACTTATCAACCTGCGGCACATATTCTGTTGGCCGTATGTGAAGCTTGCTTACGTAGGCAGGCTAGCTGACCTCACTCCTAACATTACCAGGCTTCAATGTGAGTAATGAGCAAGGTTGTGAGTTGAAACAGATGAGGTACCTAAACAAGCTTCAAGGCAAACTAAGCATCAATGGCCTTGAAAATGTTAAAAGCAAGGAGCAAGCTCTTGAAGCCAATCTAGCTGCCAAACAGCTCACTGAACTGGCACTGTGGTCGGCTTATGATTACAATACAAAGTGCAGTCCAAAAGTTGAAGCAGATGTTCTTGATGGCCTGTGCCCTCCCCTGGGGCTTAAAAAACTGGTGCTCTCGATCTTTGTAGGCTGGAGGTACCTAGATTGGATGGTGGGTAAGCACAACGGTGGCCCAAAGTATCTGCAAGAACTTCACATCAAGGATTGTAGGCTACTGGAACTTCCTTCTGGACTCGTTGAGGCTTTTCCTTATCTTCGTGTGCTCAGGCTTGTGGGCTGCAGCTGGAACGCCTTACCAGGCAATATGGAGCACCACACATCGCTCAAGGAACTGTTTATCGTTTCACGCAAGAATATCCGGTCGCTTCCATCACTTCCCCAGTCTCTTGAGAATTTTGTACTAGGTGCCTGCAATGACATCCAAACTGGTCTTCAACAAGTCTTGTCAAACAGTCGGACATCCAAACTGGCAAAAGATTGAGCACATCCGTAAGAAATACTTTTGGCCACCCAGCACGTAAGACTGTAGTACCCCCTTTGCTACCTTGTTTCTCCATTTTTGTTTGTGTTAACACTGCCTCCATAGTCGAGGATCTGCTACTAACTCTGCTTATGTTTGGTAATCCATTTTGTACAGATTGACGTTCCAGCAAGACGGATCAAGAGGGATTTAGGCGTCGCAAAAAGAGTGAAGGGGGATGAATCAGGACTTTGGTTCAAATGTGAAGCCAAACTGCAAGCTTAGGCTGCCAGCAGCACTGAGTTGGCTCAATGCGATTAAAACATCAGTTTTTTTTCTTTTCGTTGGAGCATCTTTTTTTTTTTTTGCAAACTTCCATTTGGAACCCAGGCTTGTGTAATTCCATGAGAAATTTCACTGCCTCTGTGCTTCCGATTCAGAACAATACTTGAGGATTCCCCTTCCAGTAGTTGCAGTTGTGCTTCAGGTTGAGTGCAAACAACAATGGAGTTCCGATGTGTGTTAATAAACTCTCAGTATCTTGCTTTTTTTGTAAAATGGTGGACGCCGCGTTCATTTGTGCCAAGTCTGTCTCCGTGAGTAGCGGCTCACCTTATCACGGAGCGACTTCCGCAGGGCTTCGAAGGTGAGATCACGTTACCCATATTCGGGCTCCTCACCATGTGAATGCCCGAATTTGTACTCTACTGTATTAATAGTCTGCATCACCCTTTCCATCAACTAGCAATCTAAATATAACTAAAAACCTAACAGCACAAAAGGTAGTATCCCCAAAACTAGAACCAGCTGCAGATTTTCTTCAGAGCTCATGCAGATGGATCGCATGTGCAACCAAAATTAACCCATGGAACGTGCAGCGCTACTGTCTACACACGTACGCTTGTAAGATATTGCAAGTCATCAAGTCTCCACCTCATACGTCCAAGTCAAGCAACTCCAGGTCACGAGCCAACAATGCAGAACCAAGAAACTGAACGCCTGGCCATGTAGATAAGGCAGAGTGCCTAATGGTATTAGTTTGGTATTGAGAGGAACACATATGGGCAGGGAAAGGGACGTGCAGATAAGGCTTGGAGGTTACAGTGGCTCAACGAGGTTGGAAGAAAAAAATACGTATATGTTCACGGGCTCAAGGAGGAGACGAGCGCTGCTTTGCTATAAGTCTCCCAGTCTTATCTGGCCTCCTCACCTTTGCGGTTTTCTCCTTCAAGCTTGCCTCGACGTACTACACGTACAGCAGCGCTTCGCCAGGTAATGGTTACCAAATTTTCTCCTCCAGATTATCTTTCTTCTGTTCCAGTATACAGGGGGTATTATAAATGTTCTTAATGAATATATATTCTTTATGTGTATATTGGTATTAGTTTGGTATTCTAAATGTTTATACTTTTATCTATATAATTGGTCAAACTTACTACACATTGATTTTTGACTAAATTTATACGCCTTATTTTGAGTTACGAGGGGAGTACAAGAATTTTGTACCCCACAGTTAGCTTGTTTTTATAACTTGGCTATTTGCTTTCCTAGGACACATCATTTCCCAGAGTGCCTTGGGAGCAACCACATAGCGCTAGCTTACCCAAAATACCTCCAGAGAGGTCAGAGGCATGGAGATCGCTATGGGGGCTATTGGCCCTCTCCTCCCGAAGCTCGGCGAGCTGCTCATCGGCGAGCTTGCCATGGAGAAACAAGTGAGGAAAGGAATCGAGTCTCTCGTGACAGAGTTGACATTGATGCACGCTGCCCTCCGCAAGGTGGCCAAAGTGCCGGCTGACCAGCTTGATGAGGGGGTCAAGATCTGGGCAGGAAACGTCAAGGAGTTGTCCTACCAAATGGAGGACATCGTTGATGCTTTCATGGTGCACATGGAGGATGGTGGTGAACATGCCAACCCGAAGAACAGAGTCAAGAAGATACTCAAGAAGGTAAAGATGTTATTCAAGAATGGCAAGCATCTCCATCGGATCTCTGATGCTTTGGAAGAAGCGGTCCATCAAGCTAAGCAGTTGGCCGAGCTACGTCAAAGGTACGAGCATGAGATGCGGGACACCGGCGTTGGTGCTAGTGTTGACCCTCGCATGATGGCCCTATACACAAATGTGACAGAGCTCGTCGGCATTGAAGAAACACGAGACAAGTTGATCGACATGTTGACTGAAGGTGATGATTGGAAAAAGCATCCGTTGAAGGCGATCTCTATTGTTGGATTTGGTGGATTAGGCAAGACAACTCTTGCCAAGCAGCATATGACAAGCTCAAAGTGCAATTTGATTGTTGTGCTTTTGTCTCGGTTTCGCAAAACCCTGAAATGAAAAAGGTTCTCAAGGATATTCTCTATGGACTTGACAAGTTCAAGTATGAAAACATCCATAATGCAGCAAGGGACGAAAAGCATCTCATTGACGATATCATTGAATACCTTAATGACAAGAGGTACATACATATGCTTTTTCCCTCTTTATAGACCAATTTTCATTTCGTCTAGTAAAATGATGACATCGTTTTGTACTAGTGCATATGTATCTTGAATTCTTGATAGCATATTGTTAATTTTTATTTTTCATGTAAATTCCTATAGTTACTATGTAACCCATCATTTAATAATTAGGGATTGCATATTTTTAAGGCGACTGAGAAATTCTTATTCTAAGTCGACGATCTTAACTATGTGTGTGTGTGGGTGGGGAGGGGATCCAGGTCTCACATTATGCACTTTGGACGAGTTTACTTACAAGTAACTGATGTAGTAATATCTTGTTTATATGCCTTCATTGTATTGATTTGTTAACTAATTGTTAAATGTATTGGTAAAGGTACCTCATCGTAATTGATGATATATGGAGTGGAAAAGCGTGGGAGTTAATTCAGTGTGCTTTCTCCAAGAAGAGTCCCGGAAGCCGACTAATCACAACAACCCGCAATGTTAGTGTCTCTGAAGCATGTTGCTCTTCTGGGGATGATATTTACAGAATGGAACCCCTTTCTGATGATGTATCAAGAACACTCTTCTATAAAAGAGTATTTTCGCACGAGGAAGGGTGTCCTCAAGAATTGCTACAAGTATCCGAAGACATTTTGAAGAAATGTGGCGGCATACCATTAGCTATTATTACTATAGCAAGTCTTCTAGCTAATAAGCATCAGATAAAAAGAAAGGACCAGTGGTATGCTTTGCTCAGTTCCATTGGTCATGGACTCACCGAAGATCGCAGTTTGGAGCAGATGAAAAATATATTATTATTAAGCTACTATGATCTACCTTGGTATCTGAAACCTTGCTTGTTATATCTTAGCATCTTCCCAGAAGATCACGAGATTAAGAAAAGCAGATTAATTTGGAGATGGATATCAGAAGGCTTTGTTTATAGTGAAAAACAAGAAACTAGCTTATATGAGCTCGGCGATAGCTACTTCAATGAACTAGTCAACAGAAGTATGATCCAGCCAATAGGCGAAGATAAAGAAAAGGTAGAAGCTTGCCGTGTACATGACATGGTGCTCGACCTATATGCTCATTGTCAAGTGAAGAAAACTTTGTCACAATATTGGATGGCACCGGAAGAAGAATGCCTAACTCGGAAAGCAAGGTTCGCAGATTGTCTATCCAAAATTGCAAGATAGATGTGGATACCAGAAGGATGGAGCATGTGAGATCTGTTACCATTTGCACACATAATGTTGCTGGGAAAGTGTTGGACATTTCATGTTTTCGAGTTCTGCGCGTGTTGGATTTGGAAGGTTGTGATATCTCTGATATTGAGTATGTGGAGAATCTGATACATCTGAGGTACTTAGGGCTAAAAGGTACACATGTGGTGGAACTTCCCGTCGAAATAGGAAAGCTACAGTTTTTGATTACCTTGGACTTAAGAGGCACTAAGATAAAAGTGCTGCCGTCGAGTGTTGCTCAACTAAGACGTCTGATGCGCCTGTATATTACTTACGAGATGAAGCTGCCATCTGGTATAGGGAACCTGACTTCCCTAGAAGTTCTAAGGGAACTGGGAGAGTTTGACGAGGACCTCGATGTTGTGAAAGGGTTGGGCCATCTGACCAAGCTCAGGGTGCTCTATATTGATTACAATGGTTCTGATGAGTGCGTGGACAAAGCTTTAGAGGAATCCCTAGGCAATTTGTGCAAACTGGAAATTCTATATATATGTTGCGGAAGTGACGGCCCCGTCATTTTCATGAGCGAAGGTTGGGTGCCTCCTCCACAACTTCGTAAATTGTGCATGCCGTTCAGGGGCGGTTGGTTCAAGACAGTGCCGTCATGGATTAATCCTTGGTCGCTTTCTCTCCTCTCCTATTTGTATGTACATGTGGAGGAAGTGCGACCGGAGCACATCCGGGTTCTTGGGCTGATGCCTGCTCTTTGTTCTCTCACGCTAGAACGGGGTGGTCGTGAGTTCTCAGGAGGGGATGTGGACATGGAAGTGCCTGTCCTTTCTTCTGGCGCATTCCCGTGTCTTACACACTGCTGGTTCACTCATTATGGTGTGTTGCCGTCTACGTTTCCACGAGGAGCAGCGCCAAGGCTTAAATACCTGGGTTTCGTCTTCCCTGCTAAGTGGACCTCCCGTGAAGACTTTGATTTGGGCATGCGCCACCTCCCTTCCCTCGAGCGAGTCATCTGTCACGTTGTGCAGGGGGAAGCCAGCGATGCAGAGTTGGAAAGAGCAAAGGCTGCCGTGCGGCTTGCAGCGCAGGACCATCCCAACCGTCCCCACTGTGCTGTGTTATGAGCGATACATCATGAGGAAAGGTGCGTACACACTAGCCGCACATGAAGCTTGTATTCCCATCATTCTCCCAGTTGTTCATTGCTCTTTCCTTGTTTTGTTCTCAGCATTTCCTTTAGGTGGCTAGCTAGCTCCATCGATCAGGCCCCTAGAGCCTAAATATTGCAACACTGGCCTCTTTATTTATGCGAAATTGCTTTGCATCCGACATTTTCCGTCCGATTTTTGTACGATATATCAATCCGACGTTGCTGGTTGAAAGGCTGCTGCAAAGCAACGGACTGATCAGTCCGTCGGACATACGTCGTACAGAAAAGTGTCGTACGCCAAGCAGTGCTCTTATTTATGCTACCTAAAGCCTAAATATTCAACACTGGCCCATCGATCGATTCATTAGCTAGCTCCATTTGATTTTGTCTTGAGCTGGGCGTGCTCTAAATCTAGCTATCTACACAGACCTGGGAACTTATGTGACTGCTGCATAGCTACTCGTTTATTTGTACACCTACTTTGACCCATTTCCTATGAGAAAATCGGTCCAGAGACTATATCCATCTCATCTCTCATTAGTGCACAAGTATGTGAGCAGATCATCTTTGTGTTGTGCACATTGCCATGCTCTCTGTGAACTTGCTCTATCCAATATAGCGTAATGACAAGCATCGGTAGCAAACATGTTTATAACAATAATGGCGTTTCTGTTATCTGCAGGTTTCACCGATTGGGTCCGGTGCTGCAGGGGAGGGTGACGCGGCGGCACCGGCCTCTAGGACGGCGCTGCCTAGTCTATGCTTTCTCCAGCAGCTTTGTTCCTTCGTGGCCTATGGAATATCGTTTAATGAGTTGTTGTAATATTGAGCAGACGAATCGGAACTTGTAATAATTTGCACATTGTGTAGTATTTGGTGTTAACATGCATTCGTCTTTGGTTAGATCGATGAACCTGTGAGTCGGAGCTGAATTGTATATTTAAATGTTACAAGTGTTGTGCTCTATTTATATACTTTTTATCATCAACAAGAAGATTGATGTGTGATCAAAAGCGTCTGCATGGTTCATGTCAAAATTTGCACCAACGCGGACAAGCACGCGACCAAGGTACCGATGAACGACTTACTATGGAGAATCACCGAGTCACCCTATGGTGAATCATCGGGAGCACACATCCAGTCCAAGGAGACCTCAGCTTGCACCTCATGTACACACTCTACCTATACTTCTCAGCCGGCCTGCCGTCGACGCCGCCACGGTGCCAGACAGCGCCACCGCCTAGCGCGCCTCCATCATCTCGCATCTGTCGCCGAGACACCGTTGCACCACGCCACCGAGACCCGCCGTCGTCGACGCAGTAGCTGCACTGCTCTACCTCTTATCCCCTCCAGCCAGCACCTGCTCCATACCCAGGAGGGAGACCGGCGCCGAGCGTCGCCATCGTGCGATGCAGGATACCCAGATCTAGGGTAACCCCCGGAGCAGTCCGGACCGGAAGACGAGAGCTGCAACAACGATGCCATCGACAAGGTAACGACGCAAATACGCTGCCATCGTCCGCTATGACTGAAGTAGGCGTGGTTTTCACCGGCAGCCGCGCCTCCCCGAACCAGCAGCTAGCTAGATCGTCACCAACCACGAGGTCGATGCCACCCCCATCATCCGGAGCCGCCACCATCATCCTGGAGGGCTGCGGTTCTCCCGCAACTAGTGTCGTCGACGCAGCAGATAGCCACGCATGTCGTGTGATGAACCCTGGTTCGGGATGTGATCCGTCGCCCCAGGAGCCGCCACAAGAAGCCACCTCCTAGCCAGTCATCCCTGGCGAATGGGACACCGTCACCGCCGTGCTTGGTCCGTCAGTTAGCAAGCAGTGTCGCTTGTTCTCCAGTTAGGAAAATAAAGCGAAGCAGTGTTCACGAGTTGGTCTTTGCTTTTGTTTTCTGGTTGAATAGGTTGTCGCTATGATGACGTCATGGGATCCAACCAGGCGACGTGTGATCATGGCGGCTTAGTAGGGCTTAGGGTGAGGGTCTCATTCGGGCCCTGAAGGATAGCTCTTTTCCAGTCAAGTCTGTAACAGCATCATAAATAAGAGCAAGATCAGAAAATGTTGCAAGCAAAAATCAATGTCTAATTCGTGTTCTTCATCGAGTGAGTGATCGTCTTCTTCGTTGAGCGTGGCAACTACTGTGCTTAAAACACCACGCCACATTGCCCGCCTCTGAACTCCTTCTCGATTGATTCTCATTCTCCCATCCATGTATGCATGTTACTAGTATAAATTACTCATTACTATTAGCAGCCTCAACGTGTGCATGCTATGAGATAACGATTTTATCCTAGCTAACCCCGTAGATGGCGTAGGCTCCAAAGTGCGTAAGGGTAGGACACCGGGAAAAGGTAAAAAGAAAGATATAATCATTGCCGGTGTATCATAATACAAAAAGAAAATAAAAGAGATGGAAAGACTATTTTATTAATCTTGCATAAAAGAAATAAAATTCTAATATGTTTGCGCTCCATGTGTGGAATTTTGTATCCATTACCTCCTTCTTCTTTCATAACCTCAACCATGCACGACTGCAGAGTTATAAACACTCTATCCAGTTTCAACGCATCATACCTATTGTTTGATGAATTTTTGTACCGAAAATTCATAATATAGATATAAATATGCAAAGTTCTTGTCTATGACGTGTGGGCCCCATGAAATAGAAAATATCTGTGAAATTTACATATATGATACTGGGCTCTTGTTATAGGGTTCATCATCTACGTTACGGCGGTGCAAACAGATTAATATTTCACTTCACTATTTGGAAAATATGATCTGTAGAAATATTGGAGCAAGCAAGTATACGGATGAGTTCCTAGTCGATTGGCTCACGTGAAGCCCTTCCATGCACGTACCAACAAACATGCAAGGAATCCACGTCCAGGTGAATACGGCCAGCATGTATACGTACGGGTGAGCTCATGGATGATGTCACGTATGCCACACGGACGTACTTCAGCGTATACGGCCGGCCGGACGTATTGCATATGGACTGACGTCAGGGCTGACGCCTTGCACGGTCGAGATAGACTTGAATCTATACTACTATTAAAAGAGCAAACATGTTGGGATACTTTAAATTTGGACCGTTCAATATCCGATCAAACAGCCCAGATCGTCTCAATGTTTAACAACTCAACAATGTCCGATTTTTTCAGTTTTACCCTCACACCAAATCACATAATACTACTAAATTGCCACTCATTTCCGAATCGTTATTTTTGTCTTTCCCTGAGTTAGGCCGACCGAATCCTCGCGCGCGCCCTCAATCGGCAGCTCGCCGTGCTCCCGCTCCTCCTCCCCGGCCTTGTCGGCTTCTCACCGCCGCCTCGCACGTAGGGACCCTGAAGCACGGTCTTGGGCGCGGAGAAGGAGTGATCCGGTCTGGCCAACGTCTGCAGCCTCGGCGGCAGCTTCAGCGGCGCGGGGCGCGTCACGGCGCAAACCTCGTAATCACCGCCTGCTCTGGCAGTGGCGCCTCCATCATCGGGGAGTAGGCTCGCGGCGGCAGCCGAAGGGAAGAACGTCAGAGCGCTGGCCGTCGTGGCTTCACGCAGCTTGGGTTTCCCGGGCGAGTCCTCCCACAAGAAGGGCACCGTGACGATGCGGGACCGGAGCGGCGGAGTGGACGGGCACGGCGGAGAGTCCTGCAGGTCGAGCACCTTACTCTTACGCTGCTGCCGTGCGCGGACGTGGTAGAGCGCGGGCGTCTTGCCGCTGCTCGCCGTCGTCGTCGTAGCCTTTTGCGTCGGCGGCGACTCTGTCCGCATGCTACGGCAACTCGACAGCGGCGGAATCGTTCATGCGCAAAGCGACTCAGCAGAAGTCTCCACTCATCGGGATCGATCGGTGGCCGCTTGCGTGCACACACGTCCACCACGCTGTGGCCAAGGACGCTATGGCCGTCTACTTCATCGCCTTCGTCCGCCATCGTGATTTCCCGCCGTGGAGTTGGCCAGACTTATGCCGCAATTGGCCCTGAACCTACTCAAGTCCGACCGTGGCCTGTGATAGTCCCATGGAGGCAGCATGCTGATCACGTTTATGGACTACAAATCTGAAGCAGAGGTCGCTGCTGATTGCAGTGTACATGAGCATGGGCATGGAGACGACTATGATGCTCCGTATATTTCCGGAGGGTTCAACTTGTGTGCTACCATGCTCCAGATCAGTAGCGCCACGTGAATCCCACCGGGCCGAGGGCATATTCCGCGACAATAACGATTAGGATGACGAAGACCTTTATGTCCACTGCCTACTTCATGCGCTTTTCCTCTTCCCCTCGACTTGCAGGCGATGATGTCCTAGGCGCGGTGCCGCCACTGAAATGTCGTGTCGAAAGACGTGTGGCACATTGAGGATATTACATATTTTTTACCGGGAAGACTCCTAAGTAGCACGTCTTCATCACCGAGTACCAGGTCCGTTGGCTTCTGTCTGAGTTTTGTGAACTACAAGATGCTTACATAAGTATGTATGGTTCTCTTTGCAATATAAAATTTATGACTAATACAAAAGTGTAAAAGAAGTATTCCTGGTATAGTCCTTTTCCACATGTAAAATGCCCTCATTTAATTGTGAAAACGTGCGTTGCACGTACATGTCAACTAGTCAGTTTAAAACGCGTTTCTAACGGACCAACTTGATTGGCAAGCCCTACCCAGGCTGCCTATATATACTCAGCCAATCGATCAGCCGAGGACAGACGCACGTACTCCCACTCAAGTCAATTAATTTGGGACGGAGGGAGTACGAGAGAAGCACCCAGCCAGAAAATCACGCACGCGCAGAGGAGGCGAGATCGGATCGCCGTCTTAGAGCATCTCCAATGGATGGTGTAAATATGGACGTGTATATCTCCATATACACCTTGCTAAATTATACACGTCCCAGTTTTTCAGTGGAACGTGTATCAGGACGTGTAAATCAGGACGTGTATATTCCAACGGCTATATTTTCAAACGGCTATATTTCCAACGGCTATATTTTCAACAGCCATATTTCTGGTCTATATAAACCACCCCTACCACCTCCACTAGTGGAGACAATGCTTTCTGTCCCGGCCCGTGAGGGGCTTTAGTCCCGGTTCGCGAACCGGGACATGACAAGCGGGACTAAAGGTTTGCCCTTTAGTCCCGGGCCTGTTACCAGCCAGGACCAAAGGCCCTCCACGTGGCCGCCTGCGGGGCGCGCTGGGGGCAACCCCTTTAGTCCCGGCTCGTATAACGGGCCGCGACTAAAGCGGTAATTTTGTTTTCTTTTATTTATTTCTTTAGGGTTTAGGGTTTATTTGTTTTCTTTTATTTTCTTTCTTCGAGCATACAAAGATAATTGTTTTCTTTTAGCGGTATTTCTACGCTACCACATACCGTACACGTTCGTGCATATTATAAGATAACTTGTCTTACGATCGAGCATACAAATATATACAATTTTGATAGTTACATGGAGATCACAATTACCGGGACTAGAGCCCGTCTATTCGATTACACGGCCGGGGATCATCAGTAGCGCCTATTCACACTAAATTCTCCGGCGTCGTCTACCATCTCTTTCATCAAAAATCCCGCCAGTTCCTCTGCAATTCCTAGTAGGCGTTGCTCTGGTAGGAGCCGTTCCCGCATTCTCTCGAACTATATAAGAAAAGGAGATCAATATGAACATCAATCATGATAACAAAAAGTGACGGTAATAAAATAATGTTGTGAATGTATTGCTTACGTAGAGTCTATAATCATTGTGCTCAGTGGTAAACGTGCGAATGAACTCGCAAACGTAGTATCCACATAGATTCGTCCCCGGTGGCTGCCTCGCGCACTTTACGAGAATAGAATTCAATCAAAATAATAATCTAGCATCATAATTGTATTGAAACTAGAATTAAAGAGATGCGCGGACATATCTCGTACTACTTACCGTGACCGGAGTAAACGTCAGCTTCTCACTAAAGGAACCCGTCACCACACTCCTGAACAGGTTCCAAACCCTGCCCGGCAAAGAAAATGAATTAATGAATGAGTTATTCATTACCTGATATCTCATGAAATCAACGAAAGAGACCGATATAGCGCGAAAATTACCTCTGGAGCATGTCCTGCATGTCGCGGAACTCTTCCAGGTGTCTCTTTAATGGGTCCATGACTTCAACTATTCCCTTATCAACTTGAATGTCTAGCAGAATCCAGTGGAACCTGCACACGTTTATATATACGTCAGTAACTCATCAATTACACTTAACATCGAGTAAGCAAAAGTGAATGTGTACAACAGAGTAAGACCCTCACTGGAAGTTGTAAGGAAACAGTATGTGGTCACAGAAATGTTGCTCCGTTAGAAACCTTAGAAGGTTATCCGCCGTCTCGTCGGGTTTCGTCGTTAGCGAATATATATTTACTTTATCTGGGTCAATGAACCCAACACTATAGATCTTTCTTTTACATTCCCGGATCTTCATTCTGCATAATAGAGTACAAAAGGATATAATGAGGATAATTACATGCAATGAACTGAACAACTGAAAAACTGAACAACTTATATGTAGACAATGAATTCAACAACTTACAGACAATAGCAACTCATGAGAGTTTTGTCGAGGGCGTCGAAATTGTATAACTGGAAGATTTCTGAAAAGTCAACATGGACCTCTTCGGGTCGGAAGAAGTACTCATGTGGGACTTTCGCCACGATCATTGTTCTGCCCCCTACCACACTCAAGTACCAGTCATGCAAATTCCGCATATGTGTTGGCAGTTGTTCCAACTTCTCTTTGCTGACCAAAGGCTTCCCTGGGACATATGTAGGGACAACATCAGCCTTGGGTAACTTGTCGTCTTGGGAACCTAGCAATTCAGCAACAGTCACACCCATAGCGGCCGCCAACTTCGCAGCTTCTTCCATATCCTGCTGCAGCACCTGGGGAACGTTTTCGGATAACACCTTGAGGGATGGGATCGATTGTTTGGCCTGTTCTCCGAGCTGGGGAACGTCCCTTCTGTTCCCGCTTGCACTTTTACCTGATTTGCTCCCGCTTGCACTTTTACTTGATTTGCTCTTCTCTTCCTTCCGAAGTGTGCGTACATAGTCATCTGGCTTATGGTGCAACTCATATTGCGATTTTGTGTTCAGAAAATCACGTGCCCACGCTTTTTGCTTCTCGGTGTATACCGGGGCGGGCTTGGGTTTCATCTTTGCAAAATGCGCATCTTTTTCGGCCATTGCGATCGCTGCGGTTTGCTCGTCAGTAAGATCGTAAGCTCTGATGGGAAGATTCTTATGAGGTACTCTTGGGAGGGGCGACATTTGTCGTTTTGGGCTGCTGCGTCGGTTAGTACTCATCGACGGAGCACGCTTCCGCTTATTGTCCTTAGCGGGCAAAGGCGGCGGCGAAGACGGCCGACCCAAGTCCGGCGGCGGAGATCGAGATGGACTCGCGCTGTGGTGGTCGTAGTCATGGGGTGTGCTTCTTGGAGGTGTAGGTGACCTGCGACGACTCGGAGGCGGTGTTGTCCTTGGCGTCGACCCTGGAAACTTGATGTAGTTCTTGTCCCATAGAATGGTATCACCCACAACTTCTCCGAGTGTCCTCTCATCTCCAGGTCCAGGGATGTCAAGCTCCATAGCATGAGACCCCGATACGATTTCATCCACCACGACTTTAGCATAGCCAGCTGGAATCTCACGGTCTTGCCAGCGTGCGTCAGGTGGACAAGGTAAAGCATATCCGACCGCCACCTTCATGGATATGTTCTTCAATTTCTGATGGAGCTCACAAGATATTGCATCCTTGATTCCATCCACGGGGTAGCCGGGACCGCCATCTATCATCCGCCGTGCATCGTCAGCCGGGACCTCCGAGTCACCCACGCTGCTTTTCCGCTGAGATGGACCGGCGGTAATATCGAGTACAGGATCTTGCGGGCGCACTACTCCTCTAAGTTCGTCAATCTGCTGCTGCTGGTGGTTAATTCTGGCAAGCAACTGGTTGAACTTGTCTCCCTCCTCCTCCTGCTGTCGCTGCTTTGCTCTCGCTCGGCTTCTGTAAGTTTCTACGTCTTTGGCAAACCCAAGCCACCACGGGACGGAAGGGCCAAAGCCTCGTGTTCGTCCTCCTTTTTCGTCATTCCCGAGGACCAGTGTCAGCAAGTCTTTCTCTCTATCGGGACGGAACTTTAACTTCCCCTCTTTAATTTCTTTCACCACTTTAAGCCAATTTTCCCTGGGTACCCTAATCCCGTCACTGCAAATAAGGTCCCCTGTTGTTTCGTCGTATGAACCCCCATGCGCAAGGAACCAATTTCTTGCCCTCAATTCCCATTCGTCGCGCATCCATTCTGGTTGGATCCCTTTAGCAAGCAGCTCTTGCTCTTTTTTATCCCACTTTGGCATGGCAGTCTCGTAGCCCCCTGGCCCCAATTTATGGTGATATTTTTTCTTGTCAGCATTTTTCTTGTTCCTTACTGACATCGCCTTGGCATCTTGTGACTCCTTGTACTCCTTAAATGCGTTCCAGTGATTCGCCTGCTTCGCTAGATAGCCTTCAAATACTGGAGCAGTCTTTTTCGTCAGATATTCTTGCCATAATCTTTTCTTCCACACCCGGAATAGTTCGGCCATCTTCGTAAGAGTCCACTTCATGACTTTCTTCCTCAATTTTGCAGTGTCGGCAGGATCCTCAAATTCTGGCAGGGTGAAATGTGCCATGAGTTCTTTGTAAGGGGCTTATTTGTTTCCGCGCAATTTTACCAACCGGGACTAAAGGGAATCCCACCAATAAGGAAGAAGCACACGGATCGTGTGTTTCTTTCGAGCGCTTGTGAGCTGTTGGATCAGGGGTGTGTTTCTTTTGCGGGCTTGTGAGCCGTTGGATCCATAGTTTCTGCAAAGATTGTGTTGGTAAACTGCAGCTGATTTGAAGCTTCTTGACAATACACATTGGAAATACACATTCATTATTATTACACATGCTCCTTACATAAAGGTTTAATACATTTCATAGAATGCATTACATAAAAGGTTTAATACATTATTACACATCACCAACATTATTCTACATAAACGGACTTGTTGTCTCGGAGGCCGTAGGATTAGGAGGAACGGCGGGAGGAGCCAGCCCCGTTCGCGGCCGCCCGGTTCTCGCGCGCACGTTTGCGGCGGAGGGCAAGATCCATGGAGGATGAGTCTTTCAGCGCCCAATCCAGCTTGGAAGCCTCCTTCGCCTTGAGCTGGCAGACAGTTCTGGCTCGCTGTACACGGTCATCGTGGACGGACTGGAAGGAGGCTTCAAGGGCCTCCTGCATCTGCGGCCCGCCGCGCTCTTCCCCATGGTCGCTCCAGTCGAAGTCGTCGTCGTCATCCTCCTCGTCGGGAAGGGCGGCGGCAACTGGTGGAGGTACGGCCGCGGATCCCCACGCCACCCCTGCGGCGTACGCATCCTCGTCGGGGTCAGGGACGTCGGACCATGCGCGCTCGTACGTCCTCCGCACCTCCTCCGGCACCGGAGCAGGAGGCCGGTAGCAGGGCATTCCTCTCCACGCCGGGCTCGTGGGCATACGGCGGGATAGGCTCCCGCGGTAGCGCCCAAGCGCGCTCTGCCGAGCACGCTCGACCTCGTCCAGAAGGCGCTGCGGCGGGCGTGGCGGATCCATCTCGTGGAGACGATGCATTCGTGGCTAGGAATGGTGGATTAGGGTTTACCCCGTCGGCGACAATATATAAAGACCTCCAGGGCAGCGCTAGGGGAGGACACGTGGCTAGGGCAGCGCTGGGGAGGACACGTGGTTGACACGAGTCGTGACCGCAAAGCCCGACTTTAGTCCCGGTTGGTGTTACCAACCAGGACTAAAGAAGCACACGGATCGTGTGTTTCTTTCAAGCGCTTGTGAGACGTTGGATCAGGGGTGTGTTTCTTTTGAGGGATTGTGAGCTGTTGGATCAGCAGTATCACGACCACTTCGTGAGCCACATGACCCGGTTGGTGTTACCAACTGGGACTAAAGAAGCACACGTACCCTATATATAGCCCCCCTCCCGGACATGTTCAGCACTCAGTGTCTACTCATTGTAGTTCATTTTGGCAGTACACGGGTAGCAGAGAGCAAGATTTCTGAGAGGCACGAGTTCCTAGAGCGGAGGCTGAAGGTGAACCCTCCCCTCGGTCGGATCCAAGCAGCGGCAAGGATCTCTGATGATTAGCAACATCCCCAACACTTGTTCGGACGGTTGCAAATCATCAGAGACATCTTGCCGCTGTTTGGATCGAAGGCCGATTTGCCGTCTCACGACCACGCGATGATTTGCCGATTTACCGGTCAGAGTGGCCACTGGAGAAGGTAGGCAGGGGAAACCGTATGTTTTGTTCTATCACTTGGAAATGCTAAAGATCTTGGAGAATGCAGAGATTGTGTTGGTAAAACTGCAGCTGATTGAAGCTTCTTACACATGCTCCTTACATAAAGGTTTAATACATTCCATAGAATGCATTACATAAAAGGTTTAATACATTATTACACATCACCAACATCCCTATCTATTGTTTCTGTTTTCTTCTAAGCCGTAGCCATGGAGAATCTTCATCATTTAACAGGATGCTTGGGTCAGTTTTCACTGTGAAGGGCGGAATTTCATGAAACTTATTATAATCTTCTGACATGTCTGTCTTGTCATCCACTCCCACGATGTTTCTTTTCCCTGAAAGAACTATGTGGCGCTTTGGCTCATCGGACAATGTATTCTTTTGCTTATCTTTTCTTTTTTTCGGTTTGGTAGACATGTCCTTCACATAGAAAACCTGAGCCACATCATTGGCTAGGACGAATGGTTTGGTGTGGTACCCAAGATTCTTGAGATCCACTGTTGTCATTCCGTACTGCGGGTCTACCTTTACCCCGCTAGCTGCGACCCATTTGCACCGAAATAAAGGGACCTTAAAAGTAGGTCCATAGTCAAGTTCCCATATCTCCTCTATGTACCCATAATATGTGTCCTTCTGCCCATTGTCGTCTGTTGCATCAAAGCGGACACCACTGTTTTGGTTGGTGCTCTTTTTATCTTGGGCCTTCGTGTAAAATGTATTACTCCCTCGGATCCGATTTAAGATTCGCTGGAAATAGCTTGGCTAGTACGATTGAATAGCTGTACTCCCGACCGTTTTTTTCGGATCGGAGGGAGTACCATTTATCTCGTACCCTTGGAAAGTACATATAGTCGAAGATGGACACCTGGCCAACAAGTACAGCTGATCTCCAACAATGGTGTTATTCATGAGATGTATCTGCAACCAACTGTCGAAAGTCTTCTCGTGTTCCCCGTCACGGTTTTCGGAGCGTAGAATATTCTTGTGTCTCTCGATATACGGAGCCACCACGGTGGAATTGTGTAGAACTGTGTAGTGTGCTTGAGTGAAAGAATGCCCGTCCCTACATACCGTTGCTTTCCTTCCTAGTGTGCCTTTTCCACTCAGCCTCCCTCATACCGAGATTCAGGAACACCAATCGACTTAAGGTCAGGAAGAAAGTCAACACAAAACTCAATGACCTCCTCTATTCCATAGCCCTTGGAGATGCTTCCTTCTGGCCTAGCACGGTTACGAACATATTTCTTTAAGACTCCCATGAACCTCTCGAAGGGGAACATATTGTGTAGAAACACAGGACCAAGAATTTTAATCTCTTCGACTAGGTGAACTAGGAGGTGCGTCATAATATTGAAGAAGGATGGCGGGAACAACAACTCGAAGCTGACCAGACATTGGACCACATCAATTTGTAACCCTGATAGACTTTCTCGATCGATTACCTTCTGAGAAATTGCATTGAGGAATGCACATACCTTCACAATGGCCAGTCGAACATTTTCCGCTAGAATTCCCCTCAATGCAACCGGAAGCAATTGCGTCATAAGCACGTGGCAGTCATGAGACTTTAGGTTTTGGAATTTTTTCTCTTTCATATTTACTATTCCTTTTATGTTCGACGAGAAGCCAGACGGGACCTTGATACTGAAAAGGACTTCAAAAAAGATTTCCTTCTCTTCCTTGGTAAGAGCGTAGCTGGCAGGCCCTTGAAACTGCTCTGGATGCAGGCCCTTTATGACGTTCCTGGTCCTCCCGTGCTTCTGGTGTATCTTTTTTTTTCTGGTGTATCTTTTGACTTCCCATACAAGCACAGGAAGCCTAGAATATTCACGTAAAGATTCTTCGTCAGGTGCATCACGTCAATTGCGGAGCGGACCTCATGGACTTCCCAATAGGGTAGCTCCCAAAATATAGATTTCTTCTTCCACATGGGTGCGCGCTTATCAGCGCCGTTCGGAACAGGTTGGCTGCCAGGACCCTTTCCAAAGATTACTTTTAAATCCTTGACCATATCAAATACTTCAGCACCAGTACGGGTGACAGGCTTCGTCCGGGTTTCTGCCTTGCCATTGAAATCCTTGCCTTTTTGCCTTAAGGGATGCTTGTGCGGAAGAAAACGACGATTGTACGGGTACACATTCTTCCTACATTTGTCCAGATATATACTTTCTGTCTGATCCAAACAGTGCGTGCATGCATTGTATCCCTTGTTCGTCTGTCCTGAAATGTTACTAAGAGCAGGCCAATCATTGATGGTTACGAAAAGCAACGCTCGTAGGTCAAATGTCTCCTGTTTGTGCTCATCTCACACACTTACACCTGGTTTGGCCCACAACTGCAAAAGTTCATCGACCAATGGCCTTAGGTACACATCAATGTCGTTGCCGGGTTGCTTCGGGCCTTGGATGAGCACTGGCATCATAATGAACTTCCGCTTCATGCACAACCAAGGAGGAAGGTTGTAGATACATAGAGTCACGGGCCAGGTGCTGTGACTGCAGATCTGCTCCCCAAAAGGATTCATGCCATCTGTACTTAGACCAAACCATAAGTTCCTTGCGTCACCTGCAAAGTCTCCGAACTCTCTCTCGATTTTTCTCCACTGCCGACCATCAGCGGGGTGCCTCAACTTGTCGTCTTTCTTACGGTCTTCCATGTGCCATCGCAACAACTTGGCATGCTCTTTGTTTCTGAACAGACGTTTCAACCGCGGTATTATAGGAGCATACCACATCACCTTGGCAGGAACCCTCTTCCTGGGTGGCTCGCCCTCAATATCACCAGGGTCATCTTTTCTGATCTTATACCGCAATGCAGTGCATACCGGGCATTTATCCATATTCTCGTACTTCTCACCGCGTTAGAGTATGCAGTCATTAGAGCATGCATGTATCTTCTGCACGTCTAATCCTAGAGGGCAGACAAACTTCTTTGCTTCGTACGTGCTGGCGGGCAATTCGTTCTTTCTTGGAAGCATCTTCTTCATTAGTACCAGCAACTTTTCAAATGACGAGTCAGTCACACCGGTCTCTGCCTTCCACTTCAGCAATTCCAGTGTGCTACCCAGCTTCTTCTGGCCATCTTCACAAGTTGGGTACAACAATTTGTTGTGGTCCTGTAACATCTGCTCGAACTGCAACCTCTCCTTTTCAGTGTCGCAGTCTCGCCTTGCATCAGAAATGACCTGACCAAGATCATCAACGGGCTCATCTGGTGCCCGTTCTTCGCCCTGACCTTCTTCTTCATTGTCTTCCATTGCGGTATCAGCGTATTCAGGGAACATAGATCGGTAGTTGTCATCATCGTTCTCTTCTTCATCGCCGTCTTCCATCATAACCCCTCTTTCTCTGTGTTTGGTCCAAACACTATAGCCGGGCATGAAACCGGACCGAAGCAGGTGGCTCTGAATGACTCTTGAGTTGGTGTGATCCTTCACATTCCGACATTCATCACATGGACAAAACATAAAGCCACCCCCATGCTTGTTCGCCTCGGCCGCATCGCGAAAAGAATGCACGCCTGCTCTGTAAGCGGCTGTGCGTCGGTCACCGTACATCCATGGATGGCTCATCTGCATCATACAACTATATATCAAACGCAATGACGATGCTAAAATTAGTACCGCACGGTGACCGACTAGAAAATAGTTGCTAACCTTTTAGGACAAATGGAAATAAAGAGGTGAAAGCTTAACTGTGGCTCGGGCACCTCATATCATGTTTGTATTGTGTGAACTCAAATGGCATCACTCTAACAGGCATTTCATCGAACACGTTGAGTGCATATGAAGGAGAAAAAAAATATAGGGTGCTGCCATATATATAGGGGTGCCAGCCCTTTTGTTCCGGTTTGAGATACAAACCGGGACTAAAGGGGGGGGGGGCCTGGCCGCTGCGGGCCACGGACAAAAGGGTCCTCACGGGACGGGAAAAAAGGGGGAGGGGTGCCTGGGCTATTTCGGGCGACGTGGCCTGGCCTTTTGTCGCGGTTTGTAAGTGGGCCGGGACTAAAGGGGTTGGACGAAAGGCCCTGTCTCTACTAGTGCTCTCTTCCACCTCAATCCTGGATTTCTCTATAGTCTCTCACGCAACACAATGATGAACACATCCTCTTGGGACATGAGTTCTTCGTCATCTTCATCTGGCGACGATGAACTCATACTTGCAGCATTCGCCGAGCGCGAGGAGGAAGAGAGGATGAATGCTCGACGCCATGGCGGTTCCAAGCATGGACGTCAGACAATCGATCGAGGAAGAAATGCCGGATTTGTTCTTCCGTGGGACGACTACTTCAAAGAAGTTCCTCGCTATCCCGAACATTTGTTTCGACAAAGGTTCGTAATTAGTACACTTCTCTGCTTTGGCCCATTTTTCATTTCCCTGTCTCATTTACTTTTTATGCACAGATTTAGGATGTCCCGTAATTTGTTCAAACGCATAGCTGATGGTATACTTGAGCATGACTATGATGGTTATTTTACGCAAAAAAGAAGTGCTTCTGGAGCTCTTGGGTTAGATCCTCTGCAAAAGATGACCGCGGCAATGCGAATGCTAACATATGGAATAGCAGCCGATGGTGCTGATGAGTACATCCGGTCCGCTGAGGCTACTAATTTAGAGTCTTGCAAGAAATTTGTGATCAAAGTTTGTGAAGTTTTTGGGGAAAGGTACCTGAGATCTCCAAATGAACAAGACATTGCTAGGTTACTTGCAATAGGGGAGGAAAGAGGATTTCCTGGTATGTTAGGGAGCATAGATTGCATGCACTGGGGTTGGAAAAATTGCCCCAAAAAATGGCATGGCATGTTTAAAGGCCATGTGAACGAGCCCACTATGATCTTGGAAGCAGTTGCTTCACAAGATCTTTGGATTTGGCATGCTTATTTTGGTTTACCAGGGTCTCTCAATGATATAAATGTTCTTCAACGTTCTCCGGTTTTTACAAAGCTAGCCGAAGGTGAAACTCCTGCAGTGAATTATAGCATCAATGGCCATCAGTACACAATGGGGTATTACCTTGCAGATGGTATCTATCCACGGTGGGCAACATTTGTGAAGAGCATACCAGCTCCAGATACCAGAAAGCATAAAACTTTTGCCAAGAAGCAAGAGGGGGCTAGGAAAGATGTGGAACGAGCCTTTGGAGTTCTGCAATCCTGTTTTGCCATTGTTCGTGGACCTGCTAAAGGATGGAAACATAAAGAAATCGGTGATGTCATGAAAGCTTGTGTCATAATGCACAATATGATAGTTGAAGAGGAGCGAGAAACTGGTCGGCAAAGCTGCAATTTTGAGGCAATGGGAGAAAGAGTCACAGTATCTCGTACCCATGCGGAACAATTGAGCTCTTTTATTCAGATGACTCACCCGATTAGAAATGTCAATGAACATTCTCAGCTTAAACTTGATCTAATTGAGCATGTGTGGCAAAAGTTTGGAAACGAGTGATGTAATCCATTTCTTTTCATCTAGTTTTAATTTATGCAATGAGTGATGTAATCCATGTCTTCGTAATGCAGTGCTATCAATAAAATATTTTTGCTTTCTCTGTTATTGCAGAACGTTGTGTTTCTGTGTAACCAAAACCCATGGTGTCCAAGAAACTTTCATCACCATCCATCTGCAAACAATCAACAAATATCAGACCACAACATAGTACCAAAATTCTGTAGCAAATTTGATAGCAATCTATATATCAGACCAAAATTATGTAGCAATTTTTTTTTCTAAACAACACTAGGTGCACCAAATCGAGGCAGCCAGCCACAAATCGACCGAACAGGCCATGCGAGCGGCTGGCCACCACGTCCCTCGTCTCCATCCTCACTCCCCGTCGAGCCGCAGACCGCAGCCGCCGCCCTCCCTGTCGAGCCGCCGCCCCAGCCCCTCTCCTCTCCATGGCGCGGCGGCCCCAGCCCCTCTCCTCTCCAGGCCGCGGCCCCAACACCTCTCTCCCACCCTCCCCATCGAGCCCTCTCCCATCTCCGACCTCCGTCGCACCCTCCCCATGGAGCAGCAGCCCCAGCCCCTACCCTCTCCATGGCGCGGCCCCAGCAACGTGTACACCTCCAGGCCGCGGCCCCAGCCCCTCTCTCCCCGCCCTCCCCTCTCCATGGCGCACGCCGCCGCCGCCAGATCTGGCCAGCGGTGCGGCGGCCGCCCGACGTCCCGCGCCTCCTCTAACCCCTTCTCTACAGACGAGAATGGAAAAAAGAGAGCGAGAGAGAGCTTACCTGTGAGGGGAGCGGCCGCCGGCGAGCTTGGATGGGCACCGGACGGAGGCGGGAGCAGAGCGGGAGGAGGGCGGGAGAAGAGCAGTTTGCCTCGTTTCTGTCTTCCACGAGCGTGGCGGAGGCGTGTTTATTTCCACGAGGAGTAGCGTCGTGGATGGACGTGTAAAATTTGCACGCCCGTATACACGATCCACTGGGAAGCATTTTTTGGTTTTCATCGTGTATATTTACCATCCACCTCCATATACACCATCCACTAGGGATGCTCTTAGCAAGGAACAACACATCTCATCCAGCGCCCGACGGCGGCGCTGCTCTGGAGCTTCGACATGACGATCGTTTCACCAGTCGTGGCCTTGAAGGGTAAGTTGTAAGATCCAATCGTGAGGTTGATCTCGTATGAGGAAAAGAGTATGTTTTGTGTTGATCTCGTATGAGGAAAAGAGTATGTTTTGTGTGGATCCGTGCAAAGTAATCGTCAACAAAGTGTGCCATACGAATTGATCTATCGTCTTGCCGAGTTCATGATTCGTGCTATCTCCTCTTACCACCATGGCGTGACCGCACCATCAACGTCGCCCATGTGTCAATCTACAAACGTGGTGCTGACCGCCTCATCAACGTCGCCCATGTGAAAATCTACAACTGTGGTGTTGACTGCTTCATCAACGTCGCCCACGTGAAAATCTACAACCGTGGTGGCGACCGTCTCATCGAAGTCGCACCATGTGAAGTATAACCATAGCAACGACCACCTTATCAACGTCGTTCGTGCGGAGTACACGAGAATCATCAAAGTCATCGTTTGATTGTCTCATCTACATCGGCGGTGTACAATCTTGCTTCCTACAAAGGAGTTTGTTCTCTAAAAAGAGCAAAGACATGCTTTATTAGTGGTCTAGCTCAAATCCATGGCCTAATCTCTATGAGATAATGGTCAAAATCATCATATTCATCTTATGTCTAGTGCCGACGAGGCTAGACAAAATCATCACCACGTGACGACGAGGCTCGATCACTATGTATCAACACGTCTTAATTTTGGTGAGATGGACACACTGTTGCTGGGCACCGACGAGGAAAAAGCAACACATACACATGTCCAATTTGATGAAGTTCGGGCTATATGGCTGGGCACCGACGAGGCAAAAGCCACCCTCTTCATCTATGTAATCTCACTCTTAATTATGCACGTCGAGATCATCTCGTGATCGTGTTTCGGCGGAACAAAGCCCCTCTCCTTCTCATGGTTCATATAACACGACGACTACGACGCAGCTTAATCGGAGGTTTTCTGTAGGCTTGATCCTACAGATGTAATTAACCGGATGCTTTACAAAAGCGCCGGGAATCAGCGGACTACACGCAATCTCTTCAGTCAGATCTCCTTGGCTGTTGTAGAAGGCAAAATAGGCAAACTCCTATGGGAGCATGTACATGTACTTTGTATTCAATACAATGATCAATAAAGATACAGAGTTCCCATATATACTGTGTGTTTGTCATCTCTTTTTGTTTTGCTTTTCGTCGAACACCTATCAAATGCTTATTCAACAGAAAGTATCAGTTCCTGTAGAGTTGTAGGTGCACTTTCAAGCGGCAAACGGTGGAAGCACAAGGCGCAGCTGCGAGACGTGGCCCTATATGACCAGGAGCTCACGCAAGAGGCGACAGCGGGGCGGCGGTGAGCACGGCGAGTTGCGTAGCGCAGAGGGGCGACGGCGCCGTGCCCGGGAGCCCGCGGGTGTCCGCGTCGTCGGTGGCGCAGCTCGAACTTGCAGGTGCTGGGGACGGATCACCTACAGGTGTTGGGGACGGAGGTGCTCACCTCCAGCTGCTAGGTGCTGGGGATGGCGGAGGTGGAGGTCCTCACCTCCAGCTGCTAGGTGCTGGGGACGGAGGAGCACCTCCAGGTGCTGGGGGGCGGAGGGGAGATGAGCAGCTGGAGAAGCAGCGGCGCCAGGGAGAGGAGCAGCAGCGCGGGGACGAGCGAGATCGGGAAGGGACGAGCGAGCGATCGATCAAGAAGGAGACGAGCGATCGATCAGATCCCGTTTTGAGTTGTGTATGTAATCTTGTGAAGATTTGAATTTACGGGGTTGTTTTTGTAAAATGAACATTGTACGTGAGCTGCGCCGATCTTTTCCGATCGGAGGGAGTAGAAATCAAGTACCAATTTCAGCAGCTGTTATCGTGCATGTTATTAACATACTAGCAACAACAATGGCAAAAAGGAACTGCTTGCTATAGGAATTGCTTGTTATTTACTTGCGTCATGGTAGATGAGCAAGTTCTGTTCATATCCCACTATGCTCTGTCTCTAATAAATTCAGCTTGGCACCCACATTAGCATGCATTGTTCGTTAACATGCTCTGAAACCTCTTCGGCAGCACTGCAGGTTCTGATTGCCAGAAACCAAGAACCATCTCAGCAGCTGTTCAACTGTGTGTGTTATTAACATAGCAGTGACAACAATGGCAAAAGGAATCGGTGGTGCGCTAGTTTAACCAATCCTCTATAGAAATTGCTTGTTAACATTTGCTTTGCATCATGCATTTTCCTTCCCGAAAAGAGAGAATTTTACTAGAACTGAATGTTCTGTGGGTTCAGGCCGTTCTACCCCTTTTTAGAGAAGAAGACGAACCAGGCCAACAAGGTGTCCTTCTCCAACCACAAGATCAAGAAGCACGGCCTCGACACCATCGCCATGAAGGCCATGATCGACCTCGACAAGAAATGATTTCCATGGGTCAGCAGCTAGGTTGTTGATCTCCTAGCAGCAGGGAAGGCACTCTCCTCGGGCAAGTAACGGATTTGATGAACCCCAAAATTATCGAGAGTCAAAGAGACTGTGAAGACAATCAAGGATAAAAACATCTGATTCTGAATCCCAGCCATCACTGTGGTTTCACATAATCACATTACTAGTGATTGCGCTACAAGTATAATCATCCGAACAACATGAGGGCCTAGCTTGCTGTCGAGCTGGGTTCTCATCCATGGCTGCGCATTGAGTGAACAATGGCAATAACTTCAAGGATTAAGTCTGGATTGTGCGGCACATCAAGTAGTTGTAGCATGTGGTATATGGATGTACGTCTCACTTAGATGTATGTCTGCACTGTCAGTTACTACTCCCTCAACCTCCCCATAGATAGCGTACGTATATCAATGCCTATGTTCAGGCAGATTCTGAA